>JAWZYT010001721.1:0-375000 GCA_034508575.1 Petrolisthes manimaculis
TTTCGGGCTGTACTTTTTTTTCTCTGTCATACTCCCTCCCTCACTCCTAGCTGATATACGTCTGATGCAAATCCGACATTACATCCTTCTCCTTCCTCCCACTCGTCACTCTATCTTTACTCTCACTCGTTACTCTCTCTTTCCTTTCTCTCGTCACCATTCTCTCTTTACTCTCACTCGTTACCCTATGTTTACTCTCACTCATCACTCTCTCTTTCCTCCCACTCGCCACCACTCTCTCTTTACACTCTCTCTTACCTTCCACTCGTCACTCTCTCCTTCTTCCCTCTCGTCACACAACACAACACTCTCACTCCCCCAATATTCACTCACTTTCTCTCTCTTTTCCTCACTCAATATTCTCCTCTCAACCCAACACAGTGTCAGTCTCTCTCACCCTCTCCACTTTTCTCCTGTTCTTTCCTGCTCTGTTCTCGTTATCCCTCGTGTATTCCCTTCTCTTCTCCTTCTGTCTTCTCTCCTTTATAGCACTCCTTTGGTCTTCTACACTTCTCTTCTCTTCTCCTACCTTTGTTCTCCTCTTGTCTACACCACTCCTTTTATTTCCTCTCTCCTTCTCTCCTCCTCTCACGCTCCTTGAACCCTCTCTCCTTGATCCCCTCTCTCCTCTTCTCTCCCACCGTAAACAAGACTGGCCTGCAAATTAACATAAAAGGGATATAATGTCTACAATACGACATCTGTTTATCCTTGCCTCTTCCTGCCTCACCCTGCCTCACCCTGTTTCACCCTACTTCACCCTGCATCACCCTGTTTCCTGTTTCTCCCTGCATCACCTTACTACACCCTGTCTCTCCCTACATCACTCTACCTCACCCTGTCTCTCCTTACCTCACTCTGTCTCTTCCTTACCTCTCTCTACCTAACCCTGTCATACCCTGCTTCAACGTTCACCTCTAAAGCCCTTGGTCCTTGTGGCTGCTTTTCTCTGTCTGTTTCTCTCTTGGCATCCTTCCAGGGTCTCTTCTTGCCCCCTCTGCGAACCCCCCACTCCCTCCAGCTTCCTCCCTCTCTCTCTCCCTCACTCCAACTGCCCACACCTCCTTCCCCCCACCCTCGTCCCTTTCCTCCTCTCATGCAGTTCTCATTCCTCCTAACTCTGTCACTTTCCCCTCTCTCTATCTACCCTCTCCTTTCTCCCCTTTCTCTGTCTCGTCTCTCCTCCTCCTCTTCCCCATTTTCCTCCCTGTCCTATATCCCTCCCTAATTATTTCCCGTCACTCCTCTCTTTCATCTTCTTCGTCTTCTTTTCCTCCTATGTTTTTCTTCTTCCTTGTCGTTCATTTCCCATCATCACCATCATCACCATCATCACCATCATCATCATCATCGTCCTTCATATCTCTCCTTTACTCACCTCTCTCTGCCACCCACTGTTGTCGCCACGCTGGAAATAATGCAATAAGCTCGAAGGGAAATTGCAACACATTCTTCACGTTAAGCAAAAATAAATAACTGTATTATATATATATATCACGACGAGATATTGTGTATATATATTTTACCAAGTGTCCCCCCCACCCACCACCACCACCACTCCTGTCCTCACAACACAACACGACTTTATATATGGGTTTGGACGCCCCATCGGTCCAGACATTCTATTTCATTTCCTTCAACTGGCTCTCTTTTGTATCTATTGCCTTCCTGCTTGCTGTCTCACCTCTCTATCACCTTCTCCTGGCCTATCTGTTTGGTGGCATTATTTGGAGGAATCAGACACCTTCCATGAATGCACCAACAAAAGAATGTCCCCTTACAATTAAATAAAGACCACTACGAAGTCAGTCGATAGGGATTAAACCCAACAATAATAATAACCAAACCCAACTTAATACCTCTCTTGTCTCCTCTCCTCCTCACACCTCAGATCCCAGCAGGCAGTACACAGGGGGACTACCGTTTGCGCCTGGAGGGGACCGAACCAGGGGGCCTCGCGGGTTCAGCCTTCGTCAACCACACCGACCTGACCTTCTCTCCCAGCAGTACAACCCTCCTCGTTCAGACTGACAAACCCATCTATAAACAGGCGGATGTGGGTACGTATCTATAGGTTATACATGATGGGTACGTATATAGGTTATGCATATGGGTACGTATCTATAGGTTATACATGATGGGTACGTATATAGGTTATGCATGGTGGGTGATGGGATGGTGGGCAATTTGGTGTGATGTTGTTGTCGTTGTTGTACGTGTGTGTGTGTGGGTGTGCAAATTGTGTGTGTGTGTGTGTGTGTGTGTGTGTGGGTGTGTGTGTGTGTGTGTGTGAGTGTGGAATTTGTGTGTGTGTGTGTGTAATATTTTTATGCGTGTGTGCGTTAATGTGGGTGTGCAATTATTTTATGTATGTGTGCAATGTTTTTATATGTGTGAGTGTGCAATGTGTGTGTGTGTGCAATTTTGTGAATGTGTATGATACGTGTTTGTGAGGCGAGAAGAAAAGTGTGTGTGATTGTGAAGAATTATTATTAAAAGGTATATATTTATGTGCAATAAAACAAGTTAAAATCATTGAAAAAGTTAACTTATCCCTCGTAGCAAGAAAATTCATTCATTCACCTGTTGTGTACCTTTGCAAACACATAAAGTTATAATGGGAAAGTAATATTTTTTCAATGTTTAGTGAATTAAGGCAGGAAAAGTGGACAAATAAATATACAAAGTTATATGATTATTTTTATTATTATTATTATTATTATTATTATTATTATTATTATTATTATTATTATTATTATTATTATGTAACTCAGGAAGGCTTGTACACAAATCCTGATTAATATACTTTCATGTTTGCTGTTATTGTTTGTCGTGAGAGTAAAGGAATTAATTAATCTTGTTATGCTTTGATGGAGTTAAAATAAAAAATGGTTTGAGTGTAATTTTTTGAGTCTGTGAATTCAATTATTGTTTTAAAATGTATAAATGAACTTCGTGTTATCCAAAATGAATTAAATTCCACTTTTCTTGCCTTTGTCACTGGCATTCCACAAAGGTGACCATTATCTCTCTCTCTCTCTCTCTCTCTCTCTCTCTCTCTCTCTCTCTCTCTCTCTCTCTCTCTCTCTCTCTCTCTCTCTCTCTCTCTCTCTCTCTCTCTCTCTCTATCGTTCATCTATTACCCTGTTCCAATGTTTTATTCTTCCTTCCCGTTCTTTTTTCATTTACCTTTCACACTCACTAAAAAAAATAATAATAATACTGATAATAATAATAATAATAATAATAATAATAATAATAATGATAATAATAATAATAATAATAATAATAATAATAATAATAATAATAATAATAATAATCAATTAATAATAATAATAATAATAATAATAATGATAATAATAATAATGATAAAAATTGGGCGTCTAAAGCTGAAAAATTTGGAAGGCCAAGTGGAGTTGAAAGTCGAAGGAAATCTCTCTGGAAATTTGAATATGATATCTGGTATGGTCTAGGAGGAGTCAGGTCGAGACATTTTCCAAAATCTGGGGCACAAGAACTGAGGCCAGGCCAAAAATCTTTCCAAAATCAGGTGCAAGAAAAATGTCTGAAAATTTAGAAGACCCGCTTCGCTCAGCTCCGGATAATAATAAAAATAAAAATAAAAATACTACTACTACTACTACTACTTAATAATAATAATAAAAATAATCTTAATGATAATTACACAAATAATAATACTAATAATAATGATAATAATAATAATAATAATAATAATAATAATAATAATAATAATAATAATAATAATATTAATAATAATAATAAACATAATAATAATCATAAACATAATAATAAACATAATAATAATCATAAACATAATAATAAACATAATAATAATCATAAACATAATAATAAACATAACAAACATAAACAACATAATAATAACCCATCTTGTATTCCCTCCAGTACGCCTGCGTGTTGTTGCCCTGGATGCTGGAGCCAGGATGGTACAAGATGCTGTGGATGTGTTTATACTTAGTCCCCGTGGTGTTCTTGTAAGACGCTGGCTCTCAAGACAGGTGAGGTCTGCTGTGTGTGTGTGTGTGTGTGTGTGTAGAAGGGCAAGAACTGGTGTGTTTGTGTGTGTGTGTGTGTGTGTGTGTGTGTGTGTGTGTGTGTGTGTGTGTGTGTGTGTGACCTGATGAGGGGATGGGCTTTCTACCTACCCCAAGCCTGTCCCCTTATTCCCGCACCCCCTTAATATCAATCAATCAACCAATCAATCAACCAATCAATCAACCAGTCCATCAACCAATAAACCAATCAATAAATCAACCAACCAATCCATCCATCCATCCATCCATCAATCCATCCATCCATCAATTTTCTATCTTCCTATTACAGTGTGGTGAGGGTTCTGTGGAGTTGGAGTTTCCTCTGAGTGCTGAGCCTGAGGTGGGAGAGTGGATGGTGAGGGTAGAGGCCACACACTCGTCCACTCAACATCCCTTCACCGTTCAGGACTTCGAAGCTCCCAGGGTCGAGGTGAGTACTGGTGGTGGTGGTGGTGGTAGTGGAAATAGATATAGTTGTTGTGGTTTGTTTTGTTGTTGTTGTGGTAGTGGTGGGGGTAGTAGTAGTAGTTGAAGTAGTAGCAGTAGTAGTAGTAGTATTTGTAGTCGTTGTACCAGTAGTAGTAGTTGTAATAGTAGTAAAAGTATGAGAAGTAGTAAAAATTAATCAACCTTATCTTCACATCATCTTATCTCCATTTCATCTATAAACTTCCCCTTGCATCTTCTTCCACCCGTGTACCATCTCCATCTTCCCCATCTACACACACACACACACACACACACACACACACACACACACACACACACACACACACACACACACACACACACACACACACACACACACAAACAAGTATCCTGGCTACACACACACACACACACAAGTATCCTGGCTACACACACACACACACACACACACATACACACACACTTTCCTTCTGTCCCTACATCCCAGAGTCTAATAAACCATAAACTTTTCTTTTATATTAATTCTTTTCGTGTTCTTTCTTTCGTGTATATTTATTTTTTCCTATTTATTTCCTATGAGGCTGGGTTTTTTTTCATATTCTCTCCCTCTTCATCATTCTTTTGGCATTGTATCTTTTATTTTTATATATTAATTCTCTCTTTTTTATTTATAATTTTTCACATTCCATATTCTCGGTTCCGGTTCTTTCTCTCCCATCCTCATTTCCCCTACAATTTTCTATCTCATTTATTCTTTTTTTTTATCATATTCTCTGCCTTTCACTTTGATTATAGAGATAACTATTTGATATATTGTAACGATAAATAATCTCTTAATTCTTGGAAGAGAGAGAGAGAGAGAGAGAGAGAGAGAGAGAGAGAGAGAGAGAGAGAGAGAGAGAGAGAGAGAGAGAGAGAGAGAGAGAGAGAGAGAGAGAGAGAGAGAGAGAGAGAGAGAGAGAGAGAGAAAGATAAACAGTTTGCTGACTCTGAGAAAGTAATTTGAGAGATAGGAGTGATGAAGGCAGCGGCAAAGAAAAGAGAGATAAGAGTGACGAAGTGGGACAGGAAGCAGAAGATGAGAGAGAGAGAGAGAGAGAGAGAGAGAGAGAGAGAGAGAGAGAGAGAGAGAGAGAGAGAGAGAGAGAGAGAGAGAGAAGAGAGAGAGAGAGAGAGAGAGAGACGGGATGCATTAAGGTGATAGTATATGAAAGAATAATAATAATATATGCATTAATAAAATACTCGAGGGATGAGTGACGGATCATTGCAAATTTTTCATGGATTAATATCAGTCATTTTAATCTTGATGGAAAACGGGGAACTTATCAGCACGAAACAATATTGAGTATAAAAAAAAAAAAAAAAAAAAAAATGTTTGCTGTATTGACACGAAATAAATATTGAGTATATATAAAATAGGATGAGACATAAAAAAGAAGTTTGTAGTCAGTAGATATCATTACCTACAGTACATTTGTCTGGGTGATGAAGAAATAAGTATAAGGTAGTGTTCAACAGCAGGAAAATTGGTAGAAATAACTAGTAGGAAGTTTACGTATGGCACAGAAGTTGATATAGAGGTAGTATAAATAATGAGTAGGAAGTTGATATAGAGGGAATGAGGCCAAGGTTTCTATAGGACATCTGGAGAGGTAGTTAACGAAGGGAGAGGATAAGTCTTTGACGGGGTTTAAGGGTGAGTCTTCAGAGGGTCTTTCGAGGCTGGATGTATTTTAGCCTCTATGAAATTACAAATGTTGGTATAAAGAGTGTGGTGTGTAGTGTGTTTGTATGTACGTATTGTGTGGATAGAGTGATAGTAATGTTGGTATAAAGTGTGTGGTGTGTAGTGTGTTTGTACGTAGGCTATGTATTGTTTGAATTGAATGAGAATTAGAATTGTCTTTGAGAGTCAGGAGTGTGGTGTGTAATGTGTTTGTACAGTACAGTATTGTGTTTGTACAGTACGTTATTGTGTTTGTACAGTACGGTATTGTGTTTGTACAGTACAGTATTGTGTTTGTACAGTACAGTATTGTGTTTGTACAGTACGGTAATGTGTTTGTACAGTACGGTAATGTGTGGACAGAATAAGAGTAGGTAATGTCTTTGAGAGTAAGTTGGACTACTCCCTGTGTAGATGAGACACGAAACTAAACCAGCATAGGTGAACAAACCAGTGAAACGGGAACTCCAACTTTCCCTATCACCAGTCCTTATAGGGGGTAGTACACTATTAGTGAATCAGGAGCAAATGATTCCTCCAAACTAGTCCAGGCAACAGTACACCATTATTTTATGCTAATCTGGTCGTGTTTCTCGTCACACTTTGGAGGAATCAAGCCGCTCCTGTGTACCAAAATTATTACTATCCCCTCATGTCCACCATAGGAGTACTTCCCTGTTCGGCTGGTGTCTTCAGCCTCCTCCTGTTAAATTAAGAGACCCGTGATGTAGTCAGAAAATTGGAGATAAATGAGTCCTTCAAATGATGTCACGAAACAAACACCATCTATATTATACGAAGCTTGTTACGTGGCATGGTCAGGAAGAATTAGAAGCCTCCAATTTTCATACACGATCACAGGGTCACAAGAATTCGTACACATGCAGGCTGTTATTTTTACGAGGATTTGTTGGTTTACAATTACGTAGTCACTTAGCAGACCATTCATTGAAGTACATACACGTCCAGAATAATTTGCATCTATTTCCATTTAGCCAGTGTAAGAATTCCTTTAGTCAACATTACATTGAAGTGTCTTGTTATTTCCAATGCAATGTTTAGTTTCACAGCCACTGGACCGTTTCTCGCATATACTTTTATTTTATATATACAGTATATAACTAACTAATGCACACGTATAAATAATAATAATAATAATAAAAAAAGAGTATATACATGTACCCTTTTGCCTCGATAAAGTAAAATATAAAGGTAGAGTGGAAGCAACATCCTGGACACCATTTAGTCATTCATGGAGTTGCCTGGTACGTTCATTTGCAAACACATCCCACCCACCGAGAGGAACGGATTGTGTGTGTGTGTGTGTGTGGTGTGTGTGTGTGTGTGTGTGTGTAGGAGTGAAGCCCCAATCACTGTTCATATGTCCACGTTCTGTAATAGGAAAGGAAAAATTTTTGAATGTGTGTGTGTGTGTTTGTGTGTGTGTGTGTGTGTGTGTGTGTGTGTATATATAGGAATGAAGCCCCAATCACTATACTCATAACATATCCACGTATACTGTAACAATATTGGAAAAGCATCCCCTAATTAAAGTCATTACAATTACAGTAAAATGGGTATGAGTGTCCCTCTTCTCTCCTCATGCCCACTTCAGTCTAATCAACCACAACTTTGAAAATATATATAAGAGTCTGTTCTGCTGTTGTGTATTTTTGGAATCTCTACATTGTTACGAAGTCTACTGTATGTGTAAAGTCGGAAAAATATAATGGTTTAGAATAGTTAATATACTTCTGGTTAAAATATATCCAGCCTGCATTATTATTATTTGTTTAGTTTTTTTTTTTTTCTGGGGATTTATATCGTTTTAGTTTTTTCTCTCTAGCGGGTGAATAATATATTTTTTTTCAGTTTTATAATTTGGCTTTCAAGTTAATCTGTCATAGAGATAATTAAATAGGCGTTGAAACAGGGGCCAGATATAAAAATGTTTCCACTCTCTGGCATTTGAATGGAAGTGGGGAAATAAAAAGATTTATACCGAAGTGCCGTTGGTGTCGCGTCTGTCACACTGGGCTGGCTGTGATGTGCATAATGTGGCGGCTGTTATGGTAATGTTATGGATAGTAGCAGAGAGAGAGAGAGAGAGAGAGAGAGAGAGAGAGAGAGAGAGAGAGAGAGAGAGAGAGAGAGAGAGAGAGAGAGAGAGAGAGAGAGAGAGAGAATGTGAGCAGGAGAGATTCATTTAAATTAAACTACAGGGTTGTTGAAAGAGAGAAAGAGAGAGAGGTTCGTATAGATAAAAACTACAGGGGTTGTTGAATGAGAAAGTTATGGATAGTATCAGAGAGAGAGAGAGAGAGAGAGAGAGAGAGAGAGAGAAGGGGAGAGAGAGAGAGAATGTGAGGAGGAGAGGTTCATATAGATAAAACTGCAGTTGGTTATTGAGTGAGCGAGTTATACTTTTACTACGTCATACAACCTCCTGTCCTGTTAATGATAAAGACTTTTAGTACACACACAAATAAATAGAAGCGTAGGAAAGAAGACAGGCAGGTAGGTGTTTGTGTGTGTGTTTATGTGTAGTTCAGTGTGATGGGGTCTGGTTTGTGTGTGTAATTCAGTTTGATGGGGTCGGGTTTGTGTATGTTTGTGTGTGTTTGTGTGCAGTGTGATGGGGTCTGGTTTGTGTGTGGTTGTATATGTGTTGTTTAGTGTGATGGGGTCTGGTTTGTGTGTGTTTATATGTAGTTATGTTCAGTGTGATGGGGTCGGGTTTGTGTGTGTTTATATGTAGTTATGTTCAGTGTGATGGGGTCGGGTTTGTGTATGTTTGTGTGATGTGCTGTTCAGTGTGAATGGGGCCTGATTTGTGTGTATATATGTAGTGATGTTCGCGGTACGATAGGGTCGGGTTTGTGTGTGTTTATGTGCAGTGCTGTTGAGCGTGATGGGGTCGGGTTTAGAGGTGGTTGAGTGGAGGGGAATGGCGGGCACTTCGTCGCTAAACCAAGTGGTAAAATTCCAGTGTAATTACCAGTTATTATCATGCAGGGGGAGAGCGTATGCACGTATTTATTTTTACTGCACCTTTTGGCAGTTTTATGCATACTCGAGGGTAGAGGCCCATGTTATTAATTTTATCTTATGTGTAAGTGAAAATGAGTTTCTTGTTTTAGCCTTGCGTATAAAGGGGAGAGTACAGTGCTGGAAAATCTGGAGCAACTGATTCCTCCAAACTATTTCAAGCAACAACAGGCCACCATATTATTTGTTAAAGTGATAATTCTTTTTTGGTACATTGGAGTGCCTTGATTCCTCCAAAGTATGTCAGGAAACAGACCCAAGTTAACAAAACTAATGGTGTTCTGTTGCTTGGAATAGTTTGGAGGATTTGGTTGCTCCAGATTTACCAACACAGAACTTCCCCCTTAATCTGGTACTGTTCCCTGAATTGAGCAGAAAACAATTTGACTACCTATGCATATTAAGGTACACTTGTGCATTAAATAAATAACTCTTGGAAAAAAAGGTATCGAGAAAACACAGATAAATAAATCCCTTACAACCAAATTACCACAAACACTACGGTAATCCCTATTTCTAACGTCATATTTAAAAAGCAAACACAATCTGTCTAAAAAAATAATAATAATAAATAAAGATCCCTCAGTGCATCCTCTCAGCCACAACCAACCAACCAACATGTAGGTAGTGAATAATCTCAATAAAACCGGTACCGTATTATTCCAATCACCACTTTAGCCAACTATTCCAGACCGAGTTATCTCAATCCCTGACTATATCATTATACTTTTACTGAATTATTCCGAGCGTTATCATCACGGCACCATATAGACCACCAGACATGAACCTACACACACACACACACACAGAGAGAGAGAGAGAGAGAGAGAGAGAGAGAGAGAGAGAGAGAGAGAGAGAGAGAGAGAGAGAGAGAGAGAGAGAGAGAGAGAGAGAGAGAGAGAAATATATATATATATATATAATAAACACTCACACACACTCACACTCACACTCACACACACACACACACAGCAGAAAGAGAGAGATAGATAGATAGAAAGAGAGAGAGAGAGAGAGAGAGAGAGAGAGAGAGAGAGAGAGAGAGAGAGAGAGAGAGAGAGAATATCAAACACACTCACACACGCTCAATCACACAGGCTAAAAAAAAAAAAAAAAAAAAAATCATAAACAGATCGCTCTTTCATATGAAGCTGTGACCACGTACGTCCCCTCAGCCAGTAATGACAATTTTTTCCGCTCTCATTAAGCTGGATGTGAGGCTGGTCAATTAGTTGGCTGTTTTAGGTGTATTCCGCTAACCAGGTAATTTATCGCTCTAATTAGCCCAGCGCTCAGGTGATAGTGGGGAAGGGGAGGGGAAGGGGGAGGGGAACTTTTGATGATTGTGGTGGTGGTGGGGGTGATGGTGGTGTTGGTGGTGATGGGGGATGAAGGGAGAGGAGTTTTGATGATTGTGGTGGTGGTGGTGATGGTGATGGTGGTGGGGGAAGGGGGAGTTTTGGTGATTGTGGTAGTGGTTATATAGTGTTTTAGGTGGGGATGAAAGAATATAGTGATAGTGAGGGTGGTAGTAGTGGTAGTGTGTTTGGTGGGGATGAAAGAGTATAGTGGTAGTGAGGGTGTGATAGTGATGGTAGTAGTGATGGTAGTGATGATATAGTGTTCTTAGTGTGGATGAGAGAGTATAGTGGTAGTAAGGGTGTGATAGTGGTAGTGAGGGTGTGATAGTGATGATGGTAGTGATGATATAGTGTTCTTGGTGAGGATGAAAGAGTATAGTGGCAGTGAGAGTGAATGTGAGTGTGTGTGGAGTTGGTGTGTGTGTGTGTGTGTGTGGGTGTGAGTTGGTGTGTGTGTGTGTGTGGGTGTGGGTGTGTTGGGGTGTATGTGTGGAGTATAGTGGTAGTGTGTTTGGTGTGGATGAAAGAGTATAGTGGTAGTAAGGGTGAGTGTGAGTGTTGGTGTGTGTGGGGTGTTGCATGGGGTGTTGCATTGGGGGAGTCTGTTATATTCTGTCTATTACACGTTGATATCATTAACGCTAAACCTGTTATAGTTAGTTAGTTGGCTGAGTCTAGAGAGTAAACTGCATCATGTTAGCAATAAGTGAGTGAGGGGATACATACATACATACATACATACATACATACATACAATACATACATAGATACATACCTACATACATACAGTACATACATACATACATACATACATACATACATACATACATACCTTTACATACATTGAAAGTGTAATATATAAACAAATGAACAGAATTGGTATAGAGTTTGTAGATAATAATAATAATAATAATACCATTAGTCGTATGTGCTATAGTTTTCAGATAATATAGTTTGCAGTATAATTATAGTGGTTAATTAAGTATTCTTTCTTGATAGTTTGGTTATTGCATTGTTTTCTTTGTGTTTTTTGTATGTGTGTTTATAATATTTTTGTTTATTTGTTATATTGTCATTTGTTTTCGTCATATAATAAGCGTATATTATTGTGATTCGTATATAAGTCTCATAAAGTGTTTGTTCGTATATTTTGTGTTTTTGTTCGTAATATTTTTGGTTTCTTTTTTGGTTTCAGCTACATAGAGTCGTGTTGAAGTTACTGACTGCACCACTTTAGTTATTGCTTCTTAATCTTCATAGTTTCCTCGTAAGCTCACATTTTTTTTTTTTTTTTTTTTTGAGCAAAGTTATGTTAGTTCCTGCGTCGTGAATTAATTTCCAAGACTTACTAAGAGTGTGTAAATGAACTTATCAACTTAACGGAATGTGTAAGTTCATTCATCAATCAACTTTTAACGCGCGCACACATACACACACACACACACACACACACAGAGAGAGAGAGAGAGAGAGAGAGAGAGAGAGAGAGAGAGAGAGAGAGAGAGAGAGAGAATTTATCACCGAAGCACTTAGTCCCGTGTAAAACTTAAAAAAACTAAAACAAAAGCACTATTGTTGGCGTGTGTAAGTAAGTCTTTTACAGAACGGTACAGTGAACATTAATACATGAGAGACGATGTGTGGTTCTTTAACTGTATATGTGTCACTGCTGCTTCTGTTGTTGTTGTTGTTGTTGTTATTGCTGTTTCTGTTGTTGTTGTTGTTGTTGTTGCCTAATTATATACATTAGTTTGGTCTAATACTGTCTCTTGTTATGGTGTGTGTGTGTGTTATTGTGCATTACACGCTTCTCACCTTTGCACACACACACACACACACTGTTAAAAAAGGCCGCTGATATAATATATATATATATATATATATATATATATATATATATATATATATATATATATATATATATATATATATATATATATATATATATTTAACACCATACATACATATAGAGAGAAATCATCACTCACACACTCTACACAGTATATTATATATATATATATATATATATATATATATATATATATATATATATATATATATATATATATATATATATATATATAAAAGGCCATCAACATTATATTCTATTCTATTATTCAACAAGCTCCATGCAAACAGAGAAAAGTCACCAAAAGCAGCATCACATCACTTCAAAGAGGGATAATGACCATCAGTGAGTCCCAGTCACATACCAACAACAACAACCACAGCAGCATGTACGGTCCTGATACGTAATTTCTGACCAGAGACGAACGGCAGGCACCAAACACACACACACACACACATACCCTGCATTCGAACTCAGCCTCTATAGATGTGTACTGTGTGGGGGAAATGAACAACACCAGGCAATTCGAAGCTTTCTGCTCCTCACACTCTCGTCAGAAATTATGTATCACGAGTGTATAGTATGTGAGATTTAAGAGGAGAGAGATTCTGTTGTTGGTGATTTTTGAAGGATTGTGATTCCTCCAAACTGTGTCACGAAACATATCTCGGCTTTTTAGTTACCATTGAGGGCGTCTGTTTTTCTACGTGGTGTAGTTAGGAGGAATCATAGCCACATATTAACAGCCAGAGCCACTGTATGTGTGATTTAATTCTACGCTCATGTCAAGCCAAAGTTCACAAATTTTCCGATGGTTGAATTATTTTGGTGATTGGGAGGGATTCGTGACTGAGAGAGGGTATGTGGGTGTGGGGAGGTGGGGTGGGGGAGGGCTGTGTGTACCAATATGTGGGATGGTACTGTATGTGGCTGTTGTGTGTGCGTATGTGTAAACCAGACAGTGAGAGCGAAATGCACACTTGGCTCGTTGTGGGAGTAAGAGATGTGTGTGTGTGTGTGTATTTTCCCTCCCTTGGCCTGAAATCCCCAACCTTTGTAAAATGAATATGAGTCCTGATGACGATGATGATGATGATGAAAATAAAACACACACACACACACACTCACTCACTCACTCACTCTCACACACACACACACACATCTTTTTACATATGTATGTAAAAATAGCAATAAATACTTACTTACATTGACAAACTAAAACACCATGTTATTACCTTGACACATCTGTATACCAGGTTGAGGTTCGTGTGCCAGCCTTCCTTCCTGGCGATGCAGACTACCTTGAGGGCGTGGTGGTGGCCAACTACTCCTCAGGGGCGCCCATCACCGGCAACGTCTCCCTCAGGGCCTCCGTCAGATCCCTAGAGCACTACTACCAATCCTCCACCACCACCAGTACCTCCTCCTCCACCACCACCAGTACCTCCACCAGTACAAGTAGTCTCCCAGCACTCACACATCCACATGCCATGGTATGTACTGGGCGTTTTAATGAAGGGAACATGTAGTTCAATGTTGGTAAATGTGAAGCAACTGCAACATTCCTCCAAACTATTCCAAGCAACAGGCTAGCCACCATTAATTATTTTTGTTATTGTAGTATTCATTGATTCCCGATGTACTTTGGAGGAATCATGGCCTTGTAATTTACCAAAAGTGTGTATACAGTATTGCCCCTTTAATTAAACCGTGTAACCCTGATAGTTGGACCATAATACTGTCATAGTTTGGTAGAATTTCCACGATAATATTACGTTAAAATATTGCCCCGTCATTAAAACGAAAACTTCACACACCTTCATGTTATAGTATATACTGGAAATGTACATCCTATAAGTTGGCAATATTCCTCTCGCAAGATTATTCCACTTACAAGATTATGAAAGAGCTGTGCAACCCTTCAAGATTTGATTGAAGGGATCGAGTGGTGGGTGGGGAGCAGAGCTATAGCCTTCATCTTTGTTTTAGTTTCCGTCACACCAGTTAGCTTAGTTTTATTATGCATTCCTTTATATTCCTCCTTTTTCTCCCCTCCTCCTCCTCCTCCTCTTTTAAAGCCACTTTTGAACTTCCTTCTTTCAGTCCCCATTCCTTTCTCTTCTGTTCACACCCTTTACTCTCCCGTCCTCTTTTTCCCCTCCCGATCCACCTTCTCCCTCTCCCTTCTTATTGCTCTCTTCTTCTCCAATATCTTGTTACTCCCTCCTCTCCCCCCACTTCTTTCCACTCATTCACCCCCTCTCCCATCCCCTTCCCTCCCCTGACTTGTGTGGCTTCCCTCTGTCTACCAACTTTGTTAATTTGCCAAACTTATAACTGGGAGACGGCAAATATTTTGGCAAAGAAGCATTTTGCTCTTGGAATGAGTTTTTCTTTCTTGTTGTTGTCGTCGCTATCACTGTCTCTGATGTTATTGTCGTTTTTGTCTTGAGGTGCAGCAGAGGAAAGTTGGAAGGTTTAAGTTAAGCTTCTAAACTCTGAGGACACAATTCCCTGGTTGGATAGTGTAACACTATATTGTTCAACTCTTGAGAAACTCCTGTACACCAGAGAATTAAAGAAGAACATAATCAATTAGCTTACATTAACGGATAGCGAGGATTCCTTCCACTCCTCATCCACACTATATATCTTTTGCTTTCAGTTTGCAGGCGTGTTTCCCTTCAAGTTCCGTGTTTCCGACCTGGCGCAGTTGGTGAGGAGATCTGATGGTGGTGGTGGTGGTGGATGGGAGGCACGAGTGGAGGCAGTGGTAGGGGATGCATACCAGGATTCCACCCACACCGCCTACGCCCTCACTAGAGTCTTCAGTCCGGACATCCACCTCGAGTTTCTGGGCGGGTCACCTCAAGTCCTACGCCCGGCTATGCCATTCAAGTTTTACGTGAGTACGGTACTGTTGCTTCAAGCTAGGCCTGTTTTGTGTCAGTTACAGTATCATTTTCAGGTTTTTTAGGGTTATTGTTGTCTTAGGTCAGGTCAGGTCAGGTCGGGTTTGATATTCATGTTTCAAATGTAAAAACTCAGGAATATCTCTCACTTTGTATACCAGGACTTGACTCTTCCATATCTTCCTCCTCCCTCGTAGTTGTCAAGAAGGAACTAATTTCTTTCTGACTTCTGCAGCTTACGGCCAGGATGCAGGATGGGTCGCAGGTGCCAGGGTACCGTCTGGCTCGACACCGGCTGCTGGTGACCCCCGAGGTGAGGCTACACACTGGGGAACGAAGACCCCTCCAGCCCCGTACCCTCAAGATGACACACGCCACACATGCCATCTGGGAGGCTGAACTGGAGGTCCGCGCTGAGCTTCGTGAGTGCTGTACAGTATACTAAAAAAATGGTGGTGTGTTTTCAAATTGGTGGTATTGTTTCATTTTAGTTTCTTGGTAGCCTTTATAGATTATGAGAGATTTTGCTGCGACATTTTAAATCGTTTGTTGGTAGTCCAAGCATATTATTAAGGACAAAAGACGTTGTTTGTTAGTTATAGACTGGTATTGTCCTTAATATTTGTGCATCATTACTGCCTCCTTTGAACAAAAATAAAAGATAATACCCCACACAGACATGGTCAAGTATTATTAACTAAAAATGTCAGACTATTGGCAATCTTCATAGGGATATATTAATGCCACCTATTCACCAACTAACTCACAGCTTTTTCCTTTCCTGATGTAGCTGCGTTGGAGTCGACACAAGAGGTGGAGTCATTACACCTGGAGGCCGAGTTGAAGGACAGTGAGGGGTCAAGGTCACACGCTTCCCTCGTCACTGTTGTCCACCACTCCCCCCACGGACACCACCTCCAGGTCACCACCAGCACCAGGAGTCCCAAGGTACTGTAGGTCAGGTCAGCTAAGGTCATCACTCCCATACACATTCCAACTCCGTGACAACATTGTTATTGTTGTTGTCATATACAATGCAAGTTTGATAATCTCAAAAGCGTGTTGAAGAACTATTGACTACGACTACTGCATATAAAACTTTAGGAATGTTTGGAGGATAGTTCATACTTTAGACTTGAATGACAATGATTTAAGACTCAATGATTCTCAACCAGGGGTAAATTACACCAAGGGGATAAAATATGACATAGCATGGGATAAATAAGTGCTGTACCTTATAACAGAGTCATAATAGACTGTAATCATTTTTGTACTAGATTGTATAATAAATATATCACTATATTTTGGCAAAACTTAAATAATAAATGTGTTTTCATACTTTCTTATTTTTTGTGCATTTATAATGGCTATGTATTTTTGTGTGGGAATATGGGGATAAATGGCGAAATACATCAAGCCGAGGAGTTAAAGGATGGAGGGAAGGTTGAGAATCACTAAATTTTATGTGATGACCCCGGTTACAGACGTCTAGCTCCCCACCCCCCACCCCCCACCATCCTTGACCTTATTCTCAATCTCTACATGTATCGGGCCTTGACATATTGGAATTTAGTGTAGTCTCAGAAGGCTGGGTAGAAACTGTTGATTGTGAGTTTACAGATGTTTACATATTCGGCGAGTGTGAAAATATATAGCAATCTACGAGTGTGAACAGTACATCTATCATACTCTATATGTGAAAAGCTGTTATATAATCTATGAGTGTGCATAGCTATTATAATCTGTAAGTCTGTCAGTAATTGTCTAACCCTTGGTCCTTGGTTGGTTATTGGTACAGGTGGGAGAATATGTGATCCTACACGTTCGCAGTAACTATTACCTAGATCAGTTCCGTTACATCCTACTCAGCAAAGGGATGGTGGTGGAGGCTGGCCAACAGACCATGGAGGTGAGGAAAGTAGTGGCTCATATCACCACAGTATGGACTGGATTCTTATATTGACATACCACTACCTATACACATATCAGTATGGTAAAAAGATTCGGAAGATGGAAAAAAAATTAATGTGAGGTCTGATGAGAGAACAATAGTTCATTGATCCTGGATGATAAAAATATGGCATATAATTTCATATAAAAGTTTATTGCTGATCAAATGGACCCCATCTTGTCATGTCTTGTTATGTTTTGAAAATCCTTGGTTTCATCTTTGAGGCCTTTGGTATGGTTCTCAGCCCAGTGTATGCTAACATACTTATATAATACAGGCGTCCTTGAAGACGTTTCCCCTGCCACTGACGTCAGAGGTGGCAGGGGTGGCGACGGTGGTGGTGTACGCAGCTGGTAGGGATCAGGACCTGGTGGCTGATGCCCTCACCTTCCCCGTGGATGCCCTCACTAGGAAGGGGCTCCATGTGTCCCTCAACCAAGACACAGATACTCACGACACACTCACCATCACAGTCAGTGCCACACCTGGGAGTCGTGTGTCCCTCACTGGTGTCAACTGGGAGATGTACAGCATGCAGACAGGCAATGACTTGACACATGCTAAGGTATGTAGGACTATTGTAGTATACATCTCACTGATGTCAGGTGGGAGATTTCTTCTACAGCATGGTGACAGCTGCTGTGCTTTGTATGTGTGTATACTCTGTAATAGACATCTCTTATTATTTACCGTATTTGTGTATGTTTTTATTATTTCTTGGTTATTTGTGAGTTTCTGTATGTATTTTTTATTATATTGAGTTATACATCTATTAATTGATTCTTTGTTCGATCGATGAACTGACTGAACTCTTCGTCTGCCTTGGAGGTGTTGGAGGCATTGTGGGGTGGAAAGGAGCGTAGGACAAGTGGAAGGCCCCTGGAACAGCGGTGGGTCAGCGGAGAGGGTCTCCCTGATGACATCCTGCATCTGCCTCGAGCCTCACCTGGCCTGGACCCCAACACCACCCTCAGGTACCCTTTATCATGGGATTTATCACTGGCTGTTATGTTTCTGATGCCCTTGTTAATAGAATACACACACAAACATCGTCAGCTGTATTTAAGGCTTATATCAATCTCTCTCTTCACAGATCCGCAGATTTGTTGGTATTGACGGATGGAACAGTGCCCACGATACAGAAGGATTGTCGTGACGGTGATGGTATTGGTGTGGCAGGAAGTAATCGTGGTGTGTTTGGAAGTAGCAATGAAATGGCGGGATGGGATGGAAATATGGTGAGCCTGGGTGAGGGGCATGGTGGGGGCAGGATGCCAGGGTTACACCAGTGTCAACTTCGGGGCTGTTACTCCAGCCACGAGCAGTGTGACGGAAAATTCGACTGCGAGGACAGGGTTGACGAGCAAGAGTGTGAGTATTGTATTGGACTAACGACTTCTCAGGTCAGGTTCTGAGACAATTGCTACTTTGATTCTTCTTCAACTTATTTCTTGACACTCCAGACAATTTTAGTCAACTGAGTATACACAATACACCATCCATCACTAAGTTTTGTAATTACAACTGTCATATATTTATAATGTCAAAAGGGACCACAGGAAAATTATGCTGCCCAGTAATCTTTCATTTAGATGTTTATAAATTGACTGTGGTTGACTGTAATGATGATAAATATATGATTTCTTTTCCATTTTCCTCAAGGTGAAACAGCGGAAAGTACAGAAGCAGTGATCAGCCAGTACCGTCGTGAGCGTACCTCTCGCCTGGCTCATCACTTCTCTCCACCATGGTTGTGGGCAGAGGTGAAAGTGGGTGATAGTGGCAGCACTGCACTCACAGTGCCACTGCCCCCTGGCCCTGCCCATCTCACTCTGTCTGCCTTCAGCCTCCATCCAAACCATGGCATGACCATCCTTCCAGCTCCAGTGTTGTGGCATGGGTCACGGGGCTTCTGGCTCAGCGTGGAGGCTCCAGGGAAGGCAGCTGTGTGGGAGCAGGTGAGTGAACCAGTGATGGCATGGAAACAGTGATTATGTGGGAGCAGTAATACAGTATAATTTTTGTTGCTGTATGACATAATCCATGACGGTTGTTTGATGTGGTCCTCTCTGCAGGTTGGCGTACGTGTGACAGCAGTGAACCATTTCCCTCACCCAGTCCTCACCGTTATTGTCCTCACCAATAGTCCTCACTATATGTTTGTTGATGTTCATGAGTTTGACCCCATTGATGTGAGTATTTAACTTTTTTGAAAAAAGAACATAACTGTATTTCTACTTGAAGTAATGATTTACAGTACAGTATTAAAGTAATATTGTCATGATAATGTAAAGTACAGTAATAGTTTTTATGTACACACACAATCATAATCAATTATTATTTTTCACAAAATAGTCACATGCACTGAAATATTACACTGTTAGCCACACAAATTGTATATTTGCAGCCCTTCAACCCAACCCAGTCAAACCTAATCCAATCTAACTTAATTCAATCCTAGCCCTCAAGCCAAAAGCAGCGGAGAACTGTGATAGGTGAGCATGAGCACACAGTGGTGGTGGAAGGAGGGGAGACTCACACACTCTACTTACCCATCGTACCCATTACACTTGGCACCATAACCGTAAGGGTCCAGGCATCAGTCAAGGGGCGCAAGCTGCAGAAGGAGGTTACCATCTTTGTAGAGGTGAAGACATGATGTCAGTCTATTAGTTGTTGTGACAATATGGGTATCACCCATTATCCTGTCATTTAAACTTTTGTAAAGGTTATAAATTTGATTTTCATTTGGCTTCAAGAGTTAGCTCTTTGCATTTTATGCAGCTTTTCATTTCCTTGTGTGCAGCCACCAGGTGCCCTGCAGGAGAACCACACCTCACTCCTATTGGACCTCACCAACCGAGCTTACTTCTTCACCTTCCTGGATGTGGCCATTCCAGCCGGCCATGTGCCAGGGTCAGCTGAGGCTCATGTGTCAGTGTTTGGTGGGTCAGTGGGTCCAGTTCAGTCTACCATACCACCAACACCCACTTCACTTCTTGGCCTTCCCTCGGAGCGTGTGAGTATAGTACAGTAATGGGTTAATTCCTACTGTGCAGTAACTTATTGTTTAGCTTTATGTGAATTCATTTATTTCATCATTTGAATATTCTCCCTTGGTGGTAATATTAACCTGTTATAGTTTTAATTGTTTATTAATGACCTGAACTGGCACACTATACAAAAAATTATTGGCAGGTTGGGTGTGAGCCTGTAGCCTTCAGCTTTTTGTTGAGGGTGGAGCAGCTGCAGTACTGGCAAGATGTGCAGCAGGAACCACCCATGGATGAGAAACTTGTGTTCAGACATCTGGAGCAACTCTACCAAACCCTCCTTGTTTACCAAAACAAGGATGGGGGCTTCAAATATTACAGGTTAGAGTTAGATGTTCTATCAAAAAAAGAAATATACTGTACAGAGTCTGCTTTTTAAAAATCCAAACCAAGTAAAACTATTGTGTATGACAATAATTACACTGTTCTAACTTTCATTTGAGAGGAGTCGTATTTTTTCAAGTTAAACATTTATATTGTCCATGACTTTGCATAAATTGTGCACAAAAGGGTTAATGTGAATATGTTGATATAAAAAAAAAACTGGTCTCGGAGACTTGATTTTCCAAAGTTTCCTGTGAAACAGACAATCTGAGGTATGAGATATATTTTAAAGAACAGTTTGGCTTCATTAATAGTATCTTGTGTACATTGAGAATCCTTGCCATGTAATACTATAGACAGGATATACTGTACCATCCAATTATTGTTATTGCACCATGATGACAGAACCAGCAGAAGTAGCTCAGTGTGGGTGACAAGTTTGGTGGTGAGAGCTCTCAACACTGCCATCAACTCCTGGCCACACCTTCTTTATGTTGACCCCCAAGTTACTGATAAGGCCATACAGTAAGTTCTTTTCCTTAATTTTATCTGTTACAGACACATTTTTTATACTGTAGCCTACAGTACTGTATTACATTATTCAGCTTAGATTTTCCAGTCCATAAATTCATGACCACTTTTCTTCCAAGATAGTAGGATGTAAGTGATATTAGACTACAGTATTTGCTTCTAATTTTACATAGGGAAGCAGTGATCTTATTAATGAAAGCAATAATGCTGACTTTGAATTTTTGAATGATTGAAATACTATAATAGACAACAGATAAATCAGTTTATTACAGAATGACTTGGTGTCAGGAAACTGAAGATCAGTTTATCACTGTACAATAGTTTCTATAACTACAGGATACAACTCTACTGATGAGCATATTATACTGTACTCTATTGTGTCAGGTTCGTGCTGGGCCAACAAGCAAGTCATGGAGCATGGCTGGAACCTGAGGGAGCAGTAGGGGACCGTAAGTTAGTACCTCCTCAGTACTCCCTCACAGGCACCACCACACAGGACCTCAACCTTACCACCACTGCCCTCACCATCATCACTCTCACCTCTCTCCAGGGTCTACCTTCGGTGGGTGGAACCAGTCTAACTCTATACTTTCATCAATTGTTATGATTATTAAAAACAAAGGAATTGCAGACATGTACCTAAATTCTCTAAATATGTTTCCTGATACAGTACAGGTATCTGCAAAAGAATTGTATGGTAATAACAAATGTTGTTTTTGAAAACCATACTCTTAACCTATGTGTTTAGGTGCAATGATGATTAAGCACACTCAGAAGGTTATTAAATCTGTTTATAGTATTATTCCACAACTGAAAATTGTGTGTGTAGCAGCCACTAAAGATTTATGTGTGAAGTTATTATGTGATACAGTCACTGGGATATAATGCTTGAAATTAATGTGTGTTGCAGCCCCTGGATGAGCAGGTGTTGGTGGGTGCCATGCGTGGGTCTGGTTGGCTGGGAGAGAATCTGGCTATAGTGGGTGAAGCGTCACGGCCCTTAGAGGTGTCCCTGGTGGCTTTGGCTCTCCACCTCACCTCCTCACCCCACGCTGCAGATGCTTTCCACATCCTAAGCCGCAATGCTCGCCAGGAGGGTTAGTCTATTAGTATGGAGTACAGTCACAGTTAATCAACTTGTTATCACACATATGTGTCAAACAGTCTTCATTTGTCATGTATTAATGCATTGGTGTCTGTTCTTGAAGACGAGGTTTCTTTTGGTACCATGCCAAATACTGCTGGATCCTGTGGTGTCCATCAAGGCAGACAGAATTGCATGGTGGGTGACACTAAGAAAATATCATCAGCTATCAAATATACTCTTGAATTTGTGTGCACAAGTTGGACAGCATTTTAACTAATATGTACAGCATTCTGTACAACAGCTGGCACCTTTTTCTCTTTTCTTTGAATGTTAAAAGATGATTTTTCATGTCACAGGAAAGTACTGTACAGTAGTGTACTTTTCCCTTCATGGATTTAACATTACTTTAGATAACTATAATCACTGACTGCCTTTTACCAGCCTTGGACTAATAGCAGACCTAATATCTTGTGAGAGTCTTCATTATTCATAAATTATAATAAAGGGGGAAACTGCAGAAATCCTCTGTAGTAACACTGCATGTCAGCAAATTTTCATCATCCAAAAGCTTACTTAGTAAAGCTGATCTTCCTTCGGCAGTGAGTTACGTGTACTGGGGTGAAGACCTGGTGCCTTTACCATCATACCGTGTAGAGTCCCAACGGCCACACCTTCAGCCCCGTCACCCACACACCCATGATGCTGGCAATGTAGCAGCCACAGCCTATGCCCTCAGACTCTACTGCCTACGTGGTGAAGTGTTGACACAGAGCATTGTACGCTGGCTCCATTCTCAGCGCTCCCATGATGGAGGCTGGCGCTCAACACAGGTAAAGGATCACTCATACAGAACATCATATAATAAATGTAATGAATTCCTGGAAAGAAGAGTTTCTTACTTTGGTTATTTACACCTTTGTTGTTTCACACTTGTGTACCCTGTTAGAAATATGCCATTGCTGGGAAAAAAGTAAAAATCCAGGCAAGTCCTTAAATCAACCAACACTGATGGTATTACAGTACAGTAAGCTAAAGTGTACTGTACCTTCTTGAAAGTCTTGTACAGTATGTGTTTCCTGGGACACCTTGTATGGAACTGAATGCTCATCCTGCATGACAAGTGTGGGATGGTAAATGAAGAATTCAAATCAGCCTTGTAACCCTTTAGGACACTCTGGCGGCATGGGAGGCGCTGCGAGAATATTCCAGGAGGGAGGGTCAAGAGGGGGATACCCGCATTAGTGTCACTGTGGAGCCCCTACATGACCACACCCTTGCCCATACCTTCTACACCACCCCTGCCAATCTCCTTCACCTCCAGACTCACAGGGTAAGTTATATGCATATATATATGCACACTAAAGCTCACAGCAGAAGTGTATAGAACTGTTGTACTACCGTATACTGTATATGGCTTGATTTCTAGGATGGGGATTTGTTGGAGAAATTCCAAAATTCCCATGTTCCATTATGCCTTATAGCCTGGGGAACCTACTTTCCCCTTACTAAGATGTTTGTTATGTCCTTCTCCCAATCATCTGCATAAAAATAAGATTTTTTATGTTATGTATGGCATGATTCAGATCAAGGGTACGTGGGAGAGTGTGCGTGTGCAAGGTAAAGGACGGGGATCAGCAGTACTGCAGCTGACTACACGGTACTATGTGACCGAGCCTGATCTCTTGGTACGACCTCCAACTCCAGCCTTCCACTTGACCCCACATGCCAGCTGGCACGGACACAATGGGTCATCCATTGTCTTCACTGTATGTGTCAGGTGGCTCTTCCGTGAGGCCAGTGAGACATCTGGGGCTGCAGTGTTGGAGGTTACTGTTCCCACGGGTTATGGCACGTCTACAGAGGCACTGCAAAACCCGTTGAGTGAAGTGCCACACCTCCGCCATGCAAACTTCACACAGCGCAAGGCTTCATTTTTCTTTGAACGGGTATGCATTGTACAATATTTCCTTTGTTAACTTATGCTATCTTGAGGAGGTGTGAAGTTTGCTATACTGTACTGTACATATTCCTGATTTTTACAAGTATAACTGGATGATAATGATGAAGTGTTTTAAGTACTGTACAATAAGTTATGCTATCTATATAAAATGTTTCTACCAACAGCTGTCAGGAAACAACACATGTGTAGAGTTTTCAGTAGAGCGTTGGTTTCCTGTGGCTAACTTGACAACAGTCCTGCCTATTAAAGTCTATGAATACTACTCTCCAGGTAAGGCAATTCTTTAAACCTTATATTATATGACTAAACATTATTAATTTTGCAGATATAATCCCAGATCATTTATTTGTCCACTAGAAAGATCTGACATCCACAAACTAAATATGGTCTTTATTAAGCATACTGTATTATGTACTGTACCTTACAACTCATGCATTATGTAATTATGGAATTTTGCTAATAAACAGAAAAAAATCATAATTTAAACCTCCTTGGCAGAGGTAATAATGAATGTCAGAGTAAAAACATATACATGTACATAAAAGCCTCATTGGCCAGTATTTTCTTTATTTATTCACAGAACTGTATCAGATGGAGCTACTAGACATATCATCAGTCACATTGGATATCTGCCAGGTGTGTGGGTCATATCAGTGTCCCAACTGTCCAGTGCTCTCCTACTATAGCAGTCAAGCGCCCTCACTGCATCTCTACCACCTCCTTCTGCCCCTTCTCCTGAGCCTCTCCCTCTGCTTGGCCCCAAGCTGAAGTCTGATCCTTGGGTAGTCAGTGGGCTCTGTATGGGCTCTAATGGGCTTAACACGGCTCTAAAGGTATTCATTAAAAACTACAGGGGGTGTGTATACTTCTTTGAATCTCATATCTGGCAAATCCTAGTACACTGTAAGTGGAAATGTTTCTGGCATCACCACTAGTATCACCCTTATACTGTAGGATTTCCTCCTACCATGAACAATAATTCCCTTCCCAGGACATCTCTACTCCATGAAGTTCCAATGCTGAGAAGTCTCAAGCATATGAACATTTTCTTTATCAGGGCACCCTTACCCAAGGACCTACTGACCCTGCCCCAACCCAGGATATCACCTCGCCTATTTTTTTCAAAACCACCAAAGAACACGAGACACAATAAATAATTTAAGAAATCTTTAAAGAAGGAATGCTATAGCAACTTTATATTTATAATTGATGAAGTTTTGCCCAGTTTTATCCTCATCATATGACTGAGGGTGGATGATTGTGGGGCAATACCAAATTGGCAATAGATTTGAATATTGGGCATTTGCAAACATAGTGATACTGTACATGGTGTGCGAGTGATAATTCAAAAGTTATTACTTTTTACTGTTAGTTACATTATTGAAAACAAATGTTGTGAAATGTTCACCAAATTTTACTCCACATGTCATCTTGAAAACTATTTCCTGAGCAACATGTAAACTTTTGACTATTAGAGTTGTGTGTGTGAAGAATTAGTTATATGTGTACAGTATTTAATTCTCTGTGAAAAGTTAACTACAAGAATCAGACAGAAAATTTGAGGTTGATATGAATATCTTACAGATGACTAACCAAGTACAGTATGAAGAACCAGAACTTGAATTCCAGATGACTGGCTGGCTTTGTGTTGTTCAAGCCATTACTTTTGGAGTTCATTCAAGGAGTTCCATTAACACTCACAACTTAGCTCCTCACTGACCTTCTCCACCAATATTCAACCCTCAATGACTGTGTTCTCCTGAGTGTTGGGGCTGGTCATTGCGTGAAAAGTAAGAATTACGAACAAGATACAGTATAGCAAAACATTGATCATAGTGTGAATGTGACTGACATTTGATCCGTGATAACTGTACAATATTGTGTTGTTGGCTGCTGGGTTGTCTCTGTGGAGTTTAGTAGATAACCAAGATATTTCCACTTTGCTTGTCAGTGTTTGAAAATACTGAACTGGTATAAAATAAATTCTAAGTTACTATATGTATTGAGGGTGCTAGTCAATATTTAAGTAGGATATGGAATTCTCTCAGAAATACTCTAATCACACAATAGCCAGATGAAAATGAAATAAAGCAGAAAAACAATGATTGTACTGTACTAGTCCAGCGAGATCCTGAAGTTACAAATAAGAAGTAGACAGGGAAGTGGGACAGCAAGCCCAAAGAAACAAGAACAAAAGGACATACAGTTGAAGAGAAGAAAGTGATCAGCTCAGGTTCAAAGGGGTACCAAAACCCTTAAACCATTGTCTACTTTTTAACAGGCAATACCTGTCTACAAAGCAAACTACCCAGAGAGAACTGTAGATATACACATTAATGGGAATATTGTACAATATAAAAAATTATCCATACTTATGCAGTAAATGAATGGTGGAGGGGACTGTTTCAACTAATCAGTCTGGTACAAGCAACATTACACATGGTGGCTTGAAAACAGGACCAGATTGTCCTGCTGTGTATACCAGATATTGTTTATAATAAGACAATGATGTGAAAAGGAATGTTGTACTTAGTAGGGCACTACACTGTACATGAAACTTGGACTTCAAAATGGTATACTACAGCAATGTACAGTAACAACTTTTCATAAGTACAGGTAGTGTATCAGTTGTGAATGGTCAGACAGTTGTTTTAGATTAGATTACAAAGGGGA
Organism: Petrolisthes manimaculis; assembly: GCA_034508575.1. NCBI lineage: Eukaryota > Metazoa > Arthropoda > Malacostraca > Decapoda > Porcellanidae > Petrolisthes > Petrolisthes manimaculis. Next base: position 26,981 of record JAWZYT010001721.1, read on the forward strand.
AGAAAGAAGACTGTGCTAGGCCAGAAAGACCTTGTACCTCAAAGGAGAAAGAGAGGAGGAACTGCAAGCACAAAGGAAAAATAAGCAAAGGAGGGACATTGAAAAGAGGAAAGGGATTGGTTCAGGGCTACATATTTGCAGGCAATATTTCCTATGGGGTGACAGTAGATATAGTAAATCAGATAGTGACAAATAGTATGGCACAGTTGCTTGAAAGAATTAATTTTGATCGCTCCCATGTAATCCTACACAGTGAAAATAAACAGGTTTTAAATCCTTCATGAAGTATACATGTAGCCTACAGCTGCACTGCTTATATAATAATGAACAAAAATATTTCTTTTTCAAATACATACCTATACAGGAAATCATTTATGTTGCAGAAACTGGGACAAGTTTCAGTAGTACAGTAATAGCACCTGTTGTGGATATCAGTGATTGGTATTGTTTCTCCTGGTGTCTGTGTATAAGGAGGTTCATTTTCAGAGAACCAGAATAAAGTTGGCCCAGGCTGTCCACACATTGTGCAGGGAGATGGAATGATGATTATGCTGCAGATATTGTTTTTTTCTTTTTCCATTCACAAACCATGTTTCATACTTCATCACTCTCCAAGACCATTACTTACAGTTTGTTGTACAGTTGCCAAAAAAGGTATTGCGACAACTGTTGTAGGGACTATAAGCATGTATAACAGAAGGAAATATACATATCCTTCTGTAATACATACTGTACTTATAATCCCTACAAACAACTATGGACATTAATATATTTAATATTGTATCAATAGTTGTCACAATACACTGTACCTTTTTTGGCAACTGTACATACAGCTCTTAAATTGCTTTTATTATCTATAAAGATTCACGTTCATGGTACTGCATACACCATTCCTGTATAATTATGAACATTGTCAAATCCTATACTGTACTGTACTGTATTTATGTTTTTAATAGTAGGCTATTCTTTTTCACAATTTGATCAAAATGTATACACAGCATATTGATCCTTGCCATTTTGTTGAGAAATAATGCATTGCTGAAGAATAAATAGCACTGAAATATAAATGTTAATATTGTACTGGAACTTGTCATGTTAATCCGTCCGAAGCTTAAAGTGGAAGGCAGAATCCAGCCATTTGTTGTTTTGTCTGAAATTTTGAATGATATATTGTGATTTATCTTTTTATGTAAAAATTAAACAAAAGAACATGCTTAACTTCATCCAAACAGTGCTGTGTTGTGTATACTTCTGATAAGAGCTAAAGGTTAAAACTTGCTGTTACCATCATTGTATATTGTGTCATCCAAGGTCTCATTCATGCTCAAATTACTCCCACAACAAGTGCCTCAACCAATTAATGTGGGGAAGTTTTTAAGTTTGATCACAGTGTCATTTTAGCCAATAAATTTTCTTAGGTTGCTCAAAAAAGCTGGATAACACTTTTTATGCTTATATTTGTAGCATCATATAGGAAATACTATTCAAATTTAAACTTTCATAACTTGAATGTACAGTACACCTAGATGGGGACATTTCTGGCTTGGTGAAAAACTTATGTCACAGATAACACTTTTCTGAGATATGAATCCATATCTATCATTTGTGAGCAATATTTGAAGTATCCTCTCGTGATGGAATTCTTCTGATGTAGCTCTCCAGCTGCAGAGACATAAGCTGAAGCTCAAATCACAATTCTTCCTTCATTATGTTGCCATGAAAGGCAGTAAGTTTTACATATTTTCCATCTTCATGCCTCCCATTCCAGTTTCTAGTCAACACACTTGGACTTAAAATCAAAATGCATACCAAATTCAGAAATATAATACCAATTGTAAAATTTGGGCAAGTTTTGCTGGTGAATGTACTACTGTATATTCATAGGAGAGTGAAGTCATGGAAATTAGTCCTCTGCTAGAACTTACCTGGTAAAACTGTATTTTGATTTTGATTTATGGAATACTGCTACAGCATTTTTTCACTGGATACTTATTTTTTTGCCAAAAATTAAATTCTGTACTACTGTATATCTGTTGCAAATATTATTACAGTACAGTATTATACCATACCAGCCATTCAAAGTGAATGTAAAAGATTTGGAATATGGCTGACGTTTGTCCTGGTTGATACAGAAATTTAACTAGAATCTGGAGCAAGTTGACTGTTCTTGTGATGCATGGTTCCACATGCATGCTTTAAGAGTGTATAGAAGCAATTTGTACTAGAGTATACAAGGTCAAACAGTTGTGGCTGTTAGAATTAGTGTGGTGCTGGTTTGTAAACTTGTATATAAACACTGTAATCAAACCATGATGTAGTTGAAGCTCTACCACGTCATGTCCTGATAGAAGCTTGGCAATCTTTTCTCAGTGTTGATTAATGTAATTACATCTAGTCCTATGATACTACTGTATTATGGCTTATACTATTTCAAAATACTGTACTCTGTTTCTTAGAAGGCTTTATGGAAATCATCTGTCATTGGTGAATTGGAGGGCTACATATTCCTCCTAGCTGAACTGCAACATCAATCCCCTCCTCCTATAATGAGGAATCTTGTTCCATCATTTGGAGAAATGAGCAGCCCTTCAGTTTCTTCACAATAGATGACCTCTTTAATTTGGCTTATGGAATGAACATTTTAGAGGCTGACATTAGCTCTAGCATACAAAAGTTGTAAAACTAACTACTGTACTAGTTGTTGCAAAATTTGTTAGATAACAGAAATGCTCCTAAAGTGATATAAAATTGTTGTGAACTATAAAAGTGAATTATTTTTTAACTTCATCACATTATTCTTGGTGTATCTTATGTTGCATTAAATTGAAGGTGAGTCCCTTTTCTCCTAATCTGCTGAAGTATGGAGTACTTTACAGTGGTTTAAAGTGCCTGGTCAAGGTTGTGCATAAGGTAAACTTGCTTATGTTCTTGGCTCTTTTAAGGATGCCAATAAGTTTGTTATCATACCATACCACCACATTAAATGAAATTGTTTTCATTGGCTTCTAAATATTTCAAGAAAGTTTTATTTCACAAATTTATCTAAAATTACATGTTGGGATAATTTTCTAGACACTCTTTAATGATATATACCATACGCTCCAATCAATAGACTAGGTAGTCAAAAAGTGTAAGAAAACTACAATAACCCATTGCCAAATAAATAAATAAATTAAGAAAATATAATCACCACTATACAAGGCAAGGAAGTGGCAATGGGTAAGTGAAAAGGAAATCAAGGAGTGCAAAAGGATAACTAAATAACAAAAAGAATAGGGGGAGGAAATCCAGGAGTAGGCCTACTGGGAAATAGTTCAGGAGGATAAACAAGTCTGGAGATAACACAGGTTTTGCAATCTTGCAATTCATGAATCAGTAACAATTTCTTATCAATTGGTCACTACAATCATCAATTTGGCCCTGTACAGTCTGAAGATCTCTTCATCCACACTTTTGTCAACAAGGTTCCTTCAATATATCATTGGTGCTTAATACAGATTTCATAAATACTGTTCCAATAATGGACCATTACATATAGTGATTATTAAACATTTGTCAATGTAGATTTTATTGTAGTGATATACACATACAGCCATCATGTTGAATACTGAGTACCTCCCTATACCTGACTCTGACCAGTTTGTGACGTGTGTGGGGTGGGTATAATCTTTGACCTAAATTCTCCTCCCACACCTTTATTAAGGAATGGTATGATTTGTCAGGTGGTTTGCTGAATGTCAACTACTATTAAGTACATTGCATGATACTGCTGTCGAAACACAGCTATGTGTTGTTTTACTGCAACATATCACATACATTTACACTTTTACTAAGGCTTAAGAGAATTTTCAAGTACAGTACTACAATCAACATTGCCCGACTCCCAGAACCAAAGTACTGTACTGACAAATCAAACATGTCTTTGCAAGGGTGTGGTATTGAAATATGGCCTTGTGTGTGTTTGTGTGTACATGTGCTTGTGTTTGCATGATTGTGTGTTGTAGTGCTGGTGAACAAAGTACCAGTCTAGTCAATGACAATGCGAAAAAAATTTCATGGATAACTTAAAAATATTAAGGCAAAATGTAAGTATTTTGTTTAAAGAGTAATATCCATCTTAAAATTTGTGTACACTATGGAGTATTTTATTAATATGGAGGTAATAGACTGGTGCCACGTCCAATATAACAGCACTGTGTCACCCCAAAAATAGATGCCAGAGAAAATGGGGTTGGAATTTTGCAGACTCACAACAAGAAAACATTTCAGATGGATAACTAGATTCACAACAGTTACAGAGTTACAATATCTGATAGCAACTGGGTAATGGAGAGTGTGGTGTCTCGTTTCCCATTCACTCTATAGGTATTGTAATTTAATAACCTCTGCAATATCAGATTAACCTCCACAGAAATTTCTTGCTTAGAATATCCAAAATAACATCTGAATTTGGCTCTTTTTTTCTGGGATGCCATGAATACATGACCTCTGCTTGCTCACTCTTAACAACATTACAAAGTGTGTTGTAATACAGTATATGAAAATACACTCAGCTCTAAACCTAAAGAGAATAAATTAATTCATCTGCTCCGTGCAGTAAAATTCATAAGTATAACATAACCAGGGACACATATGGTAATACAACTCAATAATGTAAATTATTAATATGATAGGTAGGGTTGCAAAAGGGGCCTAGATATTGTTGGCAAATTGGAGGTTGCTAATTCTTCTAAACTGTATCATAATACAGATCACTCTGGAATAATCAGTACAATATCCCCTTATTCACCGACAATATCTTACCTCCTCAAGGCAAGTCAGCTAACAAGTTTTGACTAACAGACAAAAGCTTATTTCACAGGGTTTATAATTATCAACATCTTGGTTTCAACACTACCTACTGTATCTCACTTGGCTAATACAGACATTAAAATAAGTAAGACAATGAAGATGGATGATGCAGTCAGATCTCATCAACATGCAATAGTACAATATTCCACAACAGTACTCTTAGAACAATCTACTAATTGGTTGACAATGTAAATAATTTTGGTACTGAGAGGCTACTTGTTTCATACTAATGTTAAATCTGAGTAATGTGCTTACAATCCAGAATCTAAAGTCTTGCCAAGCCACAACATATTTCTGATACTTACTTATTGGGGGGAAGATGTCAACCTCAAGTCGTGCAGTAATAGTTACATAGATTATATTAAAAAAAAATAATCTGATCTTTTCATTTTAAATAACACCAGGTCTTCCACTACATAGGAATTCACCAGCACTCATAACCCCAGGTAAAACGAACTTCGATGCCAAGTGTTTGTAAGAAAACCACAAAACTTTATGTTCTGTAAATTGTGAATGTTCACCCGAGTTTCAGACCGCGAGTGTACTGAAACTCTTAACGAAACTGACACCTTCAGGAGTTTAGTTTTGATCAGGTGAAAGGTGGTGTGAAGAGGTAAGCTTGTCAAAGACTCAAAGCAGTGAAACACAAGTTGTATATAGTGGTAACACTAAGAAAAGGCATCAATATGTATCAAGAAATAATGTACTTATACCCATGTGCTGTATAAAGACTTTACTCACCAGTGTTTGGATAAGGTGAAAATAACTAAACACTGAATTCATGGCACTGTAAATCAAGAAATGGAAAGGGTTGTGAAATGATGATGACTGGTGTGATGACTCCATACACTCTTCATTCAACCAGTGTCAGCCATCAACATCAATTACCCCTTCACTTTTCGTATGGAGTATCAATGTCTCGGAGGATATAAATAAGTAGTTAAAATACATTGTAACAACAAACAGAGTGTTATGCATCATCAAACACACGAGGTTCACAGTGGTATTATTAACACAAGGAGAGGTACAGCACCATCCTTCAAAATCATACAAATCAATTGTACTCCATATACTGTACAGTCATATTATCAGACCCTCCCTCTCACTGATGTATCGCCAGAATGCCTTTCTTCCGCTGACGTATGATCCAGACTACTTTATTTCATTACCTTACTGCTGTATGAGAACATGAACAGTACAAAATAACAGCAATTTCTGGTGTACAATCTCAGTACTGTACAGTACTAAGGTATTGGTGGTGTACCTTTCCTTGTTTTCATAATATCAGCCGAACTGTTAATATTAGAATGAGTCAAACCCTATTGGGGATGGCATCATTTTCTATTCTAGCAATGTACCAGTTCTCAAATAAAACCATTTATTGTACTATCTAGGCAAGAATGTTATAGGTCTAATTAAACTACTGTATAATATCTAAATACTGCTTACCAAACTGAACGAATTTTAATATGAATCATATTTTAGAGGCTAAGATAATTTCAATGATGTAGAGAATACCGAGTCATCCAAACTGTGCCCAAGAAACACATTACCTCCAAATAGGTAGATTTGAGCTTTAGCTTGGAGGAATCAGTAGCCACTAATCTGTTGACATCTGACCCTTTTTAATCTGATACTGTAATCACAATCCATAATTCTAAAAAAAATTAAGTTCACAGGAAGGATACTAGAGTCAATACCCGCCATTTCATCTATATGATGTCCAGTATTGCTTACATATAAACAAGTAACATTGTACATCTTGCATTGCATTAAATAATGTAAACAACACAGTCTAACATCACATAAAAAGTACAGCTTGTGGATACTCAACTTTTTTGTCCTTTGTTGGTTAATAATTATGGCTCATGACAGTATAATTGTTCTGATCCTCATATGATAAAGTTAGCACTGTTAATCCTCCTTCCACTAGTTGTGAATTTTGCACCTACTGACTACAGATAATCTATCCCTCAAGTGACAGACATTTAAGGAAGGCAAGTAAGGTCTACAGCCAACAATTTGCAATTAAGAATAGTTAGTTAATATTCCTACTTCATGTTTCTTGGATGGATGTTATGGTGTTCTGTAATGCAAATTAAATTTAACAATGTAAAAACTAGTACTGTACTGGGCCAAATTGGGCACTTGGTACCAAGATAGCACATGAAAATGCACAAATAAAAGGATACAATACAGTACAAGTCAATACAAAAATACTATAAAAATACTCTAAATAAATACAAACTAGTAGAGTACCAGGCCAAATAGGGCACAAAGCACTAGAAAGTACCAGAAACAACAAATTAAATTGTAGTTATGGACAGTACTGTAATGTAATACAATACATTAAAATTATCATATAAATGGAGAGGGGAGCATGGGATAAAGCAAGATCATAATAAAGTGAGGTATAGAATAACCTCAAGTAACAGTAGTGTACTGTGTACCTATATCTCACCAGCAAAAGTATCATTTCTAGACAAGTTTTCATCTGACCACAAGATTGGCAATGCTAACAGTACCAGGTGAAGTTAAAGCTATCTATTCATTCCTATTTTGCTTAATAAAAATTTCTATATTTCTGCATCTAAATACTGTACTGATAGAGTTCAACAAAATGAAAGTATGGCAGAAGAGAAATACTATCACAGTTTATAAATTTAAAAAGTTTCTTTGGGAAGGATTTATGTAAACTGATGCACAAGGAAGTATTTTTTTAACTACAGTACTTCTGTGAAACCAAACCGAAAAAAAAAGATGCTTTTTCATATCAAGCTTTCTTATAAGGAAGACATTAAAATCTACTCATTATCATATTTTCAGAGCTGTCAGTAGCACAGTACAATATAACCTAATGATGCTTCAACACACTAAAAATAAATTCTGGTCCACATTATCACTTCTGTTGTACAGGCAAAGAAACATGATTCATGAGTCTGACTGAGAAGGTAAAATGACATGATGTAAGATCAATATAGTAGGTTGGAAACATCAGGAGGAAGAAAGATTATAAAAAAGTGTGTGTGTGTTTGTGCTGAGGTTAAGATCAAGCCTAATGGCAAAACACATAAACTGTATTTTATAATTATAGCTGTACCAAACATCCTCATCATCAACAGTAGAACTAATTTTTTACCCTTGCTGACTCCAACAATGTAGGTTGGTTTTAAGCATCAGAAGTGTAAGGTGTATAGTAGCAGAGCTATCCCTATCAATCATAATTGCCAATTCCCTTCAAGAACTACCCAACAGGCACTATCCCTGATAGCAATGTCTACGGACACATTCCTTTTACACACCGCCTCTTTAAAAGAGGATTTATAATTAGTTAAACTTGTGCAGAAAAGCAAAATATCAAACTCCATGGTCTTTTTCTTTCTTCGTATTTGGTGACAACTCACTTTCTTAACAAAGCTCAGCATATGAAGGACATGTTAGGCAATGTCTGGGACAGATAAAATGAATAGATTAGTGTAGTGTAGTATAAGGATACAGTACAAGAAAATTTTATGCTGTGAAGTGTGATTGGAATGAAAGATGTATATATTATGGATACTGTCTAGTGTGGTGGAAGATTAATGCACTTGTAATGGTAACAATGTAGTCTGATAAAAAGAGATGCATTTATAAAAAATGGTTACTATGTAGTGAAATACATGAGAAATGCACATATAATGTTAACTATGTAGTGTGATACAAGAGGGAGATACATTTAACATGGAGACTTTGTAGTGGTGCAAACCTATGATGCAGGGGAAGCAAAACCTTGGCATGATTAAGAGATCACTACCCAAGGTCAAGAAGTCTACTCTGTCTCTCTCTCTCTCTCTGCCTAAATGGGTTACTTTGATAATCTGAAAAGCAGAATTATTTGTTTCCATAATGATGGTTTATAATGAACCACAACAAAAATGAAAGATTATATGCACATAAAACTGGATGCCTTTAATAATTGTTATTTTCACACAGAGTTGACAGTGGAAAATCCCAATTCAGAATGTATTATTTGTTATGAGATATCCACCACCAATTCAAATTTTATATTTTCTCGTATGCTGGGAAATTTTCCCAAGATTGAAAATAGAAATTAACTGTATCTGAGTTTGGCCATACGGCTCATATTGCCCGCACAAAGGTTACTGGAGGGTTATGTCCCTCTCCACCCAGTTTGTGTGCAACACTGAACCTCAAACTCAGGCCAACTGGGCATGAGGAGAGGATGATACCAATGTACCAACCTAACCCAGCACCTCAAAACAATTACACTACAGTACTGTACAGATTACCATCCTCTGCTGAGAACAGTTTCAGTTGGTAGTTGTCCAGAAACTTGACCACTGTTCTTCATGACCTCGGGATTTTGCAAATAACATTTACAACTAACTATCTGTTTTAAACCATCTGTTTGTGAATACTCAACTCAGTACAAGGAATGTATATTACATCATCTGAGTGATATGTACAAAAATGTACAGTACAAAGAATTCAGATACTCATGGTTGCTAGCAAAATAATTTCTACAAAGGAATGCAAGTTGGAGAAAATGCATTGCATCTACTTTCTTTCTTCAGTACAGTACTGTATACAGAAGCATTCACCTATCAATTTTGCTTACTAAGCCACAAGTCTAGTTTTCTTGTAAGAACTGCACAGCCAACTGTTAAAAAGAAAACTTATAAAAGGAGATCCAGTATATAATGAGTGTCAGTCAGGGTTTGGTACATATAAGTAATTTGTAAACCAACCTATACTTAGATAATAAAAATGTGAGATCTGCTTGGTATACTTACATTTGCACATAGTCATTAAAGTCTTTTTTTTTTTCCTTGGCTGTAAATGTCAATAGCTTATATCATGAAACTAACAGGACTGGTTGAGGCTTACCTACCACAGAATGAGTCAGTATGATGCAAAATAGAAGCCATCATGTCTTTAGCTGTGCAAATTTACCTTCACCAGTTAAGGTGAGGGCAAACACGGATCTCTATCTAAGTCTTCATCTGTATTTCAAGATATCCTTAGGGAAGAAAAGAACTGTCTAAGCTTTAGTCTGCATTTACAAAACACTGCCTCTCTTCTTACAGATGTCTTGAAATACAGGCAAAAGCATGATAATAGAGCTGTGTTTCCCTTTACTTTTCCCATGTGTTAATTTCATTGTTGTTCATCAGGGCACCAGTCAAGAGTTACACAAACACATACACTCAAGTTATGCACAGTCAAATTTTTACAACAGATCTTAAGCGTTTTTTCGTGAACTCCTGTCCTTGCTCTCTCCTCTCGCTACTCATGTCATGTACTGTGATTCTTGTCGCCATACTAATAATGATAAAAAGAGACCTTAGGACTACAGTACACATAAACAAACAAGCATACACATTTGCATACATACATATCAACACACATATTAATGTATGTCTGCATGTGTATCTATATGTACATACTTGTAGTGCTGTCACTTATACAATTATATAATTATAAACATGAAATTGTCAACCATTTACACTTGTAATAAATAGATATGAAATTCTGCACACACATACTCATACAAAACAATGATCTACAACAAACTATTTGAGGACTTAATCTTCATAAACTTTGCAATTTACAAATAACCATTGTAACAATTTATGACATATCAAGAAGGACCATGTCATATAATCTCTGAAACCATTATACAAATATTACAGCTGGTATTTACTTCATTTGAACCATTTAACAATGATGGCCTTGATAGAGTTAACTCAAAATTCTTTATTTCCATAACTCCAACTTTCCTCCTGCCACCTTTAACAGGTTCCGGGTCTCCCCAACTCCTTTTCCCCTCTACTCTACTCTTATACAACCTTCCTCTCCCTGTTAATTCATTCCCGATGCCCATACCTCACTGTGATCCCCTCAACTTTCCCCACTGCATTACTGGAATTGTCAATTTTCTACAAGTGGAGCCAATGAATTACATATCTATAATACAAGACCAGGTAAACATTTTTGTACAGCTCTACCATGACCATACTTGTTGAAAGTTCTCACACATCATTTCCATGTAATGAGATTCTTATTAATTTTCTTCTTCAATTAATTTGTAAGTAAAACAGTTTGATAACAAAAAAAACAACAACATTTACAATCTACATAATTTACCCAACATAAAATCAACTTAACATACATGTATGAGAAATACTGTATATACTTAAAATGGTTTCCCTGACCTATTGTAGATATGACTCAAGAATTGAGTAGTAAAGTAGCTTTGGCCACCACTGACACTTTTCACTAAACAGGACACTAGAAGTACAGTAATAACACTGATGAGTATCACCCCTTTATAATGAATATAGAGAGGTACTTTTCGAACAGGTATCAAACTAACCAATAGTATAGTTATGGGGTCAATTTTATAGAAGCACCTTCATACTTTGTGTTCTCTATTACCCACACATTTTAAGTCTTCATTATGACTTAACAGTTCTGTAATTCTACACTCCCCACTGTTCAATAATTAAAATCAATACTGTATATAATTATTCATCAACATCACTACAAAATTCAGTTAAAAGTCACTAAACAGTCAAATTTCTTTCATTTGAGTAGGCTTCTTGTGAATCAGTGATGCATTCTTGTAAAATCGACCCTTAGAAGTTTGTTTGTTTGTGTGTTTGTTTGATGAAAGTAGCATGTAAAAATGATGTAATGATGTGAATGATGAGTTGCATCCAGACAGCAAATATTTTACCTTGTTCACCCTGACTCTTATTCTTACAGTCATACGAGCCAAAACCTCATAAACAAAGGCTACAGATATTGTTATTTGTGGAACCATTAAACCATTTGTCTGTCACAATACCAAAAACATAAAGCCTTCTTTCACTAAGTACAGCAATGTCCAGCAGACTTGCAAGTAAAAGATTCAAGGTGGATCTTGTGATACATTGGTTGGTTGTACTATCATGCACAAAAGTCTCCTTCAACTGTACTCTAATACTTCTCTCTATGCAAAGCATTAAAAATTATTCATCAACCTCAAGATACAGACTCTGATGGAAACTTTACCCTTATAACGTAATCAGTGTCTATCACTTTGGATTAACTGGAAAAAGTTATTTTCAAGGTCCATGCATAGAGAGAGAATAAGGAGTGACATAGTACTTTTGTATGAGTGTGTGTGTGCCAGTGTGGTGTGTGTGTGTGCATGTATCAGCAAGTATCATGTACAAATGTATATGAGTGAAAGCTTACACACAACTACCTCCAATCCCACATTTTCTACCTAGCATTATCCATCTTTCCCATTCCATAAAGTTCAAATCCCAAGAGTTCCAACTTCTAAGATCAAGTCCGTATCACAATTTCCTCTCAAAAATTATGTTGCCTTGATTTCAAGAGTCAGAGTTAGTGATTCGTACTTGATTGTATTGAAGACTGGCAATGCTGGATAGGTAATATAGGACTATGGGCAACCCTACTGTATGTCTCAACTACTCCTTTCAACACTATACTGTACATACTAGTTTGAGGATGAGAGATTCCTTGCTCTGCCTCTATAAAACCATTACACACACCAGGATACATCTATCAACTGTGAATACAATTAAATTTGTCTAATATACAATAATTCTGTTTTATTCAATTTTATTCGGAGACTGAACAGATGACTCTCCTCAAAGAGAATCATATCATTAACCCTTAAATAAAGGCTGACTGTTTTTGACAAAAGGATATTTCTGGTTGGGGAGAAGCCCTCCTGACATGCAAAGATTACTGTACATATATCAATTAATCCATAAACAAGAGATGATACTTTATATATTATGATTTTTATGACAAGGGAAACTTTCCATTATCCAAGGGTTAACTGTTACTTATGATGGTCTTCATGAAATATTAACGAGATGATATCCTGGTGCATGTAAATATAAGCAACAGAGGTCAAGGCTTTAAATTTCCCCCCCTCTCTCTCTCTCTCTCTCTCTCTCTCTCTCTCTCTCTCATCATGTTTAGTAAGTTGGTCTTAATGTACTAAGGGAGGGACCAGAAGCGTATCAAGTAGTAATTGTAGCTTTGCAGAGAGCACAGACTTCTCTCAAAGTAAACTTTACATAATTCAGACACCAATTGCAGAGGATCCTTTATTAATAACATTCCACTATCCCTTCTTCGGATCAAAGGCACTCATAGTGAAATGTCATTGAATGCTCCTCTTCACTTGGTGTAAATTTTACAAAATCTGTCTGTGAATTCTACACCTGAATCTCACTTACATAAATGTACAATGCCATAGGTTTCTTGGCTCCAACACCATCACTGCTGCCAAGCAATACTATATAATGCAATACATACTGTATACATACACAAGTAGTCTCATGAAATTTGCTCCAGACTCAAGGAGGTAAATAATTTGGCTTATACCATTTTTTTTTTTTTTTAAATACTCAATTGATTCTCAAAGTCTACATACAGCAATTTACTTTTATAAGGTACTGCAGAGCAATTATCTACAGGATTACTGCATGTTTCTAGAAGCTGATAATAGTTAACTGGTGAGTTTAGATGCTTCATAATGTTAATTCTATGGTGCTGCTCTTGCTGTGTGAAGGATGGGTAGGTAAGCTGATGAAGTTTTTTGTTGCTAGTTCAATGCCGACATCCAGAACAGAATGTACTGGTGCCAGATGTATTTTGAGCATGTTATGGGAGAACCAAGTTGGTGCGTTGATAATGGTCTTGGTTCGTACTTGGTTGCCCCAAGTTTCAGAACTTGCCATTGCACATAAACCCAGTAGAGAGGGAGAGGATCAGCACTCGCTTGCAACTTACTGGAACACATTTTATACATGATCTAGCTCAGGGATAATTAGCTTCCATTTCCTCTGCCAACAAGGCTGGCATGGTAAAGTTCTGATCATGCAACCATATATAATTAATCTATGATCAAAGGTAAATGGGAGCAACCTGAATCAAGTAATAACAATAATAACCACTGTTGAATCTGGGAACTATTCATTCAATAATTTAGAGTTTGGCACATGTTGCATGAGACACCCGGCATATGTTTGGGTGTTAACACACAGGCAGAACTAGAGCCTTCTTTCTTATATTTATGTGTGTTCTACACTAACAATTCAATTCAACTAATGCAGTTGATGCATCAAGAAAAGACACTTTCACCTTTACTGTATTCCAAGATTACAATCATTCAATACAATTATGCTATATGAGAAGAATTATCTTTCTCTAAAAGCTGTAATGCTAAGGCTAATGGCAGAAAAAAGTTACATTCTACATCACTTTGGTAATATATATATATATATATATATATATATATATATATATATATATATATATATATATATATGGTGTGTGTGTGTAGCACTGTTTTCTAAATCTTGATACAGCTATAACATCCAGAGTGATAGTGTGGTATAATCTGGCATAGTTATATTGAATGGTTGACAGTTGTGTCGGATGTTGGACTGTCTGGGCAAAGTTACTGTCCAATCACTGAAGCACTAGGAGTAGAAGATATTTGCATAGTGTTACGCTATATAGGAGTCAGGAAGGGAGGCGTGAGCATTACACTCTAACTTTGGGCCATATTCAAGAACAGCATCATTGCATACCCACAAATTTGAAGCACAGTGGATGTATGGTACACTTACACACGCTGTAATATGTAAAGGGATGACTCCAACAAGTACTTTAACACTCTGTCCATATATTGGTAATTTTATCCTATTACTGTACTGATAAGTTAATAAGTAGCTGCTTACAACACATTACATGCCACTGCTTAACTTATTTATAGCAATCTTATCCAGCTTACAACATCGGGGAAGCTGTAAATCAAATGGTTTTATGAGTCACTCCTATGTGACTCACACCAACAAATGTCTAAATTTATAATCATAAGGCTACAATACAATGGGGCACACCATAGCGCTAGTCTTGAATATGGTCTGAGGTGCCACTAGGTTGGGATATAGAACAGTACAGGCGCTGATAAAAGTTCTGACTCTCATGTCAATCTACAGCCTCTAATAATACACAAGTTGTGAAAATTTTAAGATAAATACTGCTGATATACTTGTAAAAATGTAATGACAATTGAATTCATTGTGTGTTCACTCTAAATTCCTGTATATATATATAGTACATCATCAATGCCTTTATGCTAAACCAGATGGAAGGAGGAACTTGTGTCAGAGCTTCCACAGTACAGCCTTGCTAAGATGAAGAAGAGATTAGAGTACAGCACATCTCACAAAAGAAGCGATGCAACATCCTGAGAGAGAAAAACCACAACTTCTGGAATCTACACTTTTGGCTAACGACCTAAACTGAGAATAATGTATAAATATATATTTTCAAAGCTTAAATTAGGAAATATTACAAGGTTATGATGGTTACATCTCCTATTCATCACTTTGTAAATATTCACTATGTGATACAAATTATTGGTCACAAAACTTTGCCACAAAACTATGCCATTTTGCAATCTGCCACAGATGTTTCATCTAAACTTTTAACTATTTTCAATGTAGGAAAAATGTACAGTACAAACAATGATCAGAGCTAAGTCTGAGTGGCAAACTAATAGTAAAGAATTTCATCACCACAGTAACTGGTGTGAGATACTGAGTTCGTAGGCCAATATTTCACACTATGAAGAGTTTAATTTGGCTACTTCCATAGCTTTACACATATGATATACAAAGCTACAAACATGGAATGCTGAAAAGACTATGAGCCTCTACACGCAACACAAGTGCAACCTGAGCTAGGGTCCACTGCAACAATGTGGATAGAAACTTTACAGCAATATTTGTTTGACCTATATAAATACTCTAACAGCAGAGACCATACTACCACTGTTGCTGCTGAAGCCTCTCCCATCAAGACAGACTCACATACACACTCTTACAAAAAGTTCTTAATGGCAATATCTCTCAGGCATAAAGCAAGAAATTTCGTGCAAATTCTCTCCCCTATATCTTTGGCTTCCTTTAGTTTGCTGCAAGACAGGACTGCATGACTAAAACTGGAACAATAATCTTTCTTGTTTGAAGTATAATAATGAAAAAGTCTCACTCTGAATATAGGTACTGTATTGATTAAAGATCTTGCTTGAAATTTCTTGCTTAGAGAAGCACAATTGCAACAGAGGTCTGCAAATGACAACAGACTTCATTACTTTCCCAGTCTCTTGAATACTATCTTGGTGGCTTTGGTACAATCCACACAGAGGCTATATATATTAGTGAATAAATATAATTGTACAAATGAGAAGCACTAGGCTCCACAAATCATTTACATGTATACAGGATGTGTTCTTTGAGTTTTGGCTCTCATACAGTATTGAAATGAAATCCCACATAAGTTGGTAACAGCCAGTCCCTTCATCCCTTCATTCATCTCTTTTCAGTTTTCAGTTATGTCATGTAATGCTGTACAAACACTTTATGGGATACCTGCAGACTCCAACAAGCTAGGAGCAGTCAATTGGTGGTTCAAGAAATCTTTCAAAGTGGCAACACTGCAATTCACTCTAAATGCATAAAACATTAATACATTACTGAATAACTTGATAACTTTTGATTATATTGGCATGCAGCTTAGTCTAAAATCTGCAAGAGATATATATTTTATCATCACTTTAACAGCCAGATATTCACTCAATCAATAGTCATCTCTCCAATTATCTTGTTCAGGTGTTAACAATAAATTGTTTATTAAATTATTGTCAAAACTCACATTAAGTTAAGGAGACAAACTTGGCATTATTCCTCTACATAAAATACCACTAGAAAATAACCCTTTCTTTATCAGGCTTTGCTACTGTTACTTCCAGTCACTGGCAAGATATGGTCAGTAAAATGTTTCCACTGCAGTAGCTTACATTGATTGTGTATTGTTTATGAATTTTTTTCTTTTAATGTTAATTTCCAATCACAGGTAATTACTGGAGAAATATATGTTATAGAGCAGCCTAAGATTTAAAAAATATAAGATATAATTGTGGATCTATATGAGTATTCGACTGTCTCACACCCATTTATAAATAGCAGTGCTGTAATTTTAAAAATTAATTCACAAACATGTCGACTCGGCAACAATGACATCTTGTCAATCATTACTTAAAGTATTATGTCACTCTAGATGAAAGGTACAGTATTCACATATTCAATAATCAATATATCAAAGAAAATCCTACAACATAAACTAGTTGCACCTCATCAAACTGTTTAACCTTCTTTTGTGTTATGTAAGAGTTTCTTTGCTACCTCAAATGAAAGTTCAGCTAATCTTCTAGAGCTTGGAGAATCATGCAACAGTACAGATCATATCATAGACCAGAATGTATAGGCAGACTGCAAAAAACAAACACTATAAAGACTCTCCTTCAACTAGTGTTTCTTTTTAAGAATCGCATCACTCACTTTGAAATTCATCATAACCCTATTGTAAGCCACTCTACTTGCTGAGTGCACTGCCACTTTACCAGTAATGCTCATCTTTAGAGGAAACACCACTATCACAGCTAGGCCTTGAAACCATACTAAGCACTGTTAAAGGATTCAAAGCCTTAACTCACTGTCCACCACATGCTCTTCATATGGTTCCATAGTACCAATACTCTACCATGAAGGGTTTGAGTCCCAAGCTCCGTGTGTAATGCTTCTTGTAAAAATAATCTGTCAGGGTAGTTCCCATTAAATACAGAATCTTAGTTACTCTACATCCCATCCAAGACTCTCATTTGCCCACCCATATACCTCTTGCTTGCAGGACCTGCTGACCACTTAACACTTCATACTCATGTGGTTGGGGCGTGGAGAGTGTGATGAGCCTCTGGACCTCAGCACACTTTCATTTGCTGAAACTTGCCGGACGGGAAAAGACGTAGTCCGCTTGGCAGATCTGCAATGACATAGTTGTACTTAGCTTCAAGGGTAAGCCTTAAATATATTGTGTGTGTATTTTAAATAATTAATTTTTAGTAGACGCAAATTGTCTGCAGTGGAATAAATAATTTGATTATAAAAATGCATCAACTGGCAATGATAACAAATGTTATGTTGGAGCTACAGCTTCCTTTGCTTTAGCTGAAACTACAGCTGCAGATTAAATGCAAACTAGTAAAGGTAGCTGCATGTGGCAAGCAAGTTATGCTCTGCTGTCAAAAGCCAATCACTTATTACTACAAGATGGGCCAACTCTTATGACAAAAAATATTTTAAACTGGAGTCAGTTCAAGCTACTTTACAGTAGGGAATGTTAGAAGTTTTATTAATGAAGCTGCACATACAGTCCCATATATTTATATCCAGCTTTATTAGGTCATGCCTCTTTGATACCTCTTAGTTACGACGTTGTTTGAAACACAAATAACATATAACTTTTAATATTTCTGCATCATTAAATATTAAAATATTATTTAGATATTTTTGATAAAAGGAATAGAGTGTAAAGAAACATTTAGAGAATTATATCACATGGAATTATAGAGTATGTGAAATTTGTTTTAACAGGGAAAACATAACAGATTATTTTATTCTCATTACTGTAATTTAAGAAATCATTGTTGATCTCCATGGTACTTTAAATAGATTAATAGACACTGGTTGGTGCATTTTTTGTTTTTAAGGTTGGAGGATGAGTGTGGTTTATACAGAGTGCAACCAGGGTGCTGCTGCTCTGACATGAACTACATGAGATGCCAAGAGAGTCAAATCATGCAGAGAACACACCTAGATAGTGACATCACCAACTCTGTCCCAGCAATTTTATATACAGGTACAGGTATATTTAATATTATATCTTTTCAACACTGTTTGCTCCTCAGTTAAGAGGGTTAAATGTTGGTGGATTGGAGGCTTACTTGATCTTCCAAAATATACACAGAAACAAAGTACTGTACAGTACCTACTGTACACTATCATACAGTACTCCTTTTTTTTTGGCACATTTGGATGAATCAGTAGCTTCCAATAATCTGATAACATTTTTCAAGTAGACCTTATCCAGTGGCTACATACTGTCCAGTACAGTACAGTATTACGTTCCTTGATGCTTCATATGCATACAAACAAGCATGGAAGAACCATGTTGAATGTAGAATAAATGAAGCTCCAAAGAAGATAAACAAGGTCCTGTGTTACTCTGAGCAACAGTCAGCTCCCTCAAGCACAATTTTATTCATTTGTGAGTCAGTTCATTATTTGTGCTGGTACTGTATGTCAACCCAAAATTGTTTCATACAGAAGCAGTGTCAACATGTATGGCACCGTTATGGTTAGTATGAGCAGATCATACTAATAAACACTGGAATACTGGAGACTGTTTGTATACCAAAAGATTAAAAAAGACTCACTTGTGCATCAGCCACACACAAGGGGGATAATGTCTCACTGCAGTGAACATGATACCAAAAAAGAAAACACCATTGGCATATCAGTACAGTTGGCCAAGCATGAAACTATCTCAGTATATATTACAGCATAGTCCTTCCTTTAATAATATATCCCTATAATGTACTGTACTGTATTATCTATACACTGGATGCTTTGCCACCACTTAGGCATTAGAAAAACTAAACTGAGAAGAGGAAGTTGTTTTGTCAATGGTCATGTCATCACACAAGCAACAAGATGTGTCAGTTTTATGCTTGGTTAACTGTAATTTAGTCACCCCGAGGGATTAGTCTATGTGCAAAACATATACAAAATTACTGGGTCAGAATTAGTTAGTCACCCACAGTGGGAGACACAGGAGAGGGAAAGGAGAGAAATACTAGACAAGCATGACGTCATTCATCCAGCGGGCCTAGTACGTAGATGAGCCAAGCGCGGTGCTGGTATACGGACAAATAAACAGGTGATGGATCCTGCACATACTGCCAATATTAACCGTCGCCATATCATTCTTTGCGGTTCGAAGACACTTTTTGGCCAGCCCAGTATCTGCAAGAGATCATGTCAACTAAAGCAAAGTGAAAGGAATAAAACAGTGAAGGATGGATGGCTGTGGTAAGAGGAGAATTGGTACGGTCAAGTAGATGTGATGCAAACAATTATAGGCAGTTTCTTCCATCCGAAAGAAATTGTTCACAGCTGATATCATAGAAGCTAACCATGACAGGTTTGGAGCTGTACCCCAGTCAGTCAGTCCAAAGTTTAGAACCACTATAATATTACTTGTGGACAACTACTGTCAGCTAAACAAAGAAAATTACTATAACTCTATATGGCCTTGGTGTACATGTTGAACAGGTAAAAGTTGGCATGACACATGACTTTGTACCATACTCGGGTCAAAGCATCATACAACCTCTGTCTTGAAACCCAATGATTCAATTTTGTTAGTCAGCTGGATGAAAAAGCATTTCCTGTATGGACATGTGGTCAAAGGTGACTGGAGCCCCACTTGAGGATGAAATCCTTCTAATTGACAATGACTACCCGTTTTCATTGTTGTACAGTTCTGTATTACATTGCTACGTAAAAGCTTTCTCAAGTAACATGTATAAGCTCACTAAGGCAAAACACTGCAGTCAATTAAATGCATCCCAACCTCACAGTGTACTTTTGTTATTATTTTGCCAGCTTCCCATACTTGTACACACTTAATATGACCATAATAGAGAACCACTGGGCTACATGACATTGAGGCATACCATAACACTGTCCATCAAAAAGGGACTAAATCTGATGGTTCATGTGCTACAAGCATATGTAATTATGTGGTAGTGGTGTTGATGGTAGTGGTGTTGGTGGTGAGGCTAAAGCATACACAAAATATGGATGTGATGGTGAAGGAAAGTGTCAAAGAAAAAACTAGTGAAAATGTTACCAGATACCGTTAGTGATGGAAGGAAGAATACACTGTAATGAATAGAATATAAAAAGAGTCTCAGTTGTTGCCGTTCGCAATTTGTTTTTCTTCAATTTCATAATAGACTGATGCCAGCAAATTTGGTTGGTACCCTGTCATCCAAATCAGTCCTTCCACGAGGACGACTTTAAGAGAACATAATGCTGTTGGTAAATTGGAAAATACTGAATCCTCTAAACTGTGTAAAAGAAACTGAGAACATCAGTTATGGTGGTCTAATTCACAGCACATTATAGAGGAATCAGGAGCCTCCACTTCAACATCATCATCTTACCACCAAAGTAGCTGTAATGAACACAGGCTTTATGAGGACTACAGCTTGTACACAAAAAGGGAGACCATGTTAAGAGGTCAGATGTTGTTCTTGAATAAAAGGCTCCAGATTGCTCAAACTGTCCCCTCAAATCAGACTACAGTATACATGTATTAGTACAGTATAGTAGTTTGTTTCATGGCATAATTTGGGGAATTCTAGAGGCTTCAATTCACAGACTTCTTATTCCTATATACTGTACAATAAACCCTCGTTAATTTGACCAAACACCCCATCCCTTTGCTCGAGAGATTCACGCAACTTCTTGTTTGTCTGTTATTATTCTTAGCAACCTTGAGAAGTGAGTGAGTGAATGTGCACGTACCATATTGGACCATCTACATTCTACAGTGTGAATACAACATTATTTTCTGGTAGGGTAAGTACAAAATTGAAATACATGTATTGTACTTTACTGTATTCTTATTAATATTATCTATATATAGTACCTAAATGGCATTATATTTGCACATGTATGACTGAATGACTCGCCTTTTATAACTACAGTATGTACTCCTCCCCCAACCTGGTTTGTTATATCGAGGATTTACTTCACTAAACAATAGTTCAATATCTGGCCAGAGGTTTAAGCCTACTATTTCCTGCCAGTTCTGCTACCTTTTCCAGTGCACAAGTGTCCTTCAATAGCTTGGGCTCACCACATTTCCACTGGTGTCACAGAAAAGTGAAGAAAAGCAGTGTACAGAAGACCCATGATACTTCATGAGTTTAAAATTCTAGCCAGCACTTCAATTCTCAGATTTTAGTACAGTAATCAACTTTCAAAATGACTCAATGAGTAAGTTGCCACCTCCAGGAATTAAACCTATGGCCAGCAAATATGACATGGGTGCTATTTATCCACATTCACTGATTCACTGGCTTTGGAGTTTATTCCTAAATGGGGCAACATACTATAAATTTATTCACACGGCATTTTGTGACTACTGTATTTGATATTGACTACGTGTTCAAATGGTACATTATAAATGAAAAAAGTGTCATATCGTGGCACTACAGTACCTGTACAAGTATAACCTCACAAATCCTGCACCAATACAGTACACGGAGGTGCTTGAGTTGTCAGTGGTGGCTTATAGTACAGTACTAGGAACCAGCCATTTACTATTGAATATACTGTATCAAGTAGTGTGTGAAAGTTAGTTTAAACACAGTAGATCAATCTAAACATCCTGTTGCCTCTCCAGTCAGATGATAACTCTGATTCAAAACACCATGAATGGACAAAAAATACCTTTAAAAGTATTTTAACTTCAAGGTTTACACTCAAACAAAAAAGAGAGGTGAGAGGACTTTCGGTGGTATGCATAAAGCTCACAACAACCTTTAAGAAAAACAATACAGTATATGCAATAGGAACCTACCCTATCCGCACCCTCAGTTGAGTCTACACTGACAAATCAAACAATTTTAAGTACTGGTACAGGACAAAAAATATGGCTAACATGTAGAAGGTATTGGTTTGCAGCACTACTGTATTTAAAAAATCAACCATTTTTTTAAACGTCTAAACATTTAAAAACTACAGTACACTGTACCCAGATAGGACTAGTGACCCTTCAAACAGGAATGCCAATAATCGTCATTTGCTTTGGCTCTGCTCACCCAAACATTTAAATAAATGGCTGAATGACAAACAAACACAAACAAATCAGTCACTACCTAAAATAACATCCCTAAATCCACAAATGTGAACTGTTGGACAGACAGTACAGGATGGGGAGGAAGGACACACACAGGTCAGTCACCACCGAAAACATTTCCCAAGGACAAACATGTACAGTATGAATGTATATAAAGATAAAACAAAAATAAACAAAATAGAAAGATGAGAAAGCACACACTCTACAGTCATCGTCTACGAATTCTTCCAGCAGGAGAACACAATCAATTGTATTCTCATCCTGCAATTTTCCTTACCAATTGCTGGATTTGTTGGTGTGATAAGAATTTAGTTACTTCATATTGACAGTTAAATTATTACAGATCATTTGACAAATTTCCACATCCACTATATTTTCAGGAATTTTCTTCAGGCTTGACCCAAATCATAAATTAACTCCTTACACACCAACAGTGACACATCAAACAATTCTAAGTAAAATGCAGTGCAAGAATATGGGTCATACTCAGGAAGTGATTTCTTGCACCCAGAGATTTGGAACCCAGTGGTTGCCTCTGATGCTGCAGTACAGGCATGTACATGCATGTTGACAATTTATAGAATTCTAATGGAATCATCTAAAACAATGTGAAATATAAGCAGAATTAAAAATCATTTATAAAAGTACTGCACTGAATAAAAGCTATATCTAACATTTTGATGCACTTGTAATTCTTCCAGTAAGATGATGTTTGATTGACACGTTTTACAGTCATAAAAAACAGGTGTTTTCACTCACCACAGGGAATTCCTCATACCCAAGGGGTTAAAGTAGTATACAGTATAGTTATTAGTCTTGACTGATAACTGTAATATCATCACATGAGCAACTATTCAACCATCAGGCTACAAAACCTTTAGGCACACCATGTCACTGTTCCAGAATATGGCCCTATGGCAGAAGGACACACGATGACATAGAGAGAGAGACAGAGAGAGAGACAGCGTGGGAAAGAGATGGGACTGGACTGGACGAGGGAGAGAGCACACAACAATCATCACCTAAATCTTTTCCGGACGTGTGGATCCAGGGTAAATCTGAAGAGCAGGTGAGGAAAGGATCAGTACTGGCCTTGCTATCATTGTCAACTTCATATAAAGGATACTACAAATTCTATGAGGAATCTGACATATACAGTAGTACAGGAAAGGTAAATATACTAACTAACACAACTGAGTAGGGTTATTTCAGTCTCATTTACTATATACAGTAGCACAGCACTGCTTGTTATATCTTTGAATGTTAACTTGATAAAAGAACTCTCACATAATACTATAACAGGACAGTTGTTAAAATATGGAAATTTTAGTCAACCTACCCTTGTGCCACCCAACACCACAAACTACAGTATATCTGACTGCTCCCTTAATTTCATATTCACAACTATAGATCCAGAACTGTAACTAAGAAGGTGTGGCTCCCCTGCCACAAATTGTCCCTCCAATTAAAAGGTAATACAGAGAAATTACCTGACTGGTGGTCTGACTTTCCTTCTGGGTCTCTCTCACTCCCATATACCATTTCTGTACATTTTCCATTTTGCAATCTCAATTGTTATACTGTATCTAAACCACTTCAGTGTATTATATGTACTTCACCTACTCAACCACCCCACACTCAGCACCATATACCTTCTCATCCATTCTACACCTTAGATACACATTCTCATTACTTTCCCCATTCCACCTCATCAGACTACACGCTCCTCTCAAGTAATTTATTTCCACCTCGCCTATTTTGGTCTGTTATGCCCTATACCGTGTACCGTGTATTTCTCAGTTCCCACTTCACTTCCAAGCTCACACTCCTATCCTTCACGATTCTCTCCAAGATTCCAAGACCTGCCTATGATGTACTGCTCTCTCTCTCTCTGCTACGTAGGAATAAATATTCTCAGTCCCTCTCCTGAGTGGATTTAATCTCCCACCCATTAGGTTACATATCCAGTACACAAACCACTTGATCACATCCTCTTCCAATACAGTACTGTAATTTCTATGGAGCTATGAGTCTCATTCAGGGATTTTATGCTTGAGTTTTGATTAGGATACCTAAATTCTACCAGTGGAGCCGAAATATTTCTACTTACTACACTTGTATATGTATTAATCATAGTAGTCTACATATACGTTATATGGTAGGTAACCTTCAAAATCTTAAAAGTCAATCTGTCAGTGCTTTAAATGAGAGATTCTGAACAGTGCAGAAATTTGTGATGAAACTGAGGGTAATTTTCAAAGCACAATTTAGTCCTGATTGTAGTATGTGTGTAAAGGCTGTAAAGAGTACCAGTACTGTGATACTGTACTTTCTTGTATTTGTAAGGACTGATATTGATGGTTGAGGAGAAACCAAATAAAGGGGAGCAATTACTGTATAAACTCTGAACTATAAATGGAAATATTAAAGGGAGTTCTGTCTATTCTGTCACAGGCCTTGACACTTTTATGCAGTGGAGTAACTACTGAGGTCCTATCACATTACAGCTTTGCAGTGACTAGTCCTAATTAACACTCTTATGCTGTAGAGAGACTACTCCTAACACTCTTATGCTTTGGGAGGGCTAGTCATAGCACTCTTTAGATTTGATGACTAATAACACACTCTATCTGTGAAGTGACTAGACATAACACACTCTAACTGTGTAACTGTGGAGTGACTAATACTGTACTGTGATATGTACACAGTCACAGAATTCTTACGCGATCACTCTCCACGAAGACTGAGAAACTGTGAAAAATCATTCATGTTGATAAAGGATTATGTTCACTGTCTCTATCACAAGGTATGTACCTTAATTAAT
This sequence comes from Petrolisthes manimaculis, assembly GCA_034508575.1. Lineage (NCBI taxonomy): Eukaryota > Metazoa > Arthropoda > Malacostraca > Decapoda > Porcellanidae > Petrolisthes > Petrolisthes manimaculis. Next base: position 52,527 of record JAWZYT010001721.1, read on the forward strand.
AAAAGTTAGAAATAAAAGCTCATCACATTCAGCTCTGTCAATATCCCTAAATAACATTACAGTATATTGTACACATACACACTCAAGCATGTATTCCTACACATACAGTATATATCCACTATGCTCATTTTCTGAAAAAAAAAAAAAAAAAAAAAAAAAAAAAAAAAAAAAGTATTTTGATAAAAATTTACATTTATTACAAGATCATATGCTGCATCTACAATGCAGTAGCATCCTTCACCATAATCATATCCCTGCAGGGAATTGTAAAGCGCTAATTCCACAAAGGACAAACTGAAGAACCTATGGAGAAATGACGTAGTGGCATGACCGACTCAAAGTCACCCATTTCACTCACATTTCATCAAACACAGTAATCCTAAAACAAATTTGCCACCCAGAGGTTAGAAGTTTTACATCTCTCAATATGTGCAACTAACTCATATCAGCTGCAGAGAGAACAAGAAAAATAAATAAAGATATACAACTTGTATACTGTACAGTTGGACACAAGACATAATATGTACAACTGAGTGTATGCATCATAATATGGGTTACAAGTAAGAAAAGTTGTGATCCAAGTAATGATGGTAACTGGGACAGTGACTCCAGGCACACTAGCAACAATGAGCCACATTTAGTTCCAGCCGCTATCACTACTTCGTCCACTACTTTCTCACATATGGCCCCAACTTACAGCCTCCTATATTTTAGCCAATGGTATTTATTCACAGTCAGTACTGCATAAATTAATTGTAACTGGTCGAAGCTCATTCATTCATAATTTATGATTCATGCATCAGCCAATCAAACACTGGGAAACATTGGCTGTGGACATTTACCATCAACTACAGGAAAAATATGATACAGTAGATGACAAAAATCATGAGGCTGCTTTATATTATGCCACATACTCATACTTGTACAGTTTTATATACTGTACACAGTGCTGCAACATACAGAATGAGCCAACTACTGTACCACAGATAACTGTATCCAACTGTGTTTCATTAATGGTGGTCAACGTAGTGAAATAAATGTTACTGCGAGAAACATATTTAAACTACAGATAGCCACCAGAAAACTACTTGTACAGACTGCCAACATTCACTTAGGTTCTTGTCTTAACATTGTTACATACCAGTACTTCATGGATTAAGGATTTTGAACCAGGGCTTGTAACTGGTGGATCTGGTACAAGCCAATTATGATGCATTTGACAAAATACTAATTTTAAAGCATTCTTCTGGTAAGTAACAAAAAGTAGAACATTACAGTATTGAGGGTGGAATATCTTGTATAGTTGGCAGGCAGTACAGTCACAACCCATAAATTCTGGTCCATCCCAGTTGACGATGAGGTAGAGTACATCAGAGAGACATTTTTCACATTACTGTACTTTACTGAAAGTTGTACATCAACAAGTATATGTTGAAGACATAGGCATTAGTTGACCAAAATGTTGGAGTATCGTAAACTACCATTCAGAGAGGACCCCTGACCACAAGCAACCAGGGTGGCCATATATCATGGCTTACGACAGTATAAATATATTACTAAATGGGCAAAAAGTGAAATTTGGCTGTGTTAACCTGTAAATGAAAAGAACAATACACTCTTGCAATAATTAATAACATCATGCAAGTGTATATGATTTTGTGTTATTCAGTTCACATTTTCACAAACAGTATGGAATAGATTATGTTGGATACACACATTACTGTTTCACTGGCTTGTGCATTTTGTGTAATGTGCTAACTGTGATTTTGTATATACTGTAGTACAATGCAATCTATATATTTATATGGCTTGATACCTCTATACCCTCTTGAGTGTTATAATGTACTAATTTTCTCCTACACATAAATTACCAGTCTCTTCAAATTCAATTACTTCAGGAACTTATAATGACTGGTGCAACCCAACACCAAAAATCTGTTTGCTGTCTGATCAATGCCATACGGCAATGACATGGAAAATACAAAACATGATACAAACACATATACGATGACTTGACTATGGTGGGACATTAGGAAGTTTTTCTGATATTTTAAATAACCTTGGGTTAATACAGGTTCTGTACATATTTTCAATTTAAGCAACTAGCAACTGCTTACATGTTACTTGAAATACTTTGCAAACTTTTCTTGCTACACATAATCTCTTGAATTGAAGAATTAAAAAAAAAAAAAAAAATGAGATTATCAGCCACTGGATTAAGGATTACTAAAAGGATTTCTATGGTATACCAAAATATGAGGCACACAGCAAAAGCAGAAGTAAGAGCCCCAAACGCTCCCCTTCCAGGTAGTGACAAGTAGAAACATGAGAGGTTTGATCAACAGTGTACCAGTAAGTAGTGTGTCATTAACCCTTGTCTAACATTTATTTATTAAGCCTCATGAGTTTCACCTTCTCACTGTACCACAGAAGCAACCCATAGCTTTCAATTAAATATTTTAGTACAGTGCACTTCAGGTCCATGTTTACACGATCCCATTGAGCATTACCTACTGAAACACACGACTAAGCTCTCAAGTTAGTATAAGCATTGCAAAATGTTAGACCATTAGACCAATGAGCATAGTTTCAATGACATCAAACCGTTTAGATGAAACTGCATGAGACTGTAATTTGCACGTTTCTGTTGTCTGGATCATTCTTGGCCCTCTGCTGTTTTTTCACTGTACACCTCACATATATACAAACACACAGTTGCCACATTGCAAGAAATGCTCCAGCAACTGTATCACAGATAAGTGTATCCAACAGCACTAACACACCTGGTGATGATGATCTTCCTGTGGGTAAAAAATTAAATTGCAGACAAATAAGTTTGTCTAAATACAAAGGGTGGTATTAATAAACAAGGTGGGATACACCACCAAGTCTTCATTGTTGTGAAGTTGAATACGGGTCAATGCTAGACAATATAATTCAGCTGAGGAAAAGTATCCCCAATACTGTATAATTATTAATCATACAGCTACAGTGGCACTGTAGTACAAATGAAAGTTGGCATTAAACCTTCCCAACATTGTGTTCATATAGCTGGAAGATTCATTGAAAGAAAAATACTGTACCTTGTTTATGACTATCACCAAAAACTTTCAAAAATTCAACACTATGTAAGGTTAGCTGCCTTCATGCTGGGTTTCCCGTTAGAGAGCAGTTAGCACGTAGAAGCGATAACTGAAGTAACAGATCAATAAAAGCAGGGATACAATGCTACTGTATAGCAATAAACTTAAGACTATATAATCATCCTGTTAGATAAGGTGTAAGATGTTGGAAAATGGAGATAATAAGTTTTTTCAAACTACACTGTATGCCACAATACATTGCATCTATACTCCGGTAGAATGTTTTTGGGCAGTTTGATTGAAATAGTAGCCTTCAGTTCACCAGTATCTTAACATTTTAAAATTAGATTCCAGCTTTTTCAAGACTAATATAATACCATAACATCAACTGTACGAAAGCACCTAAGCACAGAATTTTCTAATTATCTAGCTGGGATATGTTGCAACATATACCTGTTTACTGTAGAGTATATAAAAAACTGTTTGTAGTTTACTCTTGAGATGATAAACTCTAGTTATATAAGTATTAAATTATGACACAAAATAGTGAATGGTGAAGTAATTCCTGTTATTAAAATAATTTTACAGTACAGTCAGCTCGCCATATAGGCGTGATTCATATAGGCGTTTCGCCATATAGGCAGAAGGCACTCAAAAATATTCGGGGGGAAAATACCTATATAGGCGGAACGAGTTTAATATAGGCGAGCGTAACGTATTTTAAAGGTGCCTAATTTTACCATTTTCGTGTTTTAGGCGGACAAAATTTGTTAAAGGCGCTCATGTTGACTGATAAACTAGCCTTCCAGTCTGGTAAATGGTGTTGTAACTTGTTTATTTATTGTACTTTACATTTTTAGTGATAACTGAAATTTCCACCCCACTGTCACTCACGCTGACTTGATACACTCATGATAAGCCTAACCCCTTTATAGTGAACAACTTCTCAATTTTTCATACTTTTAACACATATCCCGGTACAGACATTTGTTATGGTGAAAAGTGCAAGTGATGGTATGAGAAAATTACAAAGAATAATTAATATAAACTAAGGAAATATGATTGTATGAGTAGAAACTCATGAATTATTGGTGTTAACTGAACTTGTCAACTCGTTACGCACTACACATGCTATTATTATTTTTATTTACTAGTTTTTAGTTACTAGCTGTGTATGGGAACCAGAGATATGAATGAAACACACGTAATTTTGAGAGTGGGTGTACAGACAGACAATCAGTCATACGCATCAATTTAAGCCCTCGGATATCTCAGATCTTCTGATAACTCGACAAGGGTCTCCCCTCAATTGATCTGAAATAACGAGGGTTTACTGTAATCCTATAATTTGTGTGTTTCTTTTTCCATATCTGTATTTGGAGGTCCAACCAATAGTCCGAAAAAAACAATAGTCCGAATGACCTTCAGTCCCCTGCAATTCGCATTACAGGACTTTTACTGTACACTGTATGCATTATTATTTATTATGTCACATGGGGTGGTCTGCCGACCATATTGTAGTTTATTTATTGTACTTTACATTATGTATTATTATTTATTATGTCACATGGGGTGGTCTGCCGACCAATTGTATTTAATACATGGAGTGAACGGTTCGATATAAGCGTAGATTTTGGTCTCCCAATTTAGCTCCTACATGGCGAGCCGACTGTACTGTATCATTATCATCATTATTTCAATTATGGTAAATAACTCATCAGGCAAACTCTTACACACATCTGGTGGTAGGGCCCAGCCACCCCATACCCTAAAGACATCACATTGAGTATCAAACTGAATTCATCAGCCTTTTAATTTATTGAGCAATCATATTTTAGGTTGATATTTGTGATCTTGATTCTGTTACAGTGTATTGGACTATTTTGCAGCAAGCATGACAGAAATTATAAACATACTGTATATTCATATCCAAATAATATTTTCGTTATCAGCAATATCAACTGTACCTTACAACCCATACTTTTCTTCACATGCTGCTATCTATTATACAGTATTTCTTATCCAGGAATTTTTGTATTATTGAATTACAGTATTTCGTATCAAGGTACTGTAGTACAGTACTGTTTCCTCGTGGTTAGTAACACTTACCAATATATAATTGTGCACTGATCCCCTCTCCAAAAGACTAGTGTTAGAAAGCACTGACCACATGACTATACAGTCATGCGCATTCATGAGACAAGAGTCCTACCACTCCACTTATCTATGCCCCACTGAGAAGTTTAAGCCATGCACTGCCATGCTGGCTAATGACCAGATGCTGATGGGAACATTTTCTCTTTGATCCTTAATAGCAAACCTGCCTAGTTTGGTTGCACCTAACTACTACTGTATAGCTTCAATGATTATACCTACACAGAAAACAAAAACAAAGCATCATTATCACAGCAAGGACCATTTTAAATAGACATCACACCATACAACCCATTCTCCCACCACACCATCTTAGCAGCACTTACCGTCTCCTCCTGAGAGCATTGTTTTGGCCAGGGAGACCAAAGGAGCCTCTAGGGATGAGCATCTGAGGGTCCCCACGTGCTGGTCGAGATTTGCTTGGAGCTGAGAGGGACGTAAGGTGGGCTGCATACCCATCTGTCAGCACCTGGCAAAAGTATTGGAAGTTAACAATTTGAATCCAGTAGTTTCTGTGGTTAGTAAATTTGTTAGGCAGTAACCCCTAAAGCCCGATCAGTCACCCAGGTGTCTGTACAAAATTGGTTCATTTGGCTGAAGTACTGTACTGTAGTTAAGAATGAAGTACCAGGCAAAGCTATTTTGTTACTTGGATGATATAAATAGATTTGAGCTGATTAATTAATGACCATAAAAGAAACTGGCTTCAGCAAACTTTTAAAAGAATATTTCTTTATTATTAGTGTTTGCTGCTATAGTTTGAAACCAGAGATAGTTAACTAACCTGGGCCAGTGCCTGTTGCTTCTTGCTCGTTTTTCCCACGATGAAGATCTGGTCTGGCTTAAGTCCAATACTTGTGTACACTGTGATATCCTTGGAGCTACCATATGCTGCAACCACTGACAGTGCTTGATCCTGAAGGTATGGAGTCAAAGAACAATCAATTAATCCAGTTAGCAATTAATCAACCAGTAACAAACCAGCAACCAACACCTTAAACTAACAAAGCTTTACAGTCTCATCTATTGGAGCACATGTGAAGCACTTAACACCTCGAAGCTTCACTCAATAATCTTGAGGCCTTGCATGAGTCACAGATCCTGACCGCCAAAAGCCCCGAGGTTGAGGTATTGTATATACAGTATATATTAAAAAAAATTCTGATCCTTCTACCATCCTTACCCTCGTCTCTCCCTGCACTTCCCTTACCCTTTTTTTGTTATTCTCTGTAACCAGAAATTTTATACTTTTCACTTGCCACTTCCCTACAAGTGACAAAATTGCTGACCTGCATAAGGCTTCGTAGATAGTCGGCTTTGTGTCCGAGGGGGTCTCTGGAGAGTCCATCAGCGAAGGACACTAGGCCAAGTGGGAAATTATGCTGGGCCAGCCATGACACCACCTTCTGCTTCTGCATGTCTGGTCGACCTGTCACATATATGATCAGGTAACCCAGCTCCTGCCAGTGTCTGTTTGGTGAGATTACAACCAGAAAGAAAGCATAAGCAAGTAATTATATAATATATACTGTAGTTTTTGTTTACTGATTTTGGTTTTCTGACATTGTGAAGCATAGAATTTGACAATGAAAGGCTTGTGTTGGGCAGTCATAAGGTTGTCTTAATATTTTGGCTATGATAGAGTATATTTTACTTTTCACATTCTCTCCTCATAAAGAATAAAAAAATAACCTATTTCCCTGAACTCTGATGGCAGTGGAAACAACTTGAATTTTGATTATAACTAAATTTCACATTACCATCATAAGTTAATGGGAACATCAAATCAGGTGTAAAGAAATCATATCCTTTACCTGACAACATCGACAGCACCAGCTCGGACTTTGGGATCCTTGCCGCTTACAGAGACAGAAGCAGTAAAGGATCCATCAATGCTGAAAACGGCACACTCAGTACGTGGTGGCACAACCGTCAGGTACATGGTGGCACTGGTATGGTCACCTCTGTCAAGTGGTGAAAGTACAAAAACATCAATAACAAAACTACAAATTGAGGGATGCCATCAGTCTTGTTTGTATGTTTTTACATCAACTCATCATTGAAAGAGAGTTTTGCATTTAAGAAAATAACATTCTGAGAAGCCACTAACTCTACTATGGAAATAGTAAGTACTAACCTGACCACCATCTTGACAGGATACATGCCACAACTCAGCGCCTTGTCTGGAGGCAGAGTAAATGCCACTCGACCAGTTTTATCAGTTACCTCTGTGCTGACCTGTTGCCAGTCACCCCCAGGAGGATCACGCATGATGTGAATGTCTACCCTCTCACCTGCAAATGGTCTTTTCACTTATTATATACTGATTTGTATAAAGAACATCCTAAAATATCAACATTCTCTCAAGATCACACAAATGAGGCATGTTGTCCGATTCCCATCAACTCCAGAGTAAAACTAAAATCTGAAATACATTTTGAGAAGGTTAGAAAAATTGAGGCCAAGAGCTAGGCTTTATAAAACAAGTAGTTTCATCTGCCTGGTCCTGAACATCTTTCATTACTACTGCCAATTATGTTATATGTAAGGAAGAATGTATATATTAGTAGTAATCACTTTGCTGTTGTAATCCAGGCTCATAATTTCTTTCTGATGAATCATATATTCAATAAAATCCTGGATAAAAAATTTTAATTACCCACAGAGGATGTACTGTATTAAACTATACCTGAAAGTGCAACCATGTCCAGAGGTCCATACATGAAGCGAGCTTGGAGGGATTGTGGGGCACCTTCTCGTACAATCACATCATTGCCTCGATGGTTGGCAGCCACATTCTGTATTCACAAAACACATTGATAACCTTTTCATTAACTCCACTATCCACCATTCAAATCAAATCAAGCAACAAGTTAAGTGTGCAACAAAATGCTCTATATCATTATTATGGTATTGTATGCACCTCTCCTACATTCATCAGTCAACTAACTCAACTGACCTTGATCTTTACAGAAGTTCTCTTTTTAATCCACTTCTCACGAGGTTGTGTTGGAGAGAAGACTGGAAGGTCTTTGTCATCAGACGCCATTGCTCCATGGTCCATCCGCACAATCTAAAACACAACATAAACCTTAGTAAAGTAAGGAGTAAAATAATAGAAAATCCTAAAAATATATGAACAGTAGTATATCTGCACTTTGCTCTGATATTTAGCAATTGTAGCCTGTACTGTGAACAGCCAAATTAATTCAATATTTTGTACTTCAATTCCCTCGTGGTCAAGTGGTGAATACAAAGTATGTGTGTGCACCACTTGGAAAGCCCCTAACGACCCTACTTAATTATCTGCCCTTAATTTTCACAGATATTCTTTCCTACATCCACTGTTCATTACTCACTCCAATCTTACCTGTCTGAGGATGAATGCAATAGCATCAGAGGATTCCCAGTATGAGGCGTGGAACAGGTGTGGGAGTGAGTTGGTGGGGAAGTTGGCCAGACCCTCCGGACAGTAGAGGGCGTAGTCCACCCTCTTGTTGCCCCACCATCTCTTCACTGTCCACCCCAAGGCACAAGTACATATTAACACTTTACTGTTCTGTGGGTATTTTTAAAGAAAATGAAAAGATGTACTCCTATAAGTACCTAAACCCTTATTTCTTTCAGAACTTAAAAAAAAAAAAAAAAGTCAACACTCTACACTCAAGAAGTATACTGTAAGAGAATTCCTACCACTCATCATTAACCTAATATTAATTTTCCTCTGCTGTAATTAACTGGGAAAGATAATTTCTTATGATCATGGGTTTGGGATATCTGATCACAAACTACAGATTGAATAAAAAAAAAATAAAAAAAAATTCTCTTTACAATAACCAGGATTGTACTGTACTTCATTTGTGATATACAGTACAGTATTAGCATTATAATGAACATTCGCTCGTAGAGCGAGGACTTAGCGAAAGTACAGTATGGCAAAATTCAGACCCCTTGATTTTCGACCTAATGCTCAAATCGTGAGTTTTAGGAATACGGCCATCGCTCAAGTACCACCAGAAGCAGAAATGACAATGCCATCACGATCGCCGAGTGGTTATCCATGAGCGCTTAGAGCTCCCCTTTCCTCAGTCACCATTGCCGGCGTTGGTTCGAACCCTGCACAGGTTTTATTTTTTTTTCATTTTTTTGATAATTTTGACCTTGAAAAACAATAGATGCCCTAGAAATTTTGATGCCTACCTGTGGTGAAAATTTCAGCAAAATCGGACAAGAATTGCGACCTGTAGACCGCGAACTCTACAGACATTGCCACAAACACACAAGACCACTGAGCAACATACTTGGTGAAAATTCACCAAGTAATAATGAAACATTTTTGTATGACTTAATCAGCTACAAAGGCATAACCAAACACTGTTAGAGAGCTACAATAAACAGCTAATACTCGTAGGTACAAGTGCACTGAATGACACTAACAGACACTGATGGTGGCAGGTGTCACGGCATCAGCCATTCCAGACATAGTGGAGAGGATGGACGCATCAGACATTCTGCGTGAGTGACCAGCCATGGAGGGAGACCCACCACTACCTCCACTGCTACCAAGGAATACACTCCCATTGCTCTGGATACATTCCACTGAAACATATAAGAATTCCTCGATTAAAAGCCAAACGTTAAAAAAAGGTAAAATATATGTACAGTATATTACTGTTATTACTAATTTAACATTAGGCTACACAATATAAAAATACCATTGGACATGTTTAATAACCAAATAATAATATCTAACACACAAAATTATATTTAGTGAATTGGGGACCGTGGCTCCCCTGATCCCCTCTTGCTACTGTATGCCCATGCAAATATTATGCCATGAAAACAGCACTTCATTATGTTCTTATTAACAATGCTCATCAATGTTCTCAACTGCCCCAACTGTAATGAGATGGAAAACATTTTTATATTTGTCCATGAGTTTTTTTCTTTTATTAGGTATCTTTTTTAATATGGCAGACATGTTCACAAATACGTTGGCACTGGCAGTATGTAAACGTATCTCACTTTATTCTCAAATACCCCATTTCTCAGTGTATGTTTTGTTTTGTCAATGTGGAATTTGTATCTGACTGGTAGAACTAAAAGCATAACTACTTACATAAATGAGTAGGCATTCCATCACCGAGTGGGTATTTGGCATAACGAGGAATTGTGATTGGAGGAAGGAGAGAGAAACGGGCGGAAAAGAGTGGCTCCACTCTGACTGCCAAGGGGTCCGTCGGATGAAAGAGATTGTACACTTGCTGGCAAGCTGGACGCTGGATGTTGCCTGATAAGGGAATAAAGTACATTAATAAGATGGTAGAATAAAATAGACTACATAGTAGAATAAAATATATGACAAATAAAAAACGTGTTGCTGGTAAAGGAATAAAATACATTAAGATGGTAGAGGTAAGAGTTATTAGAAGGAAGAATGTATCGGCATAAGGTGGTAGTATGAATGGATTGACAGGTCCATTCAGGGAGGTACTACTGCAATGGTTCCAGTAGATTCATAGAAAGGCTTGGGTTACCTTTTCCCTTTCAGATTTTGAATTCTGGTACCTCCTTCCATTTCCTACATTCAGAATTTCAAGTCAGCCTCCACTACACAATTGTGACAATTTAACAACAAATATATTCATATAATCCTCCATACAAGCTGCATTTCTTCTAATGAATATATGTCCCCATATAAAAATTACAGAACTACACATCATCCAAATTGGTTGATTAAATTGCTCCCACCACTTGATACCCTTTGGATGGCCAAAAGGGTAGCTTCTCTGCAGTAAGGATATTAGCCATGCAAAATAAACAATGTAAATAAGACAATTCTACAATGGGGCACTATCAGAACAAGGATGTATGAAAAATAAAATTATAACTCAACAGATAAAAAGGTAGCCCTAGCAAAGGTTCTACAGGGGGTCTATGAAAAGAAGAGAAACCATAATCTTTAACAAAAAAATGTAAAATATAAATATTATATATATTCTTTTTCCAAAACAAACACACATGCATACCCACCCATGAGTACAAAATATAAATAGGTGAATGTAAAGAAAGGACTCACAGTTTTTATCGGGAGCAACCATCTTCCGATACGAGAGCACCAAGGCCAGCGGACACCCAAACATGAACAAGTCTGACACCTCAAAGTCCAGTTTCCCTTGTCCATGGTCACTGTGAAGCAGGCAAGGAGCACACAGGTTAATAATGTAATGTGTGACAATTTGTGATATTACGTGGGAGAGGTTGACATTAATCTAAAAGGAGTGTAATAGGAAAGATACTGTACCCAAACAAAGTGTGAAGTCTCATACGGATATAAACACCATTTGAGAAGGAGTTTTCATTGATGGTGCTTTCCTACAACCCTTTGAGGCCTTTTGACCTGAAAAAGCAGCAGTGAGATGACACCTCCTTCTCGAGTGGTGTTTTCCTCTACTTATCAAACACTCTAGTGGATTTTATGAGGGAAGATATTATCGACAGCTGAAGTGTATGAGACTTAGTATATGGGAAACAGAGAACTAAGTACAGTACATCGAGGAAAGGAGGGTGGGGTGAAATGAAATATCATACAGCATAAACAATAGACTGACTGGCAGGAAAGCAATAACAATGGGTACAAAAATAAACCAATGTAGTTTGTTGATGTTACATAGAAAGACATGTTAATGTATGACATATAAATAATTACAATACTGGAATAGTTACACAGAATTGATTGTAAACTTGAGGCATGCAGAATAATGTCAGAAGGGATGGTAATGGAGAAAAATTCCCTATCTACTACAATTTACTTGAAAAACAATAGCCAGAAAATGTTTCTGGTGTTGTTATATAACTGTAATTGTTTGCTCTGCCTGAGATTTTACCACACATTCCCTTCTCACTACTGTACTCTTTCCTTACGACTCTTGCAATTGCTTATTTATTTTGGTAACTCTGACATTGTTATGAGAAGATGATTACAGCTGTTTACCATACTTTCATAAATTTGATTTACAGTGGAAATTTATTACATGATCCTTTGCATGTATATTAATAAATTACTACAATTTTATTATATTTCAGTTAAGAAAATAAAAGGAAAAACTACTAATAAGGATAGAAAGTATAAGAAAGTAATGTACAAGGTTACACCTAGATAACACCTGGACAAAGAAAAATATTGTACATTATGTACAGTAGCAGTTCATAATTGCTAGTCCAAGATGTATTAATAAACGGAGTTAACACCCACCATTTTTTGTGTACAACAGCTTACAGTAATTTAACTCCAATCAGTACGTAATGAACACAGTTAGCAGCACTACTAACATTAGCTCCATTTCATCTATCCTGGGTGAGTTGGATATAATGGATTGTTACTGTACAATACAGAGAATCATATAAGCTATGTACTGTAAAGCATATTACACAATGTACATCATCTCACATGTAATTATAACCAGACAAAATGGAGATAGCAACACATGAATCCACTGTCCTAAAAAGTAGGAGCCTAATGTTCTAAATAGAGGCTCTTTCTCAAATGGCGTTTTCATCTACACCAGAGACAACCTTCTTCACTGAGTACAGTATACTTTCAATCCAAAAGCAGAATCCAACCGGTTTTCTCACTCAACTTTTTTAATCACATCCCTGATGCGAGACTAAACTACCATGACGGGAATGGTAGTTGAAAGTAAATGTTGTTCAGTGCTCTGTAAGATGATTCACAATATTGACAAAACCTAGGTGTGCATCATGGATAAAAACTATAAAGTATGAGAGTCTGTTCAAGTTGAAAAAGAGACAAACATACAGAGACATATGAACAAAAAATACGAGCATCATCAGTTATCATGCTATCAAGAACAAATGACAATACAATAGACACAAACACACTGCCCCATTTGATACTGCTGGGGTCTGGCTGTGCTGGGACAAGGGAGTTCAGTAAAGTACCACCAAGGTTACATAGTATTACACCCACTTACTGTAAACTTCTTACACACTGGTCTAAATTTACAGGTTAGATATCAGCTTCATGAATGAGGTCAGTTTAATTTTTACAAGTACTGGAAACAACCAACTTTAAGTATAATCATATAAGAATACCATCAATTTAGAGAACAGATTGACAGTAATGTACAAACTAATCAGAAGAGTATATTGTAGTGGCAAGCAATCAGGCCTGCTTCATTATTACAAGCCAGTACTGTATAGTAAAATACTAAATTGAGATAATTCTGTCTGGCTTTCAGCTATGGCAGGTATTGTGTATTACTCAAAGTTGTTATGGGTATCAATATGTCACCTTATAATATTTACACCAGTCTTAAGAGTGCAATTATACTGTACTTATAGTATCAAACAGTGTTTCTTCAAAGGGAGGGGAACATTACATCCAAGTATTTCTGTGGACCCACAAAAGTCACTCAATCTTGTCTAATCTGTAAAAATAACACAATACAAAAACAAAGGCCAGTCTAGATGACAAAATACTGATTTACAGTACATTAGATTACACATAAGCCAATAAAGTCAATATTAGTAAAGGTTTAAACAGGTGAGGGTGAGAGGTAAAGGAAGGGGAGCAAGCAACACCTGACCTCAGGACCACCAACCACACTTACACCTGGCTTGGCGTGTGTCTCGGGGAGGACTTGCGGTGCGGACTATGGGCGAGAAGGTCACGTCACTTCACACAAAAGGTCGTGTGCAAAATAATATATGGGCTGGACCACTGCCAAGGACTAGCATGATGGTTCCGTTGAAATGTACAAAACCATCGTACTGCCCAAGAGTCACAGTTGTGCCAATGAATTTTCTTGCACATGACCCCAACCCTCTCACAGTTTAGGTACATTTGCCTTGACATCCACATGGGTTCAGTTAGCCTTTTCAATCAATCTTTCCAAAGAAATCAAAGCACAAGCAATGGATGACTTATGATTCTGAATGGTCATTTGACTTCCTTACTGTCAGAATCATGAGTAGTCAGTCCTTGAGCTCAAAACTCCTGGAAAGAGATGACTTGACAATGCTAGCTGTACCAGGTGGGGGTCACAGCAGCTGTACAGTTGCAGTCCATAATGTCTTGCCCACCTGGGATGGATGAAATGGGGTTTATGCAAGATTTCCTGATTTTCCTACGGGTACTTGATAGCGTACTGCACTGCTTATCTACTAACACACAAAATATGTAAGCTATGTAGAATATATTTAACACAGTAAACCATGAACCAAAAAGGAAATCTTGCATTTCCTCCACTTCATCTAACCCGGTGAACTAGAAATTATAAACACTGCAACTGTGCATATGTATATGCACAAATACCTCTGCTGTACTGACAAATATGTGGCAACCTTGCCTTGACATTAAACTGTTAACGTAGATTGGGATTCTCAGGTACAAACATGGAGGAATGATAGGTACTATCCAAGCAACTTATAAGAATATAATAAAATAAAAAGGCTTTAAAATGTAAGCATTTTAGCACTGTACAGTACATCCAGCAAATTGTTCTGTAACAAATCCACCAATCACAATTTTTGTTGCATAAATCCCAAGTTTACCAAGTATAGTCTGGTAGGAATGCAAGAAAATAGCCTGTACTATACAGTATATGTCCTGGCGAGCTGGTCAGATATTTTTCTCACAGCTACACTTGGTTATGACTTACATTACAGTATTGAAAACTATGTCTTAAAATGAGCAGTGTAAGTTTAATATTACTGTATGAGGCAAGCTGCACAGTACTGTACTTGGTCATAGTTAGCACCATCACTTTAATCACCTAAGAATAAGCACTGTAACTCCTAAATAATTAGTTGTTTCTTAGTGAACACTGGCTCTTTAATAACTGGTAAAACTTTCAATCTGAAATGGATGAGTGTCAGGATTTTATATCTGAGGTAAGTTTGAAAGCTTAAAGTCTGATACACATGACTGCATAAAATTTTCCCTTACTTATTGTCCTTTCATTTTACAGTAACGGTAATAAATATTCCCATCCTATTACAGCAATCTTCTTTACTCACACCTGGCAAATCCATTAAAAGCTTCAGCCTAAATATTTAGCTCATAGTTCTATCTGGTATAACTGTACTTGGTAAAAGAAATGTTTACGAGAGCATAACTGGTTCTCTGTACTGAAACTGGTGGAATTCACTGGTTTATGAAACTTCAGGGCACAAAGTATTGTTATGTAAAAGTGCGAAAAAAAAAGCAAAGCTGGACGGGATGGAATGTTTGCCATGTGTCCATGATATAGTTCTGAATCAATGTGATGCAAGAGTTTGCAAATGTCTGGCATAAATAATACAATTGGACTATACAATGAGACTGAAATATTAAGCTAGAGAATTCAGTAATACTGTATAATCTGATTAATGTACTTCTATTACCGCACTTTTACTATGTTCAGATAAAATCTGGTTATGGAAAATTATCTTGAGGAATGATTTACACAATATATAAAGACAAGTACAGGATGCCCCTAGGAGGAAAAAGGTAAAAATATTTGGCAATATTTTTTGAGGGTTGCTGAGACTGAAATGTTCTATAATGATAAAACAAATATTGGATATGAGAGGAAAATGTGAAGAGGAAGTGGGAAGTTAAAAAAAAAAAAAAAGGGAAAAAGTACTAAGTGCAATGAAATATCGATAAATTTTCACCTTTCCTCCAGGGACACCCAATAAAAGTACAGTAGAAATGTGACCCTCTATCCTGGAAAATACACAAACACTTAATTGACATTGATGACAGTGATTTAATTTCAGTATCAGCCATGACAGACAAACATTAGGAAGTGCTAAAAGTTTCAGTAAGGCAGAGTGTGAAGAAATAGGATCTTATTAAAACATGAAAGTTTATATTTTTAATATTGGCAAAAGAAAATTTTTGATTTAGTGGAGTTTCCATCTTAAAGGATTATTTAAAAGGGAGTTTTCATTGAATATATAAATAATTTATGTACAGAGTTTATCTCTTTATTGTAATGCAATTTTGAGTTCAATAAACAGAACTGGAATAAAACGTTCACTAAAATTTTATTGGAATATATGAGAAACCAAAACAAGCTTTAAACATACATTGCAGCTTCTGTGATGTCCTTTTGATGTTGTTATTAATACAAGGAAAAGTACTGCATATTTCCTTCATTATAAAAAACAATAATAAAGAACTTGCCTGGGGGAAAAACTCGTTTGAATAATTAATAATTCAGTTACAGTAAATGATCTCATGAAACAAATACATACTGCCCAGGATAAGCTAGCATTGGTATTACAACTTTCTCAAGTTGTGATACTAGTGATAGAAAAAAAAAAAAAAAAAGGATGATGCAGTACCTTTTCTTGCTCTAAAACTAAACTTTAAAGTTAGGGCACATGAGTTTGTGATACAACCTGAGAGGAAGAGAATTAACTCTTTCCATAAGTATTATCTTGGCACTCAGCAAAATGTACATGGGGCATAAATGAGAACTGACAAAGGTAGTGGTGAACAAGTATGGAATGATAACCACTGGGGACTAAAGTGAGTTGAGAAAATTCCACCTGGCTGTGCTGAAAATTCATGTGCTTCTTTAAACAGTCACCAGGCATAATGGTCCCCCTTCTCACACTTCACTAGCCCATCTAACAACTTTACACAGTTTACAAAGAAAACAGTGAGTATATTTGATTTAATCCTTCCTGATATCCTGGTAGCTTAACTTCATTATTTATACAGCATAATAAAATATAAACCTACAAATGCCACTGATGCAGGAGAGCAGGTAACAATATGCCTAGGGTGACTGTTTGGTTGCCCTCCTTACTAATGTTACTGCTCCACACAAGGCCCTACCTGGATGAAGAAGAGCGTCTGCGTGGATAGGGGGCCATGAGGAGGCGGGAATAGTGGTAGTCGGAGTCTGAGACGGAGCGAGAGGAGTGTGGTATGTCTTGCTGGTGTGTTCCGTCGCTGCTGATGGATTTACGGTACACTCTGCCATTGCCATCCCCACCACCACCACTGGCATTACCACTTCCATTACCACTGTTCACGCCCACTCCATCTTCTCCTACTGGTGGGGTCATTGGAAGGAACAGGTTAAAGATGCAGCTTATATAATAAGCTTACAAGCAATGTGTGGGAAATATTATAACAACACTCAGTCATGGTGTTCATATCTGGGAGGAGATGCAGGACTCTTATAAATTTGTAAAGAATGTGAGTCAAAGAGTGGTGGTAGTTTCTGTAGACTTTTACAAGCTTTTCAGCCCTGTATATGAATGCTTATATACTCAGCCTTGGCAGAGGCTTGAGGTTTCTGAACACTCTCATTGATATTGTTTCACTACAGTTTTTTTAGGTATAAGCTCTAATGAAACTGTGCTTCTCTAGATATAATACACATGTATACTAATATACTACAGAAGGGATTAAAGTAATATTTCACAATTATAAATATGATGACTTTACATGAGAATAGTTCAGTAACACTGAGATTTAAAGTTCTTATATAAATGTTGAAAACACATGTAAATTTTGTTTGCTTTTCTTACATAAATATGTCAATTCACAGTAATGCAATTTTGTATTCTTTATACAATACTAAACATGACATATAAACATTAGAAATACAGTAAAACAGCAGATATTAGCTGTACAGTTCAGTGTTTAATTAAACAAATTACAGTATATACCAATCATAGTGATGCAAACCTTACAGAGAATAAATGTATGAGCATAATAGTATTCAGAAAGTTACAGGAGACAAAAATCATGTAATGAAATACAATGGAAACTG
The DNA here is from genome assembly GCA_034508575.1 of Petrolisthes manimaculis. NCBI lineage: Eukaryota > Metazoa > Arthropoda > Malacostraca > Decapoda > Porcellanidae > Petrolisthes > Petrolisthes manimaculis. Next base: position 70,564 of record JAWZYT010001721.1, read on the forward strand.
CAAAATAACTTCTGATTATATGCAACACATCTGCAAAAATGTAATATTCTTAATACAGTACTGTAATATGATCAATACTACTTTATTAGCTATATACAAGTGATCCTTCTATTTGGTATTTCAGCAGATTACTGTAATACTACTCTATTTGTATTTAGTACTGAACTTTCATAATTTCTCCATCAAATATGCTAACTATACACAGCATCTATCTTTATATTTACAACTAATAATTACAGTATCTTCCAAGTGGTCAGTCACAACTAAACACCTTAACCAACCACCTCATCCCTCCAGCCAGTCCTTAGCTTCCCTCTCCTCCTCTCCCCCTCCATTGACTTCAATCTCACACATCATCCTCTTTGTTAAATCTTTCCCGCACCACTCATATCATATGTAAGGAATCAGCTGCGAGTAATGTTTCTGACTGTTCTTTCTATGAATAAGTTATTTAAATTGTTGTATACTGTACTGTACAGCAAAATTATTAATAAAAATAAGAGAATTTCAAGATAATTCTCATCAGAAGATGTACAGTATATACAAAGTACACCTGCCTATGTAAATATATATGAAAAAATTTCCCTGCATATATGTGTGTAAATACAGTTTGCATGTATTGTGTATGTCTAAAACCAATATTGGCTTCAGAGGGAAGTGCCTGTAATACAGTACTGAGCATATAAAATTAATTATTATGCAACAATGAGAAGAATGATTCCCCCCCCAAAATATCATAATGCATGCTCTTAGTTCAAGATGCCAGGACAGTATCCATCTAGTGAGAAAGATTTCATACACAACATCAAAAGGCATGCACAGTCACAAACCATAGATTATAGCACACCAAGGATGATGGAAAAGGAGTCAATTCATGCTATTCATTGTGCATGGTGGTATACTGCAATATTCATATCCTAAGGAACATGTGATTAAGAAATTACTCTCTTTCATTATGAAAGCAATACAATAAACCACAGCATAAGAAAGATATCTTGCATTAGCTTCCCTTAAGTTGTCCTGAATGGTCTAAAAAGTTATGGACTGTGATATATTGGTACAGTATATTATTTATAATATTCCCCTGTGTATGCTTCACTGTGTGATGTAGCAACAGAACACAATATCATGGATCTAAGAGCATATGAAAAGTGAAATAATTTTTTGTTACTTGCTTTGGTCAACTTCTGCTACGAGGCCCTTGATTAAGTCATAAAATAGTAAGTTACTGATTCCTCCAAATTTTGCCACACATCATCTCTACAGGACTAAAGAAAGTATGCACTGTGGAGATCTCAGAAGCCTTCAATTATACAACAAACCCATGGGGCCCTTAAGTATAATGAAAAACATACCTACACAAAGACCAGTGAATTATCTTTGGGACTGACTGATAAGAATATCAAATGGTTAGCACAACAGCTTGAGCCAAATGTAACCAAAAATGAAGGTAAAGAGGATGACAGCCATGAAAGTAGAGCTGAAAAGGTGAAATTGATTGACTTAGGACCAAAGGGGATATTCTAACTCTTAAAATTACTGTACTGCCAATATACCCTCAGGCAATGCCCTTTCCCTATTACTGGTGGTACTATGTGACCATTGTCAAAGCAATGATTATCAGGCACTACCACATTTCTGAAACTCGAAAGCTTAACCTTTAGATGCCATTTTATTATGACATTGTAATTTGTTCGTCCAAGTTGCTTATCTAAGACTCAAGCAATTGTTAATGGGTTAAGGGAAACACTTTGTTAACATCTGAAGGACAGCAATGTTCCCTCTGTCAAAAAAAATTGTCTAGTGGTACTGTACTGTGGTAGTCAAGAGAAATATTAAAAAGTCTTCAACCATTGCTGAAGGATTTGGACAACGGTATTATGTAATATAATGTAAAATTGACAAATATTATTGGATCTATGCACCATTTGAAAAGGATCCCTTATTGACAACATTTATGGTCTTAGAATGTGAAAAAGTAAGTTAGCATTATTAAAACTAATGCATCAACTTAAAAGACAATCAATTTCTGTATTTCTGTATTAAATGATATGTTGGACCAAGTTTTGGTACTCAAATGTGAAAAAGTAAGTTAGCATTATTAAAACTAATGCATCAACTTAAAAGACAATCAATTTCTGTATTTCTGTATTAAATGATACGTTGGACCAAGTTTTGGTACTCAAATTCACTAAAGAGCTTCATCTTGGATTACAGTGAAGATGACAAAAAAATATATAAATTGATAGATGTGAGAGAAAGGTGTTTAGTGATAGATATCTTCATTTTTATCGATACCTTCATTATGAATGTGTGTATATTCAACCCCCAGCTATAATGGGTTTCACTATTGCGTTTATAAGCTATCATGAGAAACATAAAAAACATACTTAAATGGCTAATGCGTATCCCAAGCGGTGCTATCGTGACTCGCGAGCCAGGATGAGAGTACACTCACCCTTGATTTCACGGATTCTCTCTCTAGTGACTAAAAATAATTCTAAAAATGAGCCAAGAGTATGGAAAATGTATGTTTTGAAAGGTTGTTCATTCTAAAAGGGCAGGCCTAAGGGTGCAAGTGCAATGGTAGAGTGAGGGGGGATGGTTGGCAAGTTCAGTTATCACCAACAATCCATGAGTTTCTACTCATACAATCACATTTCCTTAGTTTACATTCTTTATTCTTTGTCACTTTCGATTGCAATTACTTCCATTTTTCACAATATCAAATTCCTATACCAGAATATGTGCTAAAAGTATGAAAAATGCCTGTTTTGAGAAATTGTTCACTGTAAGGGGATTGGCCTATCGGGAGTGTATCAAGTGAGCATGAAAGTAATAGTGGGGTGGTAAGTTCAGTTATCACCAATACTCATTGAATTGTTATTATGCACACACATTCCTTAGTTTGTATTGCTTATTTTTTGTAATTTTTTCTAAAAATCACTTCCACTTTTCACCATATCAATAATCTGTATATGTACTGAATAACCAAGCAACAAGTTATGGTAAACAAGTCTTTTTTTATATCTGTTTTTATGTATTTAATGTCTGCGCTTAATTTTTAATTAATAATAATGGCTATCACGAGTTTTACTATCACGCACATGTTTATGGACCAATTTCATGCAACAGCTGGGGGTTGAGTGTACATGAATTATGAAATATCAATACATTTTTGTATCCATTATATCAAATTAAAATATAATTACTTATTAGTTAATTATATCATTACAGTACATGTACTTTGAGATGGTATTTGTGCACCAGTTGATTTCAGACATGTTGTACCAGTAAATGAATGAATGCAAAGACATCAACTGTTTATTAATTATAATTGATACCTTTCTTTAATTATATTCCAAGTGTAGCCTAAACTGACCATACTCCAATTTTCTTTTTACAGTATTCTGGTAAAAATGTATCAGCACCCTCATTTAATTTCTTGTCTTTTTTAGTTAATGTTATGCAATCCAAGACAAATTACACTAAAAATTTACACAACTAGGTGCTTAACTGCAACTTATAAGTACTGAAGTGTATGCAAAACATGTATTTATGTTTCTTATGCATGATGTTTCTTATGAGTTTGACGAGGAATACACATACTGTAAATCAAACACACAAATATACAGACATACATACTATCAGAGACTAGCTAATTACAGTATACTATATATACTCAGCTTCACAAAGGTAAGAAATTGTGGATTAATTTCCAAACAAACTACAGTACTTTACTGCACTTGTGTTCCAATAGAGCACATGCTATTGCATACCGTAATAATAAATAATAAATTATGTGGTAATTAGTCACAATAATATACAGTAGGCTCCTAGGACACCAAGGCCCATATGAAGGAATAAGACAGGGCAAGAAATAAGGTTTGAGACTGTTATATTACAACAAGTGATGATAATCCCAGTGAGTACCATATACAGTACAGTACATGTACTGTATTGTATAATATGCTATAAGGAGTTTAATGTTTCTCACTACTCCTTCATAATTTATTTAATATTATCAATTTTCCACGGCATCATCATACGTTGAGCTTGCACACTCTCAAGGAAGATTAACTGTATAGTCAAAGGGGTTTAAATGGATTAAATGAAGAGAAAAATAATTTACCAATGCTTTAGATTATGCACTCATCAAAATTCATGATGTGCATTAGGGTATTGTTTTATAAGATATTTTGGGAAATGTGAAACACAGAAAAATGAGGTGAGGACCATAAACATACGTGAGCAGCTGTGTTGTCAGGCCTTATATGGTTTTAACTGGCAAGGAAGCCTTGATGAATTTGTAGGCATAGATTACAGATTGCACTGCATAATTATACTCCTGATACATGTTTAAGTTCTATCATATATTCAGTGTAGGACCATTCTACACTTCTTTCTCAAAACTAGATTTTTTAAGTTATTCAGAAACACATTACTTAAAATAAATTTCAGGACTCTTTTCAAGTTTGCAACTTTACTTGAGTCAGTGAATGCACCTTTTGTGAGTCTGAAGATGCAAAGCTTAACTCAAACATAAAGTGTAAAGAAAACAAACCAAGGCATTATTACCCTTCACCAAATGCTTGCAAAGTCGTGCTGATGGAATGCTAAAAAGACATTATTGGCCTGTAAACACTTGCCTCTTTTCTCACAAAGTGTTGAGGGATTATCGAGGTGGTGATGGTGGTAGTGAGAGCGGTGCAGGGGAGGATGGTGGTAGGAGTGTGGGTGAGGGTGAGAGTGGTGGCGTGAGTGGTGTTGGTAAGGAACGGAGGGTGAGGCAGTGAGGGCAGAATGATGACCAGGGGGGGAAGGAGATGGGGTCACAGCAGGGGAAGTACAGGGAGCAGAACACTTCCTGGACAAGAAGCTAAGGCTGGTAGGGGTTGGCAAGGGAGCTGAGATTTTTCTTTTGGGAGTGTGGGGTTGGGAGGACTGGAAAAAGGAAGATAGTGGTGGGGATGTTGATGATGCTGATTTGGCAGAAAAAGGTGAAGAGTGAGAAGTAGTAGATGGCAATTTAGATGAAGCAGAGGACTGAGAGGAAACAGAAGGGTTGGGGTGGGTGGATGGAGGCCCTTCATACAGCAAGGGACTAAAGACTTCTGGTACATTGGCTGTACTATCACCAAGACTGACAGTGATGGTGGGGGACAGAGCAGAGAGAGAAGCAGGCTGGGAGGAACAGGAATGGGAGTGAGAGGTAGAACCAAGTGGTGAGGTGGATGTGACTGGAGAACGTTGACTTGATGCATGTGGTGATGGGGTTGAAGAGGTGGGAGCTTGTTCAGGGGAGACAGAAGGTGGGGAGGGGGCTGGGGAGGGAGTAGGGGAGAGAGCAGAAGGTGGAGGTGGTCCCTGGGGAGGCCTCTGGCAGTAGTACTGACCGGGGGAGGGCGGTTCAGCTTCAGGAATGTGGCTGTTGCTGCCGAACCTTCCTTGTTCACCAGCGCGACACAACAAATCATACGCCAACAACCCTCCCACACTGTCACCTGCCGGTATATCAATATGTTAACCTGGCGGGCAATGAGAACCATCCAAGAAGTGGACACATTGGTGAGTGTAGCCCAGGGAACTGACAATAGCCAATGGGTGGTCCCACAGGTCTCTCTGGGAGTCTTCAAGGACCACATAGTCTTCCTGGGGTTACAAAGTGAGTAATCAGAGAAATATGCCAATTATAATACCAGAGAAAATTATCAATATATCTAAATGAAGAGACTCTGCTTGTCTGTCATGCTAGACAAATTGTCATGTGACCACCTACAGCGCCAGGAATTCACACACGGAAAGTGGACATACACGAGGGGGGACAGAGGACATTTTCGTCACAAAAAATACCCCACTAATTACACATACTTCACTTATTATCGTACGCCTGGCAACCCACTTGGTTTGTTTACATTCCACGCTGCCACTGCTGGGAAGGAAAAAATATCGTACCATTCTTTTACCTTAAGGGCATACTTCACTTCCGTGCATAGCACGGGCTTATGGTCTAGTCCTATATAACTGAAAGGGAATATTTAAGGCATTATGCATCACCCTGTGCATACAGTCTACTGCAGTCTACTGCTTTTCCACAAAGGAAGGGTACAGTCAGGAAATTCTACTCATACTTGGATAGGACCAAGTATGCAATTTTTGTAATTCCTAATGAAGATGGTTAAACTGTTCACTATCCACATCATTTCAGTATGACTCACTGTTGCAAAAACTTTAGAAGCCTGTAGTTTCCTGTTTGTATCCCTCCATTACCAAGAAAAAACCATCATGAACTTGACATTAACAATTGATTTCAAGATTCTGTCTTGGTGCTGATTTCACTATGGTTTGTTTTGGTTTGCAAGAACCATAACAAAAAAAACTAAACAGTGTTAATGACTCATGAGTGTATTATTTCATGAATTTGATGGCTCCACTATGAAACTATTGTAATAATGGAACTACCCGACATATTTTGTGAATATGGATACTGAGTTTGTTGGATATAATTAAGACTTGACAAGTGTAGTTGGGGAGGACCATAATAATCTAAAGCCACTGTGGAATTGACCCTTAATATCTCACTTTGTATTGGTAATACTTCCACAGAACAAAACTAACATGACAGAGATAGGTACTGACATCTCACTAACTCATATATATAACTTTGTTCTGAGTCACTTACAATGTGTCAATACAAATTGAAGACACTAACCAATAATGCATATCTGTCCTGTAAAGCCCTGACCCTCCTCAGACCTCAAGAACTCATGATAAGCCGCATTGGAAGCATTGAGTGTCTGGGTAACAGCATCATCATAGTCTGGCACTGAACAGGCCAGAAGTGGTAGTGCACCAACTGGCACACTGTCACCACCCATTGCCCCTTCACCACACACAGGGGAGGCATCCAGACCATATGGACTCAAGCTGGTGTTGGAATACATAAAACAATTAGAATGGTTTGTAAGACAGCACTGCCAACTGTGTTTAGAACATGTTACCGTATAATTCTATCACAGTACAAAGCCTACCTTGTGTCTACAGTGACGCTATACAACGGTACAGTGCAACAAAGAGGAATTTCTATATAGTATTATATAGTCATACTATTAATGCTAGTTCAATCATAAATCAACTTTATATCAAAAGTTATATTAAACTTTTGCAAATTTAGTTTATACAATTTTTTTCAGCAACACATCCATTGCATACATCAAGGAATTGTTGTACTATACATAACTCTTTACATGGTTTAAATTCATTGTGATATCTGGGTAAGATTGGCACCAATAAGAAGAGTAGAGTAGAGTTATTCACCTGGCAAGGATACTTAGAGAGTTGCAACAGACTGGTGGTGCAGCGATGAGCCTGATGGCCACGTGTCCCACCATGTTAGGATAATGTTGCCTCATTACTGACTCCAGCGCTCCTCGGAAAGTTGTCACATCACTCCGCTTGTTGGTCATGTCTGAGATGATAGTCATTTATTGATTTATGTATGTATAGTATACTGTAGTACATACTAGTTACCTTTCCTCAGTTTCGAGAAAATATGTACAGTACAGTAAATTGAATTAAAATAAATACAGTATTTAAGACTTTTTCAAGACTATTAAAATATTACTTAAGGTAATTTATAACACTCTCTCTGATATACTTAATTCTGCCAAATAAAGTATTCTGAACAACCAAAAACTAAGGTGACATCCTATTCATAAGAGTACTTAGCACTTCAATGCTTACTTTAACTCATTTATTATATTCATACAACTACTGTACATATTCTATACTTCACCAATGGTGGCTAATTGGTGATGAAAAGACAGATTACGTGAGAAAGTCAATATTGTTAAGGAAAGGAGAAAAGGTGGCAACAATTGGCCTATGCTTTATGGTTAATCCAAACAATTGTAGCCACCATAGTTATAGATAAAGAGGGCATGGCGCATCAAATCTCACATTAAAGATGCTTCTCCTATGCAGTCAACTATAATAACAAAGCAAAGATCAAGTTTGTTAATGGATAATGGAACACTACACTTGGAATCAACTTGGTGATACTGTCATGACCAATGCATATGTGGCTCTGTGGTTCCCTTGGCAGTGACACAGCCAATTATATATCATTGTTAATGATATAGCATGATAACATTGTTAATGAAACACTAGGAGGAGTCACTGTGCTGATACTGTCAAGACCAATGCATATGTGACTGTGATTTACTTGGCAGTGACACAGTCAATTATATATCATTGTTAATGATATAATATAACATGATAACATTGTTAATGTTAATGGAACACTAGGCGGAGTCACTGTGGTGATACCATCATGACCAATGCATATGTGGCTTTGTGGCTTGCTTGGCAGTGACAGTCAATTATATATCTGTACATTACCATTTTTCAGGCAATAAAGTTAATTAATTCAAAACATTGAGTTTCTTATACATACCTGTTATGGTAAAAGCATAACTATATTATTGGTCAGTCGATATAGGGTATAAATGTATGGTATAGAGATGATAATTAGAGTTTTGTACATAATCAACTTGCGTATCTTCTAAGGCTGTAGGCCTTTGTGATGATGCACCCGTTATTGCACCTGTTATTTATAAGTGTCTGGGACACTAACAGAGAGTTATCCGATATCAGACTTATAAGTACTGACTTAGCGAGGGTTTACTGTATCATGAAATGTGACTGTGACCCATTTCGCTAAATATGGTTACTCTTGTATTCTTGTTTCTTTCCTTGGGACTGGAGGGGCCTCGTCAACCCTTCGAAAAAAAGGAAATTGGGGCATGACAATGATGGTGATAAAAGTTGGATCTTACCAGAGGACGGGTCGAGGACGGAGCCAGCATGTACAACCAGAAGGAGAACAGTAGTCGGGCAAGGGGCACCAGAGGGATGGTGGGAGGGGGAGTGAGCAGGGGAGGGTGGTGCTGATGCTTCTACTGACCGACATAGAGATCTGTGCTGACGCTCAGCCACAACGCGGGACATGAATGCCTCAGAAAAAATGCTATCTGTGGAATGAGAACAATATAATGATAGCATGTAATACAAAGTGATCAGCATGAAAAGCCCTGATTTATCCCAATCTGCATTATCTGAAACACTGCAGTTTTCAAACACAAAAATTTATCAAAATGTATTGGCTTAGGTCTGTGTAGTCCAGTAGTGGTTCAGTAATGGTCCAAGTTAAACCCTGAATTTTTTATCTTGTGATTGAAAAGTGCAAGAAAGCTATAAGAAAAAATTATGTATCCAAAAGGGTACCCAACAGTTCCCATCTTGTGTTCACATTGTTTGTTGTAGTTCCTGACTTATCATATATAGCAGCTCATAAGACTTCACTGTATTTCCAAAATATGTGTTCCAAAGATTAGCATCTTAAGATTGTTATTGTGATAGTATATTTAGTCCTAAACTAACCGTCATTTGCCGTGTGTGGTGCTGGGGTCTGGGCATCAGCATCTTGAGGCAACAGCTCCAGTGAACTCCACTTGTGTAGAGCCGTGCTCTCTTCCAATTCTTCTGTACAGGGTGGGAGTAAGCTCATTAGTAAAAGACTTAAATTAGCAGGAAGAATTGGGTGATGTATAAGTGTTATAGAAATGGCTGTGCTATGCTTTGGAAATGCACTACAATACACAATGCTTAATAAAGTGATAATTTTTTACAAGCAATAATGTAAACTTAAATTATTTTTCACTTAAATTATAATATACTGCAGCTCAACTTAGTAATATGCTTGTTCTGTCACATTCTAGTAACTTTTATTTCATTAAAATCTATCACTGTTCATCACATTCATCCTGAACTTTTTATAGTTACAACTATATTTACATTAACAGTCTTGTACAGTTGCATCATAATTTCTAGCCCTACAAGCCTTTTTATTTATACTACTGTACATATACTGTGGTAATTATGTACAGTACTGTGGTAATGTACTAAATAAATAGAGGCTTAAGGCCTCCATAGACTATCATTCATGCCTGCGCAAACTAGATGACTGTGCAATCATTTAAATTTGCTACACACTAACAAGAAGACTGAGCAGTCACCACACATTATCATGCATCACTGTACAAGCATGTGATTGACGAAAAGCTTGTTGGATATGATTCAGTCATTTGCACAAACGAGTAATCACACCCATACATCATGGTTATACCTGCACAACCATCTAGTTTGCGCAGGCATGATTGATAGTCTATGGAGGCCTTTACACTATGGGTTTTGCTGTATGTAAACAACTTGGAAACACATTGTTACAAAATACAAAATACCTTTGTGTTAACTCCAGTTCCTTAATCTTAAGTGGGGAAAGAAATTATGAATTGCAACTCTACATTTTTCCTTCACTGTTGATTTTTCTAAATAAACAACTTGTGTACATACATAGAATATATTATACAGTATATACAGGTATTTACAAAATCTTTATATGTTGACAACAAACATCTAACATATTGTACTTTTCCTTAATACTAAAAAATGCTTTAGAACACATTACCATATTGAAATTAGAAGGGAAATTAAGTACAGTTAGGCTACAGAAGAAGCAAACAAAAAGAATGAGAAAGAAAAAAACAGACCAACATTATATATAAATGCTTTACAAACAGATGCCATATATTAACCTTGCATGCAGTCAACTCATACTGTATGGGCAACATATTGTACTTCACCAAACCATAACAGGCCCAAGTGAGACGATCATTGCAAGAGGGTCAGGTATACTCTATAGTTTGGTTTTCTCTTTAAAAAAATATCCAACCTCTTATTAACTGTATTTATATTCCATAAAATGTACAGTACTGTATATGCAAAAGAAGAATCTCTCCGTGAAAAAGAGATTCTTTATTTATACATTTCATAAGAGCTTATAATCATGTGCCCAATGCTACTACTGTACTGTATAGGTTAGGGTTGTTAGGTAACTTTAGAAGTTGTAGGATGTGCACAATAATATTGTAGGTTTGGTATGTCAGATAGCTCCACAAGTTGTAAAATGCAACTATTACATAATTACACAAATTCATTGAGTGCCACTTGTCATTTTCAAAATTATTCTTGTGAATAAAATTTTACTATTTCTTATGCCAGAGAATAACTAGAGACAATCATTCATTTCCAACTGCAAAGTTTCAATTACAAGACTTGACAATGGAAAAATAATTGACATGCAGTAATCTGGTCGGCAGGTGGGAATGACCTACCCAAAATATGAATTCACAAATAAGTTTTATTTCTGCCAAGGAAGCCATGCTTCTGGTTCAGAGTATTTTGAGGAAAACCTCTGATTCTGGCCTTGATGTAAAGTGGCCCTAAGGGCTATAAGGGCTAGTGTCCCTGGCTTTGCAATGTCACCTTTTAAGCTGCATCATGATTAAGTATAGAAAATATTATTCAGCTGACAAGAAACATTTGGGAATGGAGCTATCTCTATCATACTAACATTTCAAAGCAAAGCTATTCAGGACAATGCAGTTTCAGGCAGTATGGTAGAATAATCAATTATACAGTACCAACAAAACAGTATTTAAGTAATGTACTACTGTACAATAAATGTCTATATTGCATTCTAGGTGCACACTGCAGTAAGAATTCATAGCTTTTAAGCCACTCAAGACAAAGTGGAACACAATCAAGTAATCTTACACTATTATGCCCTGAAGGGATACAGAAAGAATTTGGCACACTACAAATACACAAATGTACAATTATTGCAATACAACATATTTTATACAATACAGTATGCACACAGTTATGAATTAGGTTCTATTCTGTACTACATTAATCACAAATACATACAGCATACATAAAGTGACATAAGTATAAATAAATCTAGCACAAGGTTTCCATGACAAATAAAAATCTACCAATGAAAACAAGGGATTTCTTCAGTAGTATTGTGGACACAACATACTGTACTGTACTATACTATACAGTGATGAGTCCTAAGTTTGGTCCACTCAGGATGGATATATAATACAGGATTCAATTATGATTATTTTGGTTTTGACAAGTTGGGGGATACTGATTCTTTCAAACTGTCACAAAACTGACCATTTGCATTAGGGTGCATAGTAAATTTCTTGGCACTGATGATAACACAGTAGAAGTCTTCAGTTCACTGACAAAACCTTATACCTCTTAACACACAGACATCATTTTGTATGATGACTGACTGTCATGATTATATCTATGCTAATAAACTGTACTGTAATGCCAAACCAATACAGTAAGCCATTGTACAGACTCTATACGAAATATCAACTATTGTACTATATTAGACATCCATCCTTGGAGGTCCTAGAATTATGACTCATTATGCAAATACAGTACAGTTCTGTATACAGTACGGAATTTCTTGTATATACTGTACAAATATTTACATACCATACATAGATCATCCAAAAACTGAATGGCATAACTACCAAAAACTTCAAGCAAGGAGTGAATGCTTGCTAAAATTAAAATTAAAGCTTTGGGTCTTCTTCCACTAATTGCAATAATGGGTACACAGCCATTAGTATCATCACCAGGGTAACTAACAGACACATACTTCACAAATTTAACAGACGAAACAATTTCCAAGCATTATATTATAAGGGTGCAATTTACTGTCAATAACATCTCACTACCCATTCCATCACAAAAGAAAACAGAAGCAGAAGAAGAACTCTTAACTAGATTTGGTTCTTCATTTGAGACATTGGTGATAAGGAAAAAGAAGTACTGTAATATACTTCCCAATCATTTTAATAATAATAATAACCAATGTAACAACAAAAATGTGCAAACATTTCATATGCAATAATTACTGTAATTGAATATATAATAGATAAATAAACTCAATTTTATGGTAATTATTAGTGGACTCAAGTCTCAAAGAAGCATGCATTATCCGCTATGTAAGTCTCCAAGTGGATATCAGCAGAAAGTAGCTCATCAACTTTACACATCATGCATGGAGGACTTGCAATGTACTATACTGTAGAGTTGATCTACAGTAGTATGAAAATGAAACACCTTAAATATATGTGTGAGGGAATGAGAACAATAGTCGTTAATACAGCATACATTCCCTTTCTAATGTTTCCTTACATTTCTGTACTGGATGTCTGATCATTAACAAGGAGGTTGTTTCCCGTACCCCTGCACAAGCATCATGTTATACTGCATGATTTTCATACTTGACCAGGTGTACAGTCAGATGGAGTTAATATCATGTCCACTGACACCAGTGGTCAGGCTCAAGGTCATACATTTTCTCAGTTGTATAAAATTGTAAAATGTTACCAATAATGACAGAAAAGGTGCTCCATACTGTGTTTAGGCTTCCGAACACCCACCCCTCATCATTGGGATAACCTTTGATTTAGCTTAATAAAGGAGAGCATTTTGTTGTACAAACTACATGTGATAGCAAAATCATGGGAAAATTGTATACCTACACACACAAAAGAGACCTTGGAGCCCTAGGTTGGCAACAACATTAATTATTTTTGGGTTAATGAACATGTTTTCCATAAAAAACTTGGACTTGTATAAATATATCATAATTTCAAGTTAAAGTTTGCAGAAATATGGTTTTCAATGACTACTTGTATAAGCAGTTACACTTATGTGTACTCTCACCCAAAAAAGTGTGTCTCAGAGTAACAGACTAGGAGAAGAGTACACTAACAAAATGTAAGTATTGTACAGTGTAAAGATGAAGAGAGCAGTGTATGAAGCAAGCACATCATACACTGTTCCATCTTACAGTTGAAGCAGTTAAGATGCTGTTGGCAAAACAAAGGCTACCAATTCATACAAATAATAAAAAAAAAGTCTAAAACTAAATAATTTGGTGGTTTGCTTTGTGGCAAAACTTGAGGAATCCCTAGCCTACTGTACATTAATATTAATATATGCCACAAAACAGACTACCTCACTTAATTGGTCTGATGTTAGAGACAGGTATAAGGAACCAGCAGCCTCCTATTCCTTGATATTTTACTCCCTAATGGAGAGCATACACTCAGATATTTGCATAGAGAGATAAAGGTAGGAAGCCAAATATCAATCCAAACACAGGACTAGAAATATCAGACCACTATACTACTTTTCCAACTCAGGGGAGTTAGGAAGAAGAAAAATGCAATATAAAAAGTCAAGAGGAGAAAAAATATGAGACCAACGGACTTGAAACAAAATACAGTATTCTAACTAACAATTATAATGCAAGACCAAACTATGAGATTCTAATTTTTTAGCTACTACTGTAATTAAAAAGAATTGATGCTGTACAGTCATTTTAGACAGAAAATTAAAGAGTCAATTGATCAAAACCATTGCACATACACACAATCTGATGCACATACACTCACACACTCATATACTCACACACACACACAAAAATAATAAAAAAAAACTCACTATGAACATGCAAAATAGAAAAATTAGGTAGAAGGAAAGGCTGAGGGAGAATCTGAGGTTGACAACTATATGCTTGACAGAAATAATTATGTCAGTCTCCCCATAATAGTATGATTATTTTATGCATTGGACAGAACCCATGGTTTTATACTCTTTATGCATTGTACTCTCAGGCTTGACAACTCAATCATACTGCATCTACAGCTTAAAATATTATAATTACATTTATTCATTTCATCTATAGGATAAGGCAATCATATTATGAGAGATCTAAAATTAACATTCCCTGTAAGGGGCCAATATGTTGGCAAATTGAAGGCAATTGATTCCTCTAAACCTTTCTATAAAGCAGATGGCCTTTGCTAATACTGTACTGTACTGAGGAAATATGTTTCTTTGCACAGTTTGGAAGGATCAGGTGCCTACAATTCATCAAAACTATTCTCGGCCCCTTAAGCATACAGCTGGCTAGCTATGAGAGAGAAGGCAATATACACGAAACCTCATGAGGCACACAACAGCCATTAATAATACTGTATGACATCAGGAAATATTTGGTATGGAGGCATAGTACAGTACTGGCCATGAGCTATCTTGTACACTAACCAGATACAATATAGGAGAAAGAGGAAAAGGAGGATGAGTGAGGGAAAGAAAGAAAGAAAGGAGACATCTCAGTACATACCCTTGATTATGGGGATGGCTGACCCTGCACAAAACAAACAGATGAGGCAGTCAGACACAACAGAATACATGCAGCATAACGGTAAAGAAGTAAATACAGTCAATGGCTAGAGTAGAGCTACCTGGCTCAACCTAACTCTTAGCAAGGTGCTGGAAATATATTGTGGACCAATTTCACATGATTTACCATAGGTTCGATTTCTTGTTACCAAATAATTCAATAGAGTATCCATACTCATCACATCAATCAGGTACTTCAATAACCATGATCGTTCAATCAATACTTCACTCAAGATTATTACAGGCTTCAATTTTAAGGCACCCCACAATTC
Source organism: Petrolisthes manimaculis (assembly GCA_034508575.1). Classification (NCBI taxonomy): domain Eukaryota; kingdom Metazoa; phylum Arthropoda; class Malacostraca; order Decapoda; family Porcellanidae; genus Petrolisthes; species Petrolisthes manimaculis. The sequence goes on from JAWZYT010001721.1 coordinate 86,022, forward strand.
AGTTTCTTTCATAAATTTGTTAAATAAAAGTCAATTATGATCTATGAAATTAGCCCACAAGCATCCAAGCTAATTCCCAGAGCCATTCTAACCTGATCACTATATAAAAATGGAATGCCTGGATCCTGTTAATTAGAACGAGCTATAAGAATAAAGTGTGGTTACTAACATTAGAGGAACATAATTAGCTTGAGTACCAACTGGTTAAACATGCAAAGTGACTGTGAGGCGGTTTAGGGAATGAGGTGAATGTGAAAGGGAAAAAGAGAGATAAAGATGACTGATAATGAATGCATGTACAAGTTTAGTGTTTAAGATGATGGTTACAGTACTGTATTCTGACATATGGAATGAAATGAACACACTCATGTTTGGTTGATATAAAAATTACAGTCTATTTTATAATTACTGGCATCCAGTTACAACGTTTCATACTTGTTTATTCAGTGTTGGTGCAAAACATTCAGAGGTCTGGATCTTAAATAACTGGGAATATACTGAATTTGACATACAGTAATAAGATTTGTTTATTCCACTATTTATGAAGAAAAAATTATTTAACTAAACTATCCTTACACAATATCGGGGTTAAGGCCTCGGATATATCTGATAACCCTAACCTTATGTATTTTCAGTATGCAAAATATATTTCCCATATAAGTTGTTATTACACTAATACTGTACTCTTTTATGTTTTCTATTACATATTGTCTAACATTAAAGACACGCATTAAAACCAATATTACTTACGCCAAAATATTTGTATACACAGTACAGTACATATTGGTGAAGGAAATAGGGTAGCCTGAAGAAAAAACAGAAGGATGAGATTGTTTGTTTGTATAGGAAATAAGGTACAGTATATGAATAGGAGATTGTTGAGGAGAGAAGTAGTAGGTCGAGACGAGTGTTGTGGAATGGGGTTGGTAGATGAGATGGCATGGACATTGTTTCCAGGGCAGGAATGAAATAATATGAGGTACACTCATGATACACAATTTCTGACCAGGAGGTCTACAAGCTCCACGTCCTCTTCCGTCCATACCTGAATTTTATATTTAAAACTATATTAGGTGACTAGTTTAATGGTCAAGATATACGGCAAATTCTATGCATTAATATATGCCTTAATATGTGTATTAAGAGGCCTGTGTCTGGCCACGACTAGGTCTAATATTCTCTTGGCCAGAAATTATGTATCATGAGTGTACAGTCACGATCCAAAGTTTCGCTACCTCCTTGGTTGGCAGAAAAGCGAAGTCAGTATAAAAGACAGGCTGAACAATTGGACAACCTGGTGTAACGAGTCAGGGTGAGGTTCACTTTCCACAAACCACACAGCCGAATTCATTAAAATGAACCTCACCCTGTCTTGTTAGTCGTTACCAAATCAATACAACAGTTTGTCTGATCGTCCTGCCTATCTGTAACATTGACTTCGTCTTCCTGACAGCCAAAGGGGTGGTGAACCTTTGGATCATGCCTGAACATAGCTAAATTCTGGCCCCACTGAAGGACAATGCATCAGGCTATAGATAAAAAGACAAATAAATTAATCCACATTCTAACAAATCTGCTGCATCTGCAATAATTTAGTTTTGTTTTAATGAGAGTCTAACTTATCAAACATATGATAAATTTCTTTGACATGTAATAAAAGATCAGCTATTTTTCCGGGATGGGAAGCAGAAGAGCAAGAAGCATGATAAAAAAAAGAACTGAAAACAAATATCACTAGATTGTTTGAAGAGCTTTATCATATTGTAACCAAATCTGAAGATGATGGTTAGAGGCCAAGATAAAAAAAAATCTTGAACACACACACAAAAATGCTGAATGAGAGAAGAAACATGACCTTTTCCTCACACATTTCTAAAGGCAAAATCTTGTAGGTCAAGGAAACTATAGCAGCCTGACATCAACTTTAGGAGGAGTACCACTGACAGAACTGAGACTATAACTCATAGGCTGAGCACTATTACATGCCTGACAGCCATAACTAACTGTGCTCTGCAACCACATGCCCTTAATCCTTTCATTTTGGGTGACAAGTATACACATCATTATAAAAAATGTCTGCAGTCATTGGATTGTATGTTCCAGACTTTACTACATAAATTTGTGCACCAGTGCTGGGGGTCCAGTAATGATACACATGTGAACCAGTTGCAATAATGAGGTGTTGCCATTAAGGTAGCACAATTTTATTCCTATTTTCCTTAGTGACTAAAACTGTGTCAAAGTGTCTGGTATGTGATCTTTCCACTGCCGCAGCAATGTCTGGCCTAATTACTGCTTGGATCTGATGGACATGATTTCAAATGACTCAGATACAGTATTTATGTTTTTCAGATAAACATGAGTTAAAATGAAGGTGCTATTATTAAAGCAACCCAGGATACTGTGACTGAATATGTTGAAATGATTATATGTACAGTAGTGATATTTATGATCCACATACATGTACTGTACATAACAGTTTAAGTTTTAAGAGCAGAATAGGATCTTCTGCAACATCTGATGAAGATTTGGACATCTGATCATCAAGCTTGCTGTATTTTTATAGCTTGCAAAAGGGTATATTTTCATCTCTAATTGTCTGTTTGTTTGTTAGTTACCAATGTAAAATGTCCACTCACATGATGACTGGGCATTACAAAACAAGGAAGCAGTGAATCCAGGTCAATAATGAAGGCCAGGAATGGATATATGAGTGCTTTAACTGTTATTATTAAGAGTGATATATTTGTGGTTCTTAGCATATACTTTACTAGGCATATGTGAGGGTATACAATCCGCAGAGTTCTCTTCCAACATGACACTATCAAACCAGAATTTTTCTACTACTGTGTATGTAAAATCTATATCTTATCTAACTGTTGTTTCCTAAGCTCATGAACCATGAAATTATGTCTACAATCTCCAATCTTAAGAAGGGGAAAGTTGGACATGGAAATCAACAGTCCGACACCAGTTGCTTTAGCTACAAATAAAAAACCTTAAAATCTCTTCATCCTGTGTGTTTTTGTGTCATACTATCTTCAGATTCATAAAAATATTATTTTGTAGACAATGTTCAGTATATATTTTTTTTCTGCCAGATTGGTTGATGAATGTGAAATTGAATAATCCACTTATGTTACATCCCAGCTATCATCCTTTGTGTAATACTGTCTATCACAGTGTTTAAGTAGTATGAACACACTTTTTTGTAGGCAATGTACACAGTCAAAATTCCTGTCACCTTTCCTGTCTGATAGTGAAATCTGATCCATAATGCTGCAAACTGACAACAGTTACCTTCACCAGTCAATGAAACTCAGGGTTCATAGTCAAGCAGAAGTGGTAACCATGTCTCATTCATGACTATATAAGTCTCACACTTCACCAACAACAGGAAAGATAATAAGTTTTGACCTGGCTGTATAAGGATAATATATGTGAATAAGCATGCTGCTAACTGACTAATTAACCACTGTGACCTGACCAAGACTGCTAGCTCCAAGCAACTAGAAAGGGTTACCTGTTTGTGCAGAACATGAATGACACAAAAATACAATATGCATTAATAAGCAAATACTGTACACTGAAAGTGTGGCTGAAAATAGAGAATATAAAGTGCAATACAATATTAAAAAAGAAAATAGAAAAATGAGAAATGTGAAACACAGTTCCAAAAATTGATTAGTCGAATAATAATTATAATATTAGAACAGATTATGGAATGAATATTTGAATAACAAGGAGTGCTAAAAAGAAGAGATTAATTATCATCATACTAGACATATGCCACAGGGGTTGAGGGAAGGGTTTACCACTGATATCTAGTTGTGCTGTAGAGAAGTAATGCACCATATTTCTCCCCTCTTACACGCTTGCACGCACACATGCTTATATGGATACACACACACACATACAAAAGTGGTCTGTAAGTAAATGTGAGGTGAAAGATGACACAGCCAAATTTTAACACATTCCAAGCACTTAGCTATAAACAATACAGTATTCCGAAAGTGATCCCTCAAAGATTATGGTAAATGTCAAAGCTATTCTTTGCAACTGGCTTGTTATTTTGACACTTAACCCAACAATTAATCATCAGGGATGTAATGTTGTTCCTGATGCTGTGAGGACTCAAGTGTCAAACTGTATTATAGGACCTGTGATGCTGTCAGTACACCAATGGAGCCTTAGGACTCCTCCAAATTGCACCATGTCTACATCATTGCCAGGAGGAACCAAGTTGCCTCCAATTTGCTATCATGGACCTCTTAATTATCAACTCTTGATTTCTCACATGACATAATCTCAACTAAACTGCTTGATTATTTATCACATGACATGACACTGATAGTCATTTGGCAACTTATACATACAGTCGATCAAATATGCTGATACATTTACTGTACAGTACATTATCATTCAAGACTAAAGAGAACATTGAGCAAATGCACCAGATGACTTACTCTGGAACCCATAGTTCTTCTTGGTTATACATGTACAAGTATTATGAGGTTAGGATCTATTGGCTTGAAACAGATGCACTAATTACTACCAATGTTGATTAAAGCCTTAATTCACAAAGTATTGTCAGGCAAAATTGGAAAAATTAGAACCATTTAGCAGGGTAGACCAGTTGGAATGTTTGCCAGCTGAACATGGCATATAAAATTGAGAATTGTTATCATGTGTGAAATTCAAGAGGACTGAGATCGACAATGATCTAACTCTAATGGCTGTAAACTATAATTAAGTCCATATACATCAGGGACAGTCAAAACCTCACTGGTATAAGGAAAAATAACAGACAACACAATGTAATAATTACACATATACTGTATGATAGAGCTAAGATGTAATGCATTAGTCAGCTTTATATGCAGATTTAGATAAATATTTGTAATATAATGTTACATATTTTGTAATTACACATATACAGTAACACTTACTTGCAAACCTTATAATTTGTAAAATTTTAATAGTTTTCAATTTAGGAAAAGAAAAAGCTAAACAGATTTATATACCAAATCAATATTAAGTATGAAGAGTTTTTAATTTAAGCAGATAATTTAATGCTGTAAAACGACAGAACTTTTGCAAACAAATGTAAAAAAACTGCAAAGAAGGAACTGGAGACATCTATACCTTCACCCATATTTTCATCCCAAACCTTTACTTCAGAAGTATTTCATTCTTCTCTTGGTGTTAACTGTGCCCCATCCATTATCATCATTATCATCATCATCATCAATACCCCATTGCCCTTTTTTCAAAGTGTGGGGAGGTTGTAGCACCAGTGCAGGACCCCCGACAGGCAAGGGGTCCAGCTCTGAGGCTATTTGAGGCTTTGATGGGATCATTGTTAGAGAGCAGGGTCCCCCCCCTCACTCCCCCCCCCTGTATCGTAGGAGATACGAGGCTGACTGCATCATCACGCCGAAAAATGGACTGTGGTTAACACTGAACAACTTTATTTGGTTAAGGACATCTACTCATTTTCTAAAGACTAATCGTGCATTAATTTTTGCACATGAATGAGGATAATTATCCCTTTTTCATGTTCTGATAATATGGATAGATGATGCAGTGAAAAAGTATTTTAATTATACCTGCAGCACCACACATCAATTCATAACAGATACATTCCTTCAGTGGTAGAGGAATGCAGATGATGTGCTCATCTAGTGCTACATAGTGTACTGCATTGAGCATACTCATTACAAATTTCATCATGTAATTATGCAGCATCATTTTTAATATGAGGTGACCCCATGACAAGTAGCTCACATTTAAGTAAAGGTGCAGGATGAGAATAAGATCATAAGATTGTTGACATGAATACGTGGTACAGACCAAGTGAGAGATGCTCAGCCCCTTTCAGTACTCATTACTCAAAATCCAAGTAGGAGGTGAAAATCAGACCTGGAAAATGTCCTGGTGAACAAATACTGGGTAACTATCACACAGCTGTATCATGAATTCATGGCCATAATTGTACATGGGAAATGTAACAATCCTTTCTGGGGATTCTAAGAATTCAGACTCAGATTAAGAGCAACATTAAAGAGAATTATATGCAAAAACAGGACAAACAATTGAATATGGATAATCAAAGATGATAAACAACAAGGAAAGAAAGTTATGTAAATGAGGATAATAGGCAGAGAGCAGCCAGGAGAGCAGACAAAACCACTCCCATTATGAACTGACACACATTTCTTGTATCATATTTTGTGCCAAAGTGATTCAGTCCCTCGGTTCTCACCGACAGATGTACATAAACTCAAACTATTCTAAGTTCTCTTATTAATAAATATAATATGAAGCACAAAAGGACTGAACCACAAGATACGGATGGTCATTCATATCTGCATAAGCTGTGTGTGAAAGTTTTGGAGTTTCATCATATCAGTCCATGACAACCATTCAGATATCTGAATCTTGATCAGTTGACAAATGTCTGAGCCATACAGTATAATTAAAATGGTGTTCCAATAAAAACTGCTGTTAGGCACAAAACATGAAGTTGATGTGAAAAAGAGACAAGACTAAGGCAAAAGAGTGAGCAAATGAGTAATTTAGGCGGTGGTGAGAAAAAATGACTATACAGGATGTGATAAGCCAGGTCTCACCTTGACAGTCGAAGAACTCATCATCACTTCCAGATGAAAGTGAATCTCGCCTGATGCTTTCCATTCTCCAGTTGACTGAAAGAAAGACACGGGTCAGTATCAGCAGCATGATATAATGAGAACACAAATATCCTTTCATTTCCTAAAAGTAAAATACAGTTTTATACAAACAGCACAAACATAACAATTCTTATAAAGCATCATATTGTATACATTGATATGAAATATTTTTATATTAACTGATATTATTAGTAAGCATAATAACACTCATTTAACACTGGTTAAGTGTAAAAAATATTAATTACAAAGACCTTTTACAATCAAAAGTATGGTACAATCAAATTAAACTATCTGAAAACATCCTACAAATTCTTAGTCTCCTTCAATGGATCATCCAGATAATCTCTGGCTGTTTGTGGTTTAGATATCTGAATGAGTCACCCCCCAACAACTGAGTGACAAGCAGAGTTGTGGAGTTTTGACATACAAGGTGTAAAGTGCCCTTATCATCACTTGGGTTTTCATTTGTGTCAGCAACTATCATGGGCAATTGTCAAAGAGGTGAAAAGCATGAGCAAAACAGCAATAGAAATTATAGACAAAAACAAAATATCTGATTTCTTGAGGTGTTTGTGTATGAGAGAGTTAGAGGATAAGGTGTTGTCATCAAATTAGGGGCTACTGAATTGATCCTCAACACAGATCGAACTTGTTTCTTGGTGGAGTCCAGAGGTATTACCAGTAGTTTCACCCAATTCAATATTTATTTACCCCTCTGATAAACAGCAGTAATGTTGGTGATATGACTGACCTTGGTTTTGTGAGTTGAGTGTGTTTCTGGAGCCTGACCTAGACCAGGACCCTCTGTTACGGTGACTTTGATCATCAGTTGCCACACTGTCCTGACTAATATCCAGGTCCCCACCACGCCTGGCACTGGCGGCATTGAGGAGTGGTCTGGGTGGGGGTGGCTCCTCCTCAGGGCTCAAGTCATTGCTGGTCCTGAAGGAGCTGCTCTTACTGATTTGCTCCAGGTTGGGTGTGCGGTCTGATGCCACACTGGGACTGTGTGGTACTTCAGGGGTCTCGACGCCTTCCCGTTCAGTCCCATTCTCTTTCACACCCTCCTCCCGGTCCTCTTCCTCCTCTCCGTCCTCCCCCTGACCGTATTTCTTGGCCAGGAGGGATTGCGTCTCCTTTTCAATGTTTCGAATGTCTTCAATGGTGAGGCCCCACCACTCATCCAGCCAGGACCATGCTTGTCTATGTGCTCGCAGCATGGTTTTCCGCAGTGCTGACATCATGATACCAAGTTAATAAGTGGAACAAAATATAAGAAAAAATAAATTAGGTTGGTTAATAAGACATTAGAAAGGAAACAGTGGTGGAGTGACAGCTTTTCTTATTCCCTTACTGAATCTTTATAAAAAGAAAATTATCTCCAAAATTTAATAAAACATACTATCTAATGATGCAATATTTTATGAGTGTGGTATTATAACACATACCAACATCATGTATAAACTTCTCAATCTTGGTCTGCATGCCCCAGTACCGGAACTCCACTTTACACAGCTTGTACGCACACATGATTGCCTCCCCATTTGACAAAGGTGTTTTCTTATCCTGAAAGCAAACAGAAAGTTAATCATGCCTTAGAAGTCAATGTCACACACTAAACATAATACAGTATCTGCTACTTCAATTGCTAGCTGTAAGACAACAAAGATACCCCATTTATAATCACATTGAACAATCTCTGGGATCACATACCAGTACTGCTTTTTGGCAGCTTTTTGGATCTTACAAAAATGAAACAGAGAGTCTCCCTGGGGAAGTGAAAATAGTCCCCCCCCCTTCTAAACTCTCATACATGTATTCCCCTCATACAATATTAGGCATTTAAAATTCAGACACTGAACAAAGACTGCCAGCATCTACTAAGAACCAGGTCATACTGCACTTTCACATGTACAGTTGAGCAAGTAGAAAGTGTAAGAAATATCTGGTTGTATATAGCAAAATCTTCACCACCCCTCAAAGTTCAGCCAATCACGTTCCACCTTACATTGGATCTAGGTTCCTAGTGATGCATTCATAAAGATACAAGGGCTTACTACAACCAACTGCCAGATGTTACCATATACAGCCATATTTCTCTTGCACTTTCTATTTGTTCCATTGTACATATACCGGGTACCTTATGAACTGGTATCTAACTGCTGAAAAAAGAATATGAGAGAATATTAATAATACCACAGTTACTGATGGCACTAATCATGGTGCTTAACGATTCTTAATGACCTTATAATCGGATACAAAAAAAATCTTTAAAAAAATATATTAAAATCAAGACCTATCACTAAGAAGATGCAGATTTACAGCCATGGGACAATGGTATTCCAACCACCAGGCCAATTCCTTTTCTATATTTTAGTTCCATACCTTGCACATGTCCCAATATTCCTGTATCCAGTTGTCTCCCAGTGGGCCTCTCCCTGTCTTTTGGGATTGATACTTTCTGGGGTCCTCCTCTTCAACATAGTCGGCTCCATAAAGCTGGTCCTTCACGACATCGATTAAATCTGCAAGAGTGAATAATGGCTTGTAATGTGGCCCTAACTTCAGCATGAAGGTATTGGAGCATGATAGAAATAGTGTACTGTATAGATCTACAATTATATATATAAAAAAAAAAAAAAATTACCAGTTAGAACTAAAGTAATTTTGGTAGATCAAAAGTTATGAAAAAAGGTATATTTTTTCCCCTAGGAAAATATATACCTTCACATACATAAGAAATCGGATGGAAAAAACATAAAATCTAATGGAGGATATTGTACTTCAGATTACTTCTTCGAGATAAAAGGCTCTTCGTCGTCAATTTGTATTACAGTATTTTGTAATATATGTTGAGCAACGAAAAGCCTTTTCCTCAAAGAAGTTTAATAATTTGACTCTGTCTGCAACTTCATAATGCAAAGCATAGATTTATAAAAACCAAAGTTGAAGTTTACTTACCAACTTCTCTCTGCTTCAGTTCTGACTTGGATAGTTTAAAGACATTATCCTGGTGTCCACCATCATCAAAGTAGTATGTTTCCACCTCGATGCTGAACTTTTCAATGAAGGGACAAGTGAAGCGGGTCTTGGTGTAGGGGTAGCAGTTCCATGCCTCCTCCTCTACCGACAATGCTGACTTGGGAATCAGCGATTTTAACCATCCTGAAATTAAGAGGGTTGTGATTTTGTTGGTGAACTAGAGACTAACAAGCCCCCACACACACACCAATATTTTACCAATAATGAAAGAATTATAGTGGAATCCATAATAAATTATGCACTACATCTTAGAAGCTAATGTACTTCTTGAGCACTATGTGTCATTTATCAATAGCAGCACCACACATATATTTTATACATTGTGTATGACAGGAGCTGGATGTGTTCATGTCATGGATGGGTGTGAGGGGTTCTGATCTCTCTCCCCTTCATACAAAAATACATTTCATCTGAATTTTTGGCATAGCATCTTATAAGAATGTATGTGCGTTTGTTTGTTCGTGTATGTGTATGCTTACCTCTAATTTTCAAATCCCACTAAAACTTTACAATAACTCATGGCTAGCCTCTGTATCATACAGGTCTGTACCTGGGAGGTGGCTACCGACGTGATAGACCTTGTGAGTGTATTGTCCCCGCCCATCTGGTCCCGGGCCATTCTCATAGGGTTCGTTGACAAGGATCTCCACCCCGCTGCCCTCACCGTGGCTCTCCTGACGCGATTTTTTCTGTGGGAGGGCCTTTAATGAAAACAGGAAATGGGCTCCACCTACAATTGATATACTGTACTGTACAGTATACTGTATCTACCATATTCATCTATTTATCAATCTATTCATTAATATACTTAATCAATCCTATATGCTTATTCTATCAAACTATACTACTGTACATGCATCATGTTAAAACAAAAAAAAATAAAACATACTGGTATTGTACATTCATAAACCAAAATTTATGCTCATACTGTACTTCTAATTACAGGCATAAATTCATCACATACTATGTTATATAACAACATGCATATAGCCTATAGTATTACTGATAATTACAAACTACCACATCATTAAATTCATTATATTATACTATGTTCATTAAAAAAAAAAAAAAAAAAATCTTTGATTAGTAAGTTTGGATGCTAATCTCTGTTGCTAACAACTCAAAAGCTTAATTATACAGAGTCACACATTTGATAAACGAGACCAACACAATATAATTTTAACATAGATAAGCATATATGAAGTAAGAGAGGAAAGAATTATTTACCCACTAAATATGATAAATATGACATATGCTTCTGTACATCAACAGAGCCTGAACACAAGAACTGATCTTAAAGTTATGAGACATCTTTTTCACATGCAAGAAAGTCTACTAAGTACATTACGTAAGCCTACATACTTCACAAATACATTTATAAGCTACTAAACAAAACAGAAGTAAAGCCAGCAGAGTCCTGATGATATACAGTCAGTACTGTATTGGGCATTGGATATAGGACAGCGAGTTAAAGTACAGTACAGGACAGTTGAGTATACAATAGTACAATATGGTATGAATAGACCAACCGCCAACATGTAGAGTTGAGCGATGCGATATTCGTCCACAGTGAGGGGGAGGGGGATGCGGTATTCCACGGTCTGAACCATCTTCACTTCTACAGTATTTGTATCACTTTGTATATACAGTATACTAAGTGTCTCTAGTTCTCTTCACCATTTCACACTTGCAGCTCCATGTACAGTACCTGCTTTGTTAACACAATGGTACTCACTACATTTCATTACAAACCACAGTACAATAAACATGAAGTCATCATGTCCAGTCCTTTAATTTTTCTTCCCACAAAGAAAACTAGGGCATTAACGCATATTTCATTGTTTGCTATTAGACTGGATTTCACCAACTGGGAGTGTTGGGGTTATAAAGTCCTTCCCCACATCACCTCACACAATTAATGTAAATGAGCTTTTTGTGTGCTGTGAATAATGTATATCCTGTGAGTGTTGTTCAACACATCTGCTTGATCTGACAGACACTCTTATACAGCTTCTCATTCCTTGACCAGCTTATAACTGCCCTTTCTGCTTCCTCATTCTTGCTTTTGCACTACTGTTGTACTTGCAATATTCCATTTACTTTCTCTGTAGCCTTTTACTGGGGTAACTGCAGACTTTAAAGATATCAACTATCAATGAGTGGTCCCAAAGTCTCTCAGTGTGGTTACACTGTAATGAAATCTTTGTTGACATAGTAAACTCTACATTAAGGCAAATTCCAGTCATAAAGTTTTCCCATATGCTGGCTACTAGATTATCTTCAATCAATTTTAATTTTCTATTAACCAAGATTTTTCAATTTTCGTCAGCAAAATGCATCACCTATTTCATTTTATAATTATCTCTATGCTCAATCTTTACTTTTTGGTATATTGTCTTTGCATTACTGTATATCCATTCTTTTCTGCTTTTTCTCAACTGAATCCTTCTTATTTTATCCTTCTTGGTAATTTACTTCCTACATCCCTTTTTCAAGGTTCATTTCATTTTCACCTTTGTTTCCTTGTCATTTTCACTTTTCCTACTCTCTCTTTCTATTTCTTCTGTTCAGACATTCATCACCACTGTCTCCTGGTAATACAGTACTTTCCCTCTGTCCTCCTGCCACTTAAACTTTCCGCTCCCTGATGAAGAATTTTACTGACTCACAACATTCCCTCACTCACTCCTTCACTTGTCTCCCCTCTGGCCAGCTCCAAAGTAATGAAGTTGTTTGAAGTGAGTTTGCAGTGCTCGAGTAATGGCATCCTGTGTCCTAAATCACTTCAGGTTATTCCTGCATCTTGTTGACACACACAAAGGGACTGCAAGTAGACCCGAGGCCCTGAGTATAGTTGCACAGCCTAGACTGTGAATTGTAGTGAATACGTGAGCCGAGGTTTTAGTCAAGCTGCAAGTTGGACAAGTTGCAGTGACTGAGTGGGCAGTAGATGTCCTGAACAAATAGTCGGAAAGGCAAAAAAGTAGAACTGCAACTGGCCAAGCAGAGATTACTGATGACATGCGCGAGTGAAGTCAGGTCATGCAGAGAGCCAGGCAGCATGCGAGAGTACAAGCACATAGATGGGGTTAAATATCTTGTAAAACCATTTGTATAATGCTGAGCAAATTAATAAGCATAGGTTACCTGAAAATATTCTATAGATGAAACGCCAGAGAGAATTTCTGAGCAAGAGATGGAGCCAATGAACTCATACCATTCACATTCCAGTTCATTAAAAGAAAAATATATGCGTGCATGAAGGAACGAAAGAGTAAAATATAAAACTAAATGGAGAAATGAGGGCAATATTTAAGACATTATGAGGGCAACAATCTTATATGATCATCCTAATAAATTATACAATTGAATTAAATTGTCTGCAGAACTGAAAGTAAAGTAAATGGAGAAACCTGAAACAATTTGACACGATGAGATATCTAAGTAAGGAACGAGAATGCAAAATATCTCGTGTATATAGAAAAAAAGAGAGGCAAGGAATTATTTGAGTGTGTAGTGAAGGTAAAGTTACAGTATTCTTATAATGACAATACAGTACCGTATATACAAAGCAAAAGTAATCCTAATGTGTGATGTTCATAAGGAATAACTTACAGCAATCATATAGAGCTGGGCGACGCGGTACTCCTCCACGGTGAGGGGTAGCGGGATACGGTACTCCTTTACCAACACCATCACGCCGGCCCCTCACCTCTGCTACCTGCCCATCTGTTAGGGGTAAGAAACATAGGTATCAGCTACACCCAAAACAGTTTTCCAGCCGATGGTAATTTCGAATATGTGCAGAAATTTTTCTGAACTTAGAACTGATTGAGTATTTAGGTGTGGAACAATCAAGGCAAAAAGTTTGTGTGTGGGCTGCCAGGGTTTAGTTATACAATGAAGGTGCAAGTGTAGTATTCCATTTTTTACAACCCACAGATGGCTTCAAGTTTCTCTCTCTCTCTCTCTCTCTCTCTCTCTCTTCAACTGTAAGTATCACAACAGCTCCCTTATTATCGTCTCTCCTGTACACTTGCCCATTCACCACTTACCATGAACTAGAGGCGAGTGAGGAGGCGAGTGAGTGGGTGAAAGAAAGAAATGGAAAGGTGGAGGTAATAAAGAAAGTGAAGGAAAAGTGAAGGAAAGGTAGAGGTACTGTACTGTAGGCCTATGAAGAAAATGTGCAGGTATAATAAAAAGTGAAAGAGAGGTTGAGATACTTAAGAAAGTAAAGAAAAAATGGATATATAGACCTAAAAGAAAGTGAAGGAAAGGTGGTGGTATAAAGGGTGTAGATTATTAATTGTATAGTGGAGGAATACAACTGGCATGTCTAGTAATTGAAAAATGGAGAGTTGGTACCAGAGAGTTTAGTAGCAGCAGAGAGGAAGCAGCAGAAGGAAGGCATTTCTTGGGCTTCAGTCCCCAGGGTTGTATTGTTCCTCCTCCTTTTCTCAGTTCCTCCTCCTCCTCCTCCTTTTCTCAGTTCCTCCTTCTCCTCCTCTTCTTCCTTCTCTTCCTCCTCCTTTTTAATTAACTCAATAACAATACAATCTCCTCCATCTGAGAATTAACTCACTTGGGATAATGCTTCGAAACCTTTGCAATAACTAATTACATCTCATTTCATTGTGTTTTTGTAGCTTCCTATAACTGGCGGAGATGTCGATCCTATAGGGTGAATATAGTCGACAACAAAGTGTACAGGTATTGGAAACCCCCTATGGATAGTGATATGTAGGGTTGGTATTCCTGAGTAATTGTATTCATGATTTACTGTAGATCATCAGACGAGGTGAAAACTATATTCAGTCTGTAACCTATTAAAGCATACAAAAGAATGTTACGTATCATTTTATTTTGTTCCAATCATTTTAGTAGTTTATTCAGTGTTTATAAGGTCGACATTTGGTCTGGCATAGAGTGAGAGGGAGTATGGGGGAGTTAGCAAAAGAGAGTAAGTAATAGAATTCCTCAATCAGTTATATTTCAATGTAAGGGTGGTTCCAAAACTTTTTCTGTCGACTGTAGCCTACATGAAGTATATAAGGCAGATTAAATTAATATTACCCACAACGTCACTGTCTCATCGCGTCACGTGACCTCACCCTTCCGCCATGCAATTCTTCCATGAAACTGTTCACACCAAAAGGTTTGAAAAAATCCGGCTGAACTGCAACCTGAGTAAATAAAATCGTAGTATTGGTCACACACACACACACACACACACAAGAAGCGTTAAAGGTTGCACGAGGGATTGGTCTGTGTTTACTAAGGCTTTTCATTCTTCGTTATTACTTTCTGACCCCGACTCTCCCCCCCATCCACCCTCCTCCATTCATCCATCCTATCCCTCTCCTTCTCCATCCATCCGATCCCTTTCCTCCTCCTCCATCCATCCTATCCCTTTCCACCTCCTCCTTCCATCCTATCCCTTTTCTCCTTCTCCATCCATCCTATCCCTTTCCTCCTCCATCTATCCTATCCCTTTTCCTCCTTCTCTTCCTCCTCCTGGTGCCAGCACTTATGAGAAATGGTGACCTGACGAAGATTGAGGTCACGAGGAGCTTCTCTCTCTCTCTCTCTCTCTCTCTCTCTCTCTCTCTCTCTCTCTCTCTCTCTCTCTCTCTCTCTCTCTCTAACCTTTTCACCTCAATTATATATATATTATTCTCTCAATCCCTTTTTTTCCCATACAATTTTCCGTTCTTTTCTTTATCTGATTTTCTTTCTCCTCTCATCCTATCTCATCTATTTTTGGTAAACTTGAGCTCCTCGACTCCTCCAAAATATCCCACGTTGCCTAACAGGACCAAAAGTAAACAATATAATCGTGGCCTGCTGTTGCTTGGAATAGTTAGGAGGAATCGTCAGTCGCTCCAGATTTACCAACGCTGTACTCCCCCCCTCCTCCCTCCCCACCCCTCTGAAGTGTAGTGTTTTGTGGTGTTGCAAAGGTGTTGGTTGTTTTATTGCAGCGTATTGTGGAGCACTGTTGATGTGTTGCAATGTACTGCACTATAGTTTTGTGTAGAGAATTATATATTGCAATGCAGTGTTGTAGTGTACAGTGCAGTACTATGTAATGCCCTAATATTAATGAAGTTTGGTGAAGTGAGGTGAGGTATAGTGTAGAATAATGAAGTAGTGAGGTGAGGTGTACTGTACTGCAGAAAATAATGAGGCGAGGTGTAAAATAAAGTTGTGTATAGTGTAGAGAAGTGAGGTGTAGTGTATAATAATGAGGCGAGGTGTAAAATAAAGTTGTGTATAGTGTAGAGAAGTGAGGTGGGGTGAGGTGTAGTGTAGAATAATGATGTGAGGTGTGAAGTAGTGTATAGAGTGTAGAGAAGTGAGGTGAGGTGAGGTGTAGAATAAAGTAGTGTAGCAGTGAAGAGCGGATACAAGTGTGCTTGGCTCATACGGTACACGGTAAACACAGGGTTACCTTACATATCATCACACACACACACACACACACACACACACACACACACACATCTGTATACATAATAATTACACATGCACTATAATCACCGGGCAACCTAAAACACACACACACACACAGCAGTATACATAATTACACATGCACTATAATCACCAGGCAACCTAAAACACACACACACACACACACACACACACACACACACACACACACATACAAACACACACGACTGCCGGAAAGACTGTCAAGTAATTACGTGCTGTTGTGTGATCTCCAATTAGTGTGAGAGTGGAAGATGAAGGTGGAGAGGAGGTGGAGAGGGTGGAGGTGGAATGGAGAGGAATGGGTGAGTGGTAAGAGAGAGAGAGAGAGAGAGAGAGAGAGAGAGAGAGAGAGAGCGTGTGTGTAGGGTGTTTGGAGTGAGTGGTGAAAGAGTGCGAGTGGTGAGAGAGAGTGTGTCTGTGTGTGTATGAGAGAGAGTGTGTTTGAGTGAGTGGGTAGGTAAGCTGTCATTCGCAAGCCAATCACACTTGATCAATATTGAAGTGGGTGAAGATGCACTCACCTACCCTCATTCATCCACACACTCTCTCTCTCTCTCTCTCTCTCTCTCTCTCTCTCTCTCTCTCTCTCTCTCTCTCTCTACCAGCACCTACCCATGCTCAACCAACTCTCACTCTCACTACCCGTCTCTCACACTCAGTTCACCTTTCACTTCGCCTCTTACTTTTTCCTCACACTCTATTTACCTCTCACACCTATACTGCCTTGAGCACAGTTATTTATGGACCACTCCTCGTCTAGACCTTTCAGTATAGGCTAGGTATAACTACTTGTGGTCGACTGGAGGGCTATCGTTTTCTCCAGAGCTTGCTACGAAACAGATACGAGTAGAAGACCTGCTGCTATGTAACACAATCTGGAGGAATCAGTATCGCTTCATGCAATTTGTCGACAAGAGATTACACCCCTGAAATGCTTCCTACCACAACACACACGACGGCTTATAGGGTGGTGTGGTGGATTGGTAAGGGGTTGTGTACTTAAAGACAAGAGGTCCTGAGTCTGTGATAAAACTGAAGTGTCTATTATTATTATTGTTATTATATAAATGTGGTTGGCTTATGGTAGATTGGGTAGATTGGAGTGTGTATAAGCCAAGATGTTATTCTTATATATGGTTGGTATAAGGTGGAATGAGAAGGGACTGAGAAACTTTCACGGTGTGGTGACTGTATTAATAATGACAATAATTACGTTCATGCAGGATTTTCGTGAAAACTTAGTGGTACCGTATTTAAGGGGATAGTATACTCGTACTTTTGGTACATTGTAGAGCCTTGATTCCTCCAAAGTATACCAGGAAACAGGACTAGATTAATAAATACAATTGTAGCCTGTTGCCTGGAGTAGTTTGCAGAAATCACTCCTTCCAGGTTTACCAACCATACTGTACTTCCCCCTTAACAAACAAACACAACATTCGACCTACAGGTGTGTGTAGCTAAACCTGGTTGGATTTCCGTGTAAGTTTATAAATTTTCCGGTACGTAATAATTGAACCAAATGACGATGTAATTATTATATGAATTTTGTGTCTATCATTAGTTATTTTCTGCAAAACTTGACTCTCCTCCTTCAAATCAGAAATACATAAGAATGCACATCTTTAACTGTGTTGGAAAGTAAGCTTATTTATGGTTTGTAGGAGAAGAAACATTTGCTTGCAACTGTACACAGGCCGTGGAGACATGAATGTAAACCTGACGAAGTGGAAGAGTCGATGTATTTCGTACTTAATTTTGGGTGAGGTTAAGGAAGAGTAGGTACCGTAGGCTATACAGTACAATGCTGGTAAATCTGGAGCAACTTATTCCTCTAATGCTAAACAATTCCAAGCAACAGGACACCATTATTTTTGTCTTGGGAGGAATCAAGGTGTTCAAAAGTACCAAACGTATACTATCCCCTTCATGGAGGCTGTGTGACCAACAACTTAAAAGGAAACATCATTAGGGGGTTTCTATATTTCAGGTCAGGTTTTTGTTCGCTTCGAGAAGTGGAAGAGGAAAAAAAAAAGAAAACGAGGAGGAGGAGGAAATATTAAAGAGGGAGAGGGCATTACTTCTCTTCCCTCTCTCTCTCTCTCCCTCTATCTCTCTCTCTCTCTCTCTCTCTCTCTCTCTCTCTCTCTCCCCACATTCACGCCCTCTTTCTAAATATAACTTGTTCAAATAAATAAGATAACAGGGGTCCCGCCATAATACCTCCCTCTCTCCCTCACTGTCTCTTCACACTTCCCTCCCTCTATTTCCATCTCTCACATCTCACCCTCTTTCTCTCGCTGTAGGCTATCTCTCTACTCATTTCCCTTTCTCTCGATCTCCGTCTCTCACACCTCATTGCGGCTATCCTCATCCCTGTCTCTTCAAATTTCCCTATCTTTCTTTCAGTCTCCCACACTTCCCAGTCCCTTCCTCTCGTTCTG
Organism: Petrolisthes manimaculis; assembly: GCA_034508575.1. NCBI lineage: Eukaryota > Metazoa > Arthropoda > Malacostraca > Decapoda > Porcellanidae > Petrolisthes > Petrolisthes manimaculis. The sequence goes on from JAWZYT010001721.1 coordinate 104,695, forward strand.
TCTCTACACAACGTTCTCCCTCTGTCTCTCCTCACTTTCTTCCCTGATTTCCCAAGCCTTCCTTTCTCTCATCCCGTTTCTCCACATCTTTACCTTCCTCTATCCTTTCCTAGTTTGTGTAGTATTAATATACGTGCTGTCTGCGACAGAGTTGCCTGCGACATACAACACCTATTCGATATGGATGACTACAGTTGGTCTACCAATTTTAGGAAACCTTCCTTAAATTGTTTGTGTATTTCCAACTCTTCTCCAAAGATACAATTGTCATGGAGGAAGCAGGAAGGAGTGGAATGAGGTGCTTTCCAAACTGTAGGTCACCTGGTCCCTGTCTCGTATTCACGCACTCTACAATGTCTCGCGTCTTTTACGCAATATTTACACTTTTATGTGAAATTATGGGTTGTATTCCTACTTTATGTCAGTTGTCATGACATAAGCATTCGACTGAAGACAAGAATAGGCTGTCAACTACGATAAACAATTTCTTCCACTACTGTAAATAATACATCATATATTTCCTCCTGGTACAAGTAATTACAAAATTACATGCAGGTATTAAAGTTTGGGTAGTTAATAGGAAACTGGTGCATTTTATCAGGTTATAACTGTGCAGGAAAAGAGAACTGACAACGCTGATTGTACCAAGTTAAAAAGTACTTATAACTGTACACACAGGGAGTAAACGGCTAGTGGAAGACGTAAGGATATGTAGCAACAGTGGTGGTCTGTCAAGTTGATGAGGACTTTCCTTAGCTGAGACAGAATTGATTATGAGTCAACAAGGTTTGGCAGTCACCACGTTGGTTAAAGATGGTGTGTCGGGGGGAGAATTCTGCTTTGCTTTACCATTATCACACATTCCACTCACTGCCTTCCTCCAATACCATTGACTGACTCGCATTCTTATACTTGCATTACAGAGAGCTACACTAATGATCCTACTGTACTCGTTGTCGTATTACACATTCCAACGCCTCCAATTAATTATTCTGTCGTAATAATAATAATAATAATAATAATAATAATAATAATAATAATAATAAAAATACAGCTGATTCAAATTTTTATACTTGCATCACAGAGAACTACACAAATAATCCTACTGCATTTGTTTATCCTATTACACATTCCAACACCTTTTAATTAATCATTCTATCGTGTTGCCTAGATGACACACAGTAGAAGGAAAAAATAGTACTGCCCAAACAACTATTTCCACAACAAAACTGCCTCACACACATTATCATACATTATCCATTTGTGTTCGTGTTTTTTTTTTTATTACTCTAGTTCTCTTATGCCAAAGTTCAGGTTTTGACATTTATAATTGACGAGTGTATACATTAAAGGTTAAGAAGTATCTCAATAATGTATACCCTTTGTTTTAAAGTGTTGTACTGTACTTGAAACTTATAACATGCTGAACTACAGATGATTTTCTACACACACACACACATGCAATGCTTTCACGAATATGCTTTACATACAACACTTCCATCACATCATTGCTCTCACACTCACCTTATATACACGTCTATCACTATGCTTACCTAATCAGCAGCCTAATAACAACATCGTATACCCAACCTTCCGTCACTCTGTTTACACACTCACTTCACCACCGAGTTTATCACAATCCAGCCCCGCAACTCGTATGAACAGTTCCATAATCATAGCCGCTGGACAGATTCTATCATCCTGTGTTTGTTCGCACCGCACTATAGCCTGAGTTTTTACCTCTGCCCAGGCTATGCTCTTTTTCATACACATACACAAAGGGGTAAAAATTTACAATAGCGCCTCCAAGTTTTTTTTTTTTTTTTTTTTTTTGTGAAATGTTTTACAGCCACTCTAACCAACCTGACCTGACCTAACCTAACCTAACCTAGACCTAACCCTAATAACCTTCGGTCCTAACCCTGACAACCTTCGGTCCTAACCCTGACAACCTTCGGTCCTAACCCTGACAACCTTCGGTCCTAACCTTAACAACATTCGGTCCTAACCCTAATAACCTTCGGTCCTAACCCTAACAACCTTCGGTCCTACCCTAACAACCTTCGGTCCTAACCCTAACAACCTTCGGTCCTAACCCTAACATGAAATTTTATATTGTGACTAAACCAAATACGAGCACCAACTTAAACCTTCATGACGGTATTGTATATATAATTAACTATTATGTTTACATATTGACATTAAAATGTATTTGGAGGCGTGCTTATAAACTTATACCCACAAAGGATAACCCAGAGCGTGTAGGCTTATCAAGATTCGTGTGTGTATGGGGTACAGTGGCGAACTAAAGTTTCGTACCCCCCTTGGCTGACCGGAAGACGAAGAGTGTACGAAGACGGTGTTAAAGATATGCTGAACGATCTGACAAACTGGTGTAAGGGTAATGAGGCGGGTTTGTGGTTTGTGAAAATGAACCTCACACTGTTTCGTTACCAACTCGATACACCAGTTTGTCTGATCGTTCAGCATATATTTAACACTGTCTTCGCCTTCCTGTCAGCCAAGGGGGGTACGAAACTTTGGTTCGCGACTATACATTATAAAACAACACATGTTTCTGTCAACACATGTTTATACGGTACTCACAGGTTCCATCCCTATCATATCACACTCTTACACATCATTTGCAACATACACGACACCATTCTGTAAATACTAGACCTACCACCAGCAATTATCACACTTTACACACACACACCACTCTCAACATACAGCACATGTTTATATATATATATATATATATATATATATATATATACAGTACATCAACCTTAAGACTATAATCTGTCAGTAACCTGTGACTTTTGCGAAGCCCCGAGATAATTCAGTGAAGTTATATATACGAGGTGTTGAGTGGTTCAAGTATGTCGCACTAGATGGAGGACAGTGGAGCTTTATTATGTTGGTTGGTTGCTTCATTATGGTCCCACTAGATGACGACACCTTATTTATATGCATGTCACTATCAGGACATGCTTAGATTACCCTGTTTACCCACACCATAACATTTGCCATATGAGGCAATACACTGACAACAAATTTCCACACCACCCCACTATTAATTCATATGTCGAGATGGTTGTTGCCGAGGATCGATTTCGTCCAGCTCTTCCGTCGGCTGGAGATGATGCGGAGGTCGGCTAAGAAAAGAAGACGTCAGCTAAGGAAGGAAGACTGGTGGTGATATATATATGTGTGTGTGTGTGTGTGTGTGTGTGTGAGAGAGAGAGATAGATAGATAGAGAGAGAGAGAGAGAGAGAGAGAGAGAGAGAGAGAGAGAGAGAGAGAGAGAGAGAGAGAGAGAGAGAGAGAGAAACATAAGGGCAGGTGTATGTGTGTATGAGAGAGAAGGGGGGGGGGGGCAACACAATGGTAAGTGTATGTGAGGAAGGAAATCAACGCCCACCTAGATGCAAAACACGTCTTCTTCGCCACGAACTCACTCTGTCTGTATCATTGTGTTAACTCAAGGACCCGGGGATTTTCCTGTGGGCAATACCATCCTCTGGCGTTATCGAAAGGAAACATACATTAAAAAGTATAAGGGCTGAAGGTTGTGACACTACACCATGGTTTATTATTTTCTTATCCATAATAGGAGTCTTGATTTATTCATTTATTCATTACAGATATACATTATTTTTCCTTAGGTGGGCAATCTTTCTTCGGCGAATTGGTAAGATAAATATTTCTTATAAGCCAAAATATTGCCTCCGTAGGCTATTCGTAGATGCTAGTAAGGTATATAACCACAACCAACATCACTACAATATTACACTACCACCAAAACCACCAACATCACATAACCACACCACCCACACCATAACCAACAACACTACATCAGTACATTATCACCACAAACCACCACATTACAACACCATAATATTACGAGCACTACCACAGCCACAGCAACACTCCATCATCACCACCATCACTATCACAACACAATACACCAAGACTAATTGATCGAAATCCCTGGGTGGCTGGGGTGTAGGAGGGAGGGTGGGAGGAAAGGCGAGTAAGGTCAGAGGTGAAGGTAACTTGGGTGGGGAAAAGGAAGGGAGGGAGGGGGGAGAACGAGAGAGGATAAGGAGGAAGAGCGGGAGGGAGCACTAGAGAGGATAAGGAGGAAGAAAAAGAGGCTGGAGGGAGGAATATGGTAAGGGGAAGGAAATTCACGTACGGTAACGAGAGAGAGAGAGAGAGAGAGAGAGAGAGAGAGAGAGAGAGAGAGAGAGAGAGAGAGAGAGAGAGAGAGAGAGAGAGAGTCCCATGAACCTAAATGTGGCTGAAATAGAGCTGAAGTGAGTTACTAGAGAGGACTGAAATGTGTGGCAAAAAGTGGACTGAAATGTGTAGCTGGGGAGGGCTGAAATGAGTAATTGGAATGGACTGAGATGTGTGGTTGTAGAGTACTGAAATGTGACGTTCGAAAAGGATAAAATGTGCGCCAAGCAAACATGAACTGCATTTCAATCAACCTTCAAGACAAATGAAGAGGAAAAGAGAGAGGAGGAAGGCTGATGAGTGGTGAACCGTACAGCTGCTAGGCGTCTCCACTTGAGCGAGCATGACGTCAGAGGTGTACAGACTCTTACGTCACATCCCTGGGTTTACGCGGGAACTTACCCTCCTTAACTTATTATATTACTCCGGGTATGACATGCCGGCCTGCACGGTTAGAAGATGAAATATTTACACATTAAAGGGGTAGTGCATTGTTGATGGTGGTAAATCTGGAGCGACTGATTCCTCCAAAGAATTCCACGCAACAAAAGGCCACCATAATGTTTGTTTATCTAGTCCTGTTTCCTGGCATACCGAACTATGGAGTAATCTAGACTAATGCACCAAATGTATACCATCCCCTAAACACTCACAGTATCGGATGGCACACATATAGGATCTAGTCAGGGTATAACACGGGCGGCTTTTTTCCCCATTAAAACAACCCCTCTGGGCCTGATTACGTACGAGTGGGAGTTTAATCAGGGTATTAACACTCCACGCAAGCTCATTTACACGTGAAAATACTCAGAATTATTGGTTGAGGTGCTCGTATGTACATGTTGGAGGTTTGGGCTTACCCATACCTACAGTATACCGAGGCTAGTATAGTTAACACTACATTAACTATAACTTATCTGAGTTGCAGAGAGAGAGAGAGTTACATAATTTATATCCTATTCACTCCTTTAGTCATTGAGTGACTGTGTGTCCCGCTGTGCCTCGTCCCTCAGATAATATTCCAAGTTATGCAAGTTTTATCACGGGAGTTCCAACGCCAGAAAGGAAAACCAGAGTGGAGGATAAACAAAAGGGTAACCACAAACATTTCATAATATACTGTTCACTACCAGTACATCAAGGACAAGTCTCTGTAACATCCCCATAATTTCTCCTATAACACTTTTTTATCAACACTCTGTAAAATCTCCATAACTTCGCTATAATATCTATAAAACTTCTTTATAACATCTATTAACACTTCTCTATAACATCTCATTGCCATCATCATCAATTTTAATCCACTGCAGGATATAGGCTTTTCCCAACACCCACTTTCCATTTCATTTGTCTACTGTCAGTCTAGGCTAGGCTACTCCACTCCTACAAGCATTCTAACCTCGTCCCTCCATCGGTATCTCTTGACTGTTTACCATGGCTTCTTCCATCATTCCTGAGTTGCTACTTTCTCACTCTAACTATTCTTTATTAACAGTTCTGCGCAATACTAGACCTATAGCAGTTCTTTTCCTGTTATTATTTTATCTATAGTGTTATATAGGTACCCAATATTATATTTAATTCTATTATTTTTACATATTTACACTTCATTACTTTTTAAAGCATTCCTAAGATTTCGTTCTAAGGAATTATAAGGCTTCGTTCACGCTTCTGATCCGAGAGGTAGAGCCCGTTGGGTATACTACTGACTGACTGACTGACTGAACATTTCCCTCGTAATGGGGGAATTATTATCGGCCACAAGAATTTATACAGAAGCTGCTGTTCTAAAGGGTTTACCACATTATAGAAAATGAAAGACTACTTAACTGGAATACAACATTATAATTGGGTTTGTTGTTTTGCAAGCACCGATTCACTTGGTAGACCATTCATTGCAGTACTTCCAGTATAATGACCTCTCTTTCCATTTAGCCTGTGTGAGAATTCCAGTGGCCAACAGTACAGTGTTGGTAAACATGGAATAATTGATTCCTGCAAACTATTACAGGCAACAAGCCATCAATTATTTTTGTCAATCAGGTCATATTTCCTGTCATACTTTGGAGGAATCTAAGCAGTCTAATATATCAAAAGTATATTATTCCTTAAGAAGAGGGGTATGTTGTTCATCATGATGCTGTTCTATTTTCCGAATGCACTCCATACCAAGCCTATTAATTCCCCTCTGGTGGATTGGGTTAATACTAAGCCGTGTTTATGAGTGTCAAGCAGTCGGATTGGATCCGAATACCTGTCTTCGGACGGCTTGTTGTTGTGGTTTCGCCCGCAAAAACAGACCAAGATTGGTGGAGGCGAAAAATTACCCTTACCGAAGTTGCTGACAGCCGTTTAAACTAGTGCTCGTTACTGTACTGTATATATATATATAGTACATTAAATTAATGTACTAACTGTAATAGTACATTACCGTTAAATTAATTAACCATAGTTAAGAATAATATCACAAACTTAAATTACCATTTTTTTCTTGGCTTTAATCACAAATAAATATTATAAGTTTTCACTATAATTACCCACTTACACAAACATCCACCCACTTCTTGTTTATATTTTACCTGCATAACATATCACTACAGTAAACTCCTAAGGTCTGGCGTTATTTCTTAACTATTTTACACACACAAATGTAGTGCTTACATGTATTTCTGACATTTTTTTATTTATATTCCACTATCCACCATTCTCCCAAGCTGCCCCAAGACTGCTCTGAGCTAACTTGGATTGAATTCGTAGGCCGTCTTGGTGTCTATACTTTCGGCTTCGCCCGTCTTCGTATCCTTTTGCCGCGCATAAACAGTCCAGCAGCCCTCAGCTTGGTTTCACCGAAGACGAGATTCGGTAATCTGACCACGCATAAACACGGCTTAGCTAGTAAACTGTTTCAAGTAAGTGTCATAGCAAAATGTAAATATCACCAGCCGTTATTACAATGCCCCATTTCACAGCATTATCGGTTACTAGTCCATGCAAATCTTTACAGTATAACATAGAGTATAAAGGTACCTGTATAATATGTGAACAAACTGCATCAAGTCAGTGAAAAGTGGGGCCAGCAGACCCAAGTTTGCCTTGACAGTCCAACAGAGAATTTAATGGGATCATCTGGGGTTGCTGGCTATCCGTGGTGTGAGACTGAAGGGATTCGGTATTAAGTTGTTTTATGATGTCACTAACACGCATTTTGACGCATGGATAACCATACAGACGAAAACAAGGAACAGACACAGAAGAATATCAAGGTACACACGAAAACAGCGAAATTGACAGAAGAATATAGGGAACACAGACGAAAACAGGGAAACAAACAGGCCCGTAAACAGGCAGATGAAACTGAGAAACTAATAGACAAAGGCAGGCAGAAGCACACTTGTGCCACATTCTTCACTGACCACTTGTTCGATTAGCGGATGGGATAACTTGCTAGAACCGAGACAATAATATGAATATGAATAAAATATGAATACTGCAATACGAAAATAATCATAGTGAAGGATTACATCAGAACAGAAAAAGAATAATCCCGTCACTTTTTAAAGCAAACCTCCTTCCCATATAAATTAAATAAGGGAAAAGAAATCTGTTCTCTTTTATGAATGCTGCTATTTCTACTGTAGGCTATAGCGTGTATGTTAAAAAGACCAGGTTAAAACCAGCTTGGCTTACGGTTGAGCTGTAACGTCATGGGTGAAACAGATTGAGATCAAATCCCCTATCAGTGCTGCTCTATGTTCAAAAGGTTACCTATATATATATATATATATATATATATATATATATATATATATATATATATATATATATATATATATATATATATATATATATATATATATATAAATTATACTTTTATTTATTTTTATCAGTTTAAGCATCCAGTGCCCCGTAGGCTATTCTGTACCACCTGTTATGATAATGATTAGATTGATTCGTGATTATTACTGATAGTACAAGGTCATTCAGACAAACAGTGAAGAGAGAGAGAGAGAGAGAGAGAGAGATAATGTGTGTGTGTGTGTGTGTGTGTGTGTGTGTGTGTGTGTGTGTGTGTGTGTGTGTGTGTGTGAGATAGAAGATAGAAGCAGAGTAAATCAGACGAGTCATTCACCTCACCAAGCCTTTATACAAGTTACAGCCGCCAGCAGAACCAAGTGTCACATCATAACAATGTCACGCAAGCCATATTTTACACCGTGTGACGTAACGTGTAACACCTCACACTCTATCTGTTTAGCCAATCTGCTTACCTGTATACAAAATTCCACAGCATCTGTAATTCCATCTGCTTCGGCTATCTACAACATACGGCGTGTTTGCGTTTGCTCTGCCATATCTAGTCTATCTGTCTGTCTATAATAATCTTTAAAAAAAACTATGGTTTGGCCTACCGAATGATTCATCTATCCATATTTACCGGTCTGTTTATATTATCCACCTTGGCTACTATATCTTTTTATCTATCTATGTTTACACTATCTATTTTATCTGTACAACTCCCTCTGTAAACACACAAACACACAACACAGCTATCAACACATTGTATCTGTGGGTCATGCGTAATATGCGCAATGATTAATAATGAATAGATTAGTTATAACATAAATACATTATACAACAGTCAATAGTCAGCAAGTCTGTAGTCGAGACAGAAAGAAATACAACTGTTTACCAAACACATATTCTGTTTAGGCTGTCATCTGCCTGATTCTGCTTGGTTAGGATGTTGTTTCCACACCCAAAGAAAGTTGGCTATGCATTCTTTATCCCTCCACCCATGGGCGTGTGGGCGGGCACAGACACATTGCTCGGCCACGCGGATTAAAGCACCCCACAGTTCAGTAGAGAGAGAAAAAAAAAAGAATTTAAATACAGTGATCGGCAGAACTTATTACCAGACAGAACGACCCACGGATATAACATCCTGCGCCTACACAATGAAATTATCTCATCCTCCCCTCGTAATGTTATATTTATCTCGTAATCTACTGGGCGGAAATATGTGTGTGTGTGTGTGTGTGTGTGCGCTGTTTTCAGTACGTGTCTGCCCGTCTGCAACCAGCACGCCAGCCTGCCTTTCTGTAGGCTATGTAAGCCCACCTGTATGCCTGCCTGATTACATGTATGCCTGTCTGCCTTTCTATATGCTACTTTACCTGCTCCACTATATGTCAGTCTGCCTGCTCTCCTGCCTGCCTGCCTGCCTGCCTGCTTACCTCGGCCTCGGCGAGGTATAGTGAACCATCACCTTCAACTCCATACTGTCTCTCTAGAGCTGCCACGGTGAGGAAAGCTGGCAGACAGGCAGACAGACAAACAAGCAGACAACAGACACATGTAGACAGACAGTCACTCACCCAGATAAAATAGACAGACAGACAGACAGACAGACAATCGGGGAGCAGACAGACATGTCAGCCAACCAGTCTCCCACCCAGTTAGGCTAATAAAGATAGATATAACTAAACATTCTGGCTGGCCTTTCCCTCATATACATTATCAGGATAGACAGGCAGACAAAAATCAACAACCTACATCCAGCCACTCACCCACCCAGTTGGAAATACAGACATGCAGACAGAAATAAACATACAGACAGACATATTGTAAGGGTGTATAGAGGGGTATAATATGTTGGTGAGGTCCTGAGGGTGATCTGTGGGCTTTTCTATTCATTCTGATTTCATGGTCTTGTGAGCCAGCCAACATCTCCTTGGCTTTGAGGAGTTTGTCAAGTGGGGGAGAGATGTCAACCACTTGTGTTTATGAATACTGTTGCCCAGACTTCCTTGTAGCACAGGAAAACATTGTTCGTTCTATGTATGTATGATGTGCGAAGTAAAAAATGTCAATATCGAATCAAGTTAATCAGGTTTCTTCTCATGATTCAAATAAAGCTACAAAACAGATCAATCTACTCGTACTGTACCCTGGGGCAAGTCTGTGTTTCTTGACATGGTTTGGAACTTTGGATGAATCACTAACCATCCAATTCTCCAATAAAAGCAGGACCCATAAACATTTGAAAAATTTAGGACAAATATTATAGCATACATTAATAGTAATCGTCATTAACTGTCCGGTAGTTAAAATATATATAGTAAAAGGGCAGTCGCACCCTTCTTACAATTCACAGGCTACTATGAAATCAGAGAGAGAGAGAGAAAAGGAGCAATGTAAATTTCTACATTATGCAAAATGCGGTAAGGCGGGTATAAGTTAGTGTATGTGATGTAGGGTAAGTATGGAAGCGAGAGCCAGAGCGGTGCCACATTCCCTGTAGACGCGGTGCCTGCAAGTCTAACAGGGCCACACACTGCCAACACTCTTGCCTCCTCATGAAACTCTATAAAGGCAGAAGACAACAATAAAAAACGAAAAATATATAGCCTTAAAGTGATTTGTCATCCTTTCTCCCGGGTAGGGTGGAAATTCTTGATTACTACTTTCCATTATGAAAACGAAAGTGACGAATACCACAACAGATAAGAAGGAGACTGACCAACCAGTACGTCTAAAGCAGGTGATACGATTCTAACCTAACAATTATCATACAGAATCATTTTCCTGTATGTAAATTTCGGGGAAGAGTTATATGCCTACATTATTTTGTCTATGACTGTACACGTGCCAGATGAAGACCCTGGAAGGTATGTAGGTAGGCCTAAGTAAGTGAGCGGGTGACGCAATCAGCCATGTAGTCAGCGACCTCACCATAATGTAATATATTTAACGGGGATGACCTAAGCTAATAAGGGAAGCCATGTCAGTGCATACGTTTGGTACTTTTCACTGGATAGGCAATGTATGCAGTCACAGTCCATATCGGAAAAAGTACTATAATGACGACTGAAAGATGCACCACTACCTCAGTCTCTTTACCTGTGCATATGCTTTCTCTTTCCTCTTTAATTTAATAATTCCTTCATAGTTCTCTCTCTCTGTCTCTGTCTCTCTGTCTCTCTCTCTCTCTCTCTCTCTCTCTATCTCTCTCTCTCTCTCTCTCTCTCTCTCTCTCTCTCTCTCTCTCTAATCTACCTGGCTTCAGTTCCATCTACATACATTCATCCCACCACCCACAATCATCCTCCACCTGCCATATACACTTAACCTACTTTCCTACCCCTTCCTATTTATACCTATACTTACCGGTACATAGGCTATGAGGTGCTCCCCATGAGTTCTTTCCACATATAAACACTCGGGCTAACCTACTTCACCTTCCTATCACCCTCTACAACTTTACTCTTCCTATCACCCTTTATAGACAAGCGGAAGCAACTGGCGTTTCCCACGTTAATATATTATTTACAAAAACCACGACAGAGTTTATTCCCAGCAATCTACAGACGTAATCGCTAACCTCTGGGGAATGTTTGTGATTCTCCCGTGAATAGGCTACCCCTCGTGGTGCCATATTTTCACTGTTCATATTACTTATTCTTGGTGCAAAGTTTCATCTTAAAATTTACAGTTGTGGCCGCTGGAGGGATAGCCTATATTGTTTTATACTGTTAACATCCGGTACATAAATTAGCCTCTTTTTTTTTAATATACTAACTTATGGATACAGGTATAAACATAAAAATGGTTTATTGAAAGTGCATTAGCCTACCCTGTACGGAAATATATAACATCAGGAGAGAAATATATCCATACGGAAATTATAATGGACCCTATGAGTGTATCAATCAAATCAAAATTTTATTATTTATACGGTAGCCATAATATGATATACTCCCATGTTAACAGACAGATAGATAGAGATAGACTGATGGCAAGATACACAGATAGATACGTTATAAACTGGTGTCCATATACTCTACAGTAAATGATATAATAACTTACATATATGACCTGTTTACATTTTACAAAAACTACAACCCGGAATATGGTCCGGTCCAGCTGCAACGATGAAAAGGCAGTCATACACACATGGTTCTACTCATTTAATTAAAGTTCCTAGCATAATTGAAACATAATTCGTGCACAGGAAATTAATACTGGTGAAAAATTATAGTACAATAAACCAATGTTGTCTTTTCACAACACAAGACAAGGCCAAATTACCTTGCGATATCTCGGCGCATCCTATTCTAACTAGCTAAGGTAGCCTATAGGCTACTACTCAAATAATTTCACTCGACAAAGGGAAAGATATTCAGCGAAGTCGTTCACAATTGTCACACGTCACAAACCTCGCCGGATAGTGATCTAATCATACCCCTCGGCCCTCACTAATTTGTTTGCCACCAATTGTAACCTACCATAGTAACCATACCTACCTTATCACAATCACTGATAACCTTTCTGAGTCATGGGAGAGAGAAAAACATAGTAGCCTAATCTGGATAAAATGAAGGCTTCCGATTCTTCCAAACTACGCCGAAAAAAAGTGTCCTATATAGTTTAAAGGTTTACTGTGCTACATGTATAAATATTTTCTTTCTGGCATAGACTGGATAAACTGCATAGCAAGCCCTCGATAAATAGACAAGAGCTTACCCAAATATTATAGAGGAGGCCTAGTGTTGGTAAATCTGCAGCAACTGATTCTACCAAACTACTCCAAGCAACAGGACACAATTATTTTTGTACATTTGATCTTGTTTCCTGGCATACATTATAAGAATCAAGGATCTCTAATATACTAAAAGTGTATTACCCCCTTAAACTTAAAATACTGAGGATACATAGTAGAGTGTGATGGTAGGAGCCCAGATATATATTTCCTCGTGCTCTTGTTCTCTTTATATTGGAAGCCTGTGTAGTGCCACGTCCAGCCCACCCACTCACTCTCTTTCTCTTCCACTTAGCCTATTATTATTATTTTCTTTCTTTACTGCTACCTCTTCTTGTTTATTTACTTCGGCTGTCAAATCTTTTTCGCTTACTTCTGTCTCTTCTTTTCTTCTAGGAAAGATACTTTATCCTACATTTTCTCCGTTTACCACTTAAATTCTTATTTTGTTCATTTACTTCAGCTTCCAACTCTTACTAGTCTTGTTGTTGCATACTTCTACCTCTTATCCTTTTCGTTTTACATCAGTCTCTTCTCCGTTTTCCTCTACTTCTACCTCCTCTGTTTCTTGTTCTACACACATTAACACCAATACAACTGCCATCCTACTGTAAACAATATGAACTCAGAGGACAAATAGGCCTATCTGGTTACTTGTTATTTTAATGCTGTCGTGGAACAATGGATTAGGCTATTATATCCTCCAAAAGCTCCCAAGAATCACGTTGCCTTGGTATATCTTAGGTTTTCTGTTATTCATTATATATTTTCATTTTTTTTTTTTTGTGTGGTATAGTACGTGGGAAGCGAAGCCTCCATCTCACCAAGGACGTAATAGTTACCAGAGACTTTTGTTATCGACTACTCCTGTTATTTAAAATGAATATAACTGTAGACATGGACCTACGTGAGGATGTTCTGAGGAGTGAGATGAGCAAGGCAAGTGATGGTGATGACAGCAAAGTGACACCAATAGTGGATGTGATAAAAGGAATTGTGAAGCAAGCAGAGAGAGAGAGAGAGAGAGAGAGAGAGAGAGAGAGAGAGAGAGAGAGAGACGTGGGCGTGGGAGGAGGAAGAGAGCCACCTAACCAAGTCAGCCAGGAAGAGAGGAGAGGAGACTAGCAAGGACAGAAGAGAGTAGAGAGAGGCAGGAAGAGAGGTAGGAAAAGTGTTAGCCAAAGAGAGGCAGAGTCAGAGAATGAGTGTAACCTTCCCTCCTCCTCCCCCTCATACACTCTATAAACGTACGGTATATCAAAGCTATATTTATCTATCTACAGTATCTATTTATCTGTCTCTGTGAGGGAGGGAGAGAAATTAAGAAACGGAGAAAGAACCGTGGGAGAGAAGAGGGAGAAAAGAAAAGCATGTTAAAGATGGCTTGACACACATGCAGCTCCTACCACCACTACCACCACAACCATACATTATCACCACCATAACCACAACCAAAATCACCAAACCACTACCACAACCATGGGCTACATCCCTTCTACCACCATCGCATAACCAGAACCACAACCAAATCATCATCAACACCACTAGAACCAGAACCATACATCCCTTTACCACCATAACCACAACCAAAATCACCATTATCAACAACAACGCCACTACCACCGCCATCAGCAAGCTACAACTACTACTACTACCACCAACAGCCAGAAACCAAAACATTCTCTCCATTACTCCCCCCACGTTCTCTCACCGTCACTGTCATCACCATTATTATACTTTCACTCACTGAACATCTCTATAAACTAACTCATGTTATATTTTTGTTATTCGTGGGGTCTCTATCTTAACTTTACCTTTGTCAACATCGTCGTCATATAATCTGTATCATAATTACTTCCAAATTGGCCTAGGCCTATAATTATGATGCAACCAGTAACGAAAGTTGAAAGACTTGTACTTTTGTTTTCCCAATTGGTATGCTAATTATTCTTTCAAACCTTTGTGAAAAAATTATCACTTGTTTGTGTGTTGTTTAACTTTCGTGTTTCCATTAACTCATTTGCTTCAGTTCAGTGCTTTTTGGAGCTGATTTTAATGCACTCATTATGTATATAATATAGAAACTCGTGTTGTTGTTGTAGTAGTTCCCCAGACTGTCTGGCCGAGCAGTCCCGAGTCTGGTTGACCGAAGCCGTGCAGATGCTCGGACCCCCAAAAGCCAGCCAGTGAGATAGTGAGACTGAAATATGTTTCTTCGAAGGCAACAGAAGAGGGGACTGCTGGCTCATATATAATCATGTTTACTGTCCCTTAACTTATGGGTTGAGATTCAAGTGAACTTTATACACTAAAGATTTATATAATAGTATTAAAGTAATTTAGAATCACATTATGTACTATGTGGTAACCTTGGATTATAGTAGGGTTAGGCTATACGCCTCTAGGGAAGGAGTGTATCGAATTGTAAATAACTCGTACTCCTTGTTGTTGTTGACGTTCTCCCGGCCCCCGGGGCAGAATGGCCTCCTGCCCCTAACAGTCTTACTTTGGTGCTGTCTTCAGTCGATTATGTTTAAGTGGTTCTGAAGTTTAGTTACCGTACCTGTGGTAACCTTAAGGTACCGGGTAAGTAAATTAATTTATTATTAATATACTAGCATTGTTGGTGAATATTTGGGTATTTTTACAGTAAACCTGGGTTCAGTAAAACGTATATATTAGTATGTTTTACCACTAATTAGGACCATTCTAAGACTATTTTCTTCAATGGCGTTTCTCTCGGAAATGCCCCGTTTTCGAGATATGCCCAGTTTTCATACCCCATACAAACTTGGAGGAGAGCCTGGGAATACAGGGTTTTGGGTGGGAGAAAACACGCTGTACACTATGGCGTTGCCTTTATAATACACTTCTTAACTTTGTTTCTCTTAGAAATGAATCGTTTTCGAGATATGCCCCCGTTTTCATACCCCATACAATCTTGGGGGAGATCCTGCGAATACGGGGTTTTGGGTGGGGGAAATCACTATCAGTGTTGCAAATGTTGTAATATTCACGCCACTTGTGGCTGTATTGGCTATATTTTGTTTTGGGAATACTGTGTTTGAGCGTCCTGTATCCATCTACGTTCCTGGATATATACCCGGTAACTACTTTTATTTGTTATACCGGTTTTATGCCCAGGTTAGGCCAGGTAGTTAGCCCAGGTTAGGTCCCGGTAGTCTGTCGTGGTCTAGGTTAGGTTAGGTTAGGTCAGGTTAGGTAATACCAATTCCCAAAATAACCATTTGATTTGAATATCTAGCCCAAGCCAACACGTGTTGTAACGCTGCTGTTTGGGCTAAAATTGTATTTTATTGTATCGGTCTCGAAAACTTTATTTCGCTTTTATTTCTGGTTTCAAGTGTTTATTTAAGACAATTACATATTATAAAGGCAATGCCATAGTGTACAGCGTGTTTTCTCCCACCAAAAACCCTGTATTCCCAGGCTCTCCCCCAAGTTTGTATGGGGTATGAAAACTGGGCATATCTCGAAAACGGGGCATTTCCGAGAGAAACGCCATTGAAGAAAATAGTCTTAGAATGGTCCTAATTAGTGGTAAAACATACTAATAAATACGTTTTACTGAACCCAGGTTTACTGTAAATTTACCAATATTTGGTAATAGTCTAGGCTAGTGTTGGACCATAATCTGGCTTGCAAATTGCAATGTTTTATAGTGTCTTTTGAATGCATTTATTGGTAAAGGTACAGAAGTGGACCTTACTGTATAATAGACATTTTACTGTCATTACCCACTATTTTGGACCAATCTAAGACACTTTTCTTATATGGTTTTCATTCCTCAAATGCCCCGTTTTCGAGATATGCCCCATTACAAACATAAATTTGGAAATTAGTCTGACCTAACCTAACCTAGACCACAGCAGACTAACTTGGGCAAACTACCACAGGGACCTAACCTGGGCAAACTACCACAGGGACCTAACCTGGGCAAACTACCGGGACCTAACCTGGGCAAACTACCGGGACCTAACCTGGGTGAGGTCAGACTAATTCTATTTAATGCCTTGTAGTGTTTTTCCTACGAATCTAGTTCAAATATGGCGAAAATTAAGTGTTTATGGAGATTGGGTTGGGGGTTGTAGGGTTTGGGGGGCGCGGGGGTCGTATCTCCCAAAACATTAAAATGCGACGGCCTTGAACAATAAATACATTAAAAAACACTATAAAACATTGCAATCTGCAAGCCTTCAGTCCAAACCAGATTATGGTCCAACAATAGACTATTACCGAATATTTTTCGTGGATTTACGTAAACTGAGGCTAGTGTCTTTCGTACTATTCTTTTTCGACAGAAAGCCTCTTCGTCGTTCAATTTGTACTGTAAAATAATAGGAACTGAGCTAAGAGAACTTTCCCTCGAAATAAGGGGTTTAATAATACCACCCAGAATATCCCGCCAATTCACCTTAAAGTGGTAAACCTAAGTCTGAATGTTAAATATACCAATTCAATATCGTAGGCCAATACTGGTACATTCTTGTAGGCCTATGCGGGTGTATGCCTATCTAAATAACACACATTACTTCACCCGTACGTCGTGACACGCACACATTACTTCACCCATACGTCGTGACATGCACACATTACTTCACCCATACGTCGTGACACGCACACATTACTTAACCCATACGTCGTGACACGCACACATTACTTCACCCGTACGTCGTGACATGCACACATTACTTCACCCATACGTCGTGACACGCACACATTACTTCACCCATTAGTCGTGACTCGCACACATTACTTCACCCGTACGTCGTGACACGCACACATTACTTCACCCATACGTCGTGACATGCACACATTACTTCATCCGTACGTTGTAACACACACAAACACGATCTGCACGTGTGGGAGAAGTGGGGGAGGATAATCCGTGTGGTAACTAAGGAAAGGATTAGTTTGTATGTATAGCCTAGGCCGGGTGTTACTCCATTCGCTAAAATCCTGACGTAGACCTTACCAAGCTAGATATGTAATGTACCAATACCAAAAAATTTACAAACATACGGATCCGTTTTTTATGCAACTTCATTCCAAAATCATCATACAAGGCCTATATTCAAATGATAAAAGATTATAATAAAACACTTAGGTACTCGAAAAATTACTAAGAAGAATTACTAGGAAAAAACCACAGATCATTAATCTACTAAGTAGGCTTTGTTCTCAGGCAGTACAATATATTTTAGTATGAAACTTTAAGTACTTGATCATTTTTATCTCATCCCTTCGGTACATCTATGTGGGGTGTTTATAATAATAATGTTGGCTGTTAGCTTGCTTAATTAAGTGTGTGATTGTGTGTGTGTGTATGTGTGTGTACGGTATCCTGTTCATGTGCCGTAGTTGTCGATTATAATCTAGTGGTTATCTGTACTCGTTTGTGACTGTAGATGTACTCGTATGTATGTACGTATGAATGTTATCGGTATTTTTCACTGCATCACCATTATATATATAAGAACAAATGAGAACCTACTGTATAGGCTAATCGTCTTTTCCCTCACAAACACAACATTAACGTAGTGATAATGACAGACGTGCAGGAGCAGAGATGATATGTTAGGTGGTGTGCCACTACTGACCTTATTACTGTTGCAACATGTTAAGTACCTTACCTGCACAGCACCTTTCATCTTTCACAAACCCGTTAAGTACAGCACAACTTTATGTTATGTTGGTTCACTCCAGAGTATTGTATTCAGCCGAGATTACTTCCATTCAGCAAGATAATATTACTGTTTAGCATACGCACAAAGGGGCAGCGATACACTTACCTCATGTTGATAAAACGGCAGCAGAGTACAATAGCCTACTCCACCTCTTCTATCTTAACCTCCCTTCACTGGTCTACTCCCAGACTACGGTACCACCACAGTACCATACTGACCCTTCTTTCCTAAACCCACCTTGACCTACTACAGCCTAGTACGTGATACAGTGGTTAGTGGATCTAATATTCTGCCGGTGATATGCAAGCCACGGATTCCTACTAATGTTGACTCAATATAGCACCTGCTCTAAGGGAATAGGTTTCTAAGCATACCGAAGGATACTTAGGAGTTAACTACAAATTATCAGTAGAATCATGGATTTTGTAAGGAGCCTGCGACAGGAAATTGGAGGTTACGGAATAATCCAAACAGTGCCACAAAACAACAGCCATTCTAAAGGAGTTTGATTTGTAGCATTGTCAAGAGGAATGTATACCCTCCAATTCGCTTTCAAGATCAAGAAAATCAAACTCTTACTTTCTTATAATTAATATACAAACACCCCAGCTCTCCCTACCTACCCACCTACACCTGTCTTCCTAGCTCTCCCTACTCTCTCTTCCTAGCACCCCAGCTCTCCCTACCTACCTATACCTCTCTTCCTATATAGCTCTCCCGAGTCCCAACCTACACCTCTCTTCCCTGTAGCTCTCCCTACATCTCTCTTCCCAGCTCCCCCAACCTACTACTGTACCTACACCTCTCTTCCTAGCGCTCCCTACTATAGGCTTTCCATCAGCCAGGTAGCGTTGGGAAGGATTTCATGGATACAAACATGCCCAAAGTGAAATTGTCTAGTTCTGCAATTAGGCTAAGGTGTGTGTGAAATAAAACCTATCTCTCAAGTATAACATAATAAACACCATGTAACATCAGGACGCAGATCACTTTAAGAATGTAATATACTTAGGATATATTGGAGATAAGCTTGCGATTCCTCCAACCTATATAGGCTGTACGAGGAAATAGATTAGATCAACAAAAATTAAAGGTAGTATGTTGCTTGATATAGTTTAGAAGAATTATTATAATCAGCAAAAATGTCAAAACTAGGCCTATATACCTTAACACCACCATAACAGTTACAATTACCAATCGCACTCTCACAAATCAAGGGAAAATGTTCTTGTTGGTGAATTAGCAGGTGTATGATTCTCTCAAACTATGCCACGAAACAGATCCTTTATATTATTAGTACAGTACCCTCGAGGGGATCAGCTGTTTTCTGGCATATATAGGCTGGAGGAATCGGTAGCCTTTCTATTCACCAACAAGTCTGAATTAGGGGTTGACATTCACGATAAAACGCTTCCCTACGTACAAAATACAATATACAACAGAGCAACATTATATTACAGTACAGTACTCACCTCTTGTTTTCACCATTAACGGTCAAGAAGTGGATGTGGGTGTGGATGATGAAGCACCGTTGTTGTCGTTGTTGTTGGTGTTGTTATTCTCAAGTTATTATCATCCAAGGCGATCATCGAAGTCGTTCACATGTCATCTCACCACTTTCAAATATTATCATCACCTTATATTTCTGAAGTGCACCACAATATAACTCGAGATTACTGTGTCGAATTTTTCATGTGACCACAGGATAAATGTAACACTTTTCAAGCGTCACAAAAAAACACTTTATACATTCACAGAGTCAGTACAACGCCATTTGAGGGTGTAATCCACTAAGGTTCAGAGGGAGATTAAATATTATACGGAGCATCAGTTCTCTAGTCACCTCTCTCGACCACAGCAGCCTCCACACTCCCAGTCGTAGTCCCAGTCAGTCAGTCCCAATCTCCTCTCCCTCCTTCCCTCCCTCCCTACCTACGCCTCAATCCACCACTGGCTGACTTCTGGCAACTCTTCTTTCGGTG
The DNA here is from genome assembly GCA_034508575.1 of Petrolisthes manimaculis. Lineage (NCBI taxonomy): Eukaryota > Metazoa > Arthropoda > Malacostraca > Decapoda > Porcellanidae > Petrolisthes > Petrolisthes manimaculis. The sequence goes on from JAWZYT010001721.1 coordinate 125,173, forward strand.
CCAACGTCAATATCATTACTATTTTTTATTCCAGGCCTTTTATATTTTACGTTTCTGTGTTCCGCCATCCAAATATCACTCAGTTACGAAAAGATATATTTTCCAATAACATAGTTCGGCTGAGGGTAATAAAAAATCTTGTCTCGTACTCTATGACTTCATCGCTTGAGGATGGGGACAGCCAATCAGCGGCCATCATCTACCACTCGGCCAATCAGCATCCAGTATCATAATGACGTCACTATAGATGGATGACGTCACCGCTAACGTCACTGTGGGGAGAGAGAAGAATGTTGCCATGAAAGCTTCCGTTCGCAGAGCTGTTGAGTAATTGAAATGTGGATATTCCGGGAGGTGTATGACTAAATATAGAAAGATCCATCAAAGTAATACACACACACACACACAGGTTCAAAGTTACACCTATTCAGGTGTTCAAAGTTATACTGCACAGTTTAATGATAAAGTGGAAGTCGTGACATGATCTTGGTTCATCCTGTAAAAGAATAAGAACTAGGTTAGAACACACAAACAAACACACACACAGAGAGAGAGAGAGAGAGAGAGAGAGACTGCAATTCCATTCGAAGGACTTTGTCAATTCTTAATTAAGTTTACAATCATGTGATGGTGCACATAGGGTCATAGGCTATGCATAAATATATACATACAGGTTCCCACTACTCTCCTTCTATGAATCCCTTTTCATGCATGTATACTGTACATCCCGTCTCCTTTTCAACACACTAAAAATAGTATTGTTTACTATTTCCTCTGAACACTAATTTCAATAATCTACAACTCTCTGATTATAAAAGTAGGCTACTGGCGCAAATCTAATCTGCATCTCGTCTTCTTGATTCTTCTGTTGTGCCCCTTTGTCCTAATTCCCTCTAGACCCCATACGGACTGTAGTACTGCGATCAAAATCCTTGATTTTTTTTTTATAAATAACCAACTAATCACTGTAAAATTATTGAAACTTTCCCAAAACAAGAGTATCGAATAAATATGGTTACAGATATATCATCCTAATAAATTGTATGGGCCCTTCAAAGAAAATATTTTCAGTACCCGCATTCCCAAATGAAAGTGGATATGGTTAGTCCTTATTTGAAACATTTAACACGGCTACACGAAAAAATAAGACATCACCCTAATAATTATTGTCCACGAATGCCTGTACTCATAAAGTTAACTTACGAGGCCTCATTTAGCCAAGCGAGGGCCCAATTATCACTTTTTATGGAAGCAATTTTTTTATTTACATCCCGAGTACCTGCTGGCTGCTGGATAAAATAGCAACACGGGATTACAAGTTGGTAATTAGGGCTGATATTCATTAAAGGTCTCATTAACACGTATATAAAGTTCAAAATGGTACTGAAAAATCACAGGGAAACGTAAAATATATCACATTCAAAATAATAATTTCAGACTGACGTCAGGAAGTTATTCTTACTTCTGTATTTCCAAAGTGAGTCATATCGGCCTCATTAAGACAAGTAGCCTAACTGATCCTCGTATCTAAATAAATAAGTTTATTCGCTTTCATCAGTTTAAATCACAGGGGAAAGTAAAATACATCACATTCAAAATAATAATAATACTCTTTCCCGTACATTGTGGTAATTATAAATAACTACAAATGCATAAATCGGAGTGGACATACACATATCTTAAATTCGTAAGTATAAATCCAGAAAGAAAACAAGACAAAATACAATGATTGAAAACAAGGATTAGTTGAAAGCTTTTATCATGTTTGGTGACTAAAAATATAATCCAGGGGGAGGTGGTAACAAAGTGGATAGGGTGCCGCCGGACTGCCAATCCCAAGGACCCTGGATCAAACATCAAACGTCAGCGATTTTTTTAGATGGTCTGGTGGTTCTCGCTGCTTGCCAAAATAAATTGTCATATATGGCAATCACATACATTCAAACAATAGTTAAAGGAATTTAATGTAATTTAAGCATGTTTATGAATATCGACTCGAAAGTTTCCTGGCCTCGGAAATGAACACGCAAACATTCATACATAAACACGAGTGGGAATATGAATTGAAAGACAGCCAGCACTTATCTGTGATGTGATCAGTGAATAAATTTAGCATTTCATTTTATTCTCTCTCTCTCTCTGTCTCTCTCTCTCTCTCTCTCTCTCTCTCTCTCTCTCTCTCTGTCTCTGTCTCTGTCTCTGTCTCTGTCTCTGTCTCTGTCTCTCTCTCTCTCTCTCTCTCTCTCTCTCTCTCTCTCTCTCTCTCTCTCTCTCTCTCTCTCTCTCTCTCTCTCTCTCTCTCTCTCTCTCTCTCTCTCTCTCTCTCTCTCTCTCTCTCTCTCTCTCTCTCTCTTTATGTATGTATATATTTACATAGAGCGTATATTAAATATATATATTTATTGTAAATGTATATACGGTGTTGTATATGTACAGTATATATAAACAGAGAGAATGTGAAATGCTAAATATATTCGCTGATCTTATCACAGATAAATGCAGCTGTCTTTCAATACTGTGCGTGTGTGTGTGTGTGTGTGTGTGCGTTAACAGTACCGGTACGTGCTCAGTGTAATAACATATATATTAATATTCCAAATAGCTCTAGCAATAACATACTCCTTTCATGCGGCCTATGACTTGTTTGTATAATTGTGTACGTCATATGCGTACAAAAATATAGTTCATTTTCAAAAACCACACCAAAATGTCACCAAAGCATATATTTCTATAACTGTGTGTGTGTGTGTGTGTGTGTGTGTGTGTGTGTGTGTGTGTGTGTGTGTGTGTGTGTGTGTGTGTGTGTGTGTGTGTGTGTGTGTGCTAAACAATCAATATATCAGCCAATGCACGGTACTCCAACTCCACGCTCCTTACACTCACTTACTCACTCACTTTGCGGGCCCTAAACTCACTCTCACTGATTCTTCCAATGACAAGTCTCTTCCAATGGAACAGAAAGGTGTAAGACTCGGTTAAGCAGTGATTTTATGCACCTGAAGGTATTAGCGAGAGTACCATATAGGTCAATCTATAAGGGCTACACATCCCATATACAGATCGAGGAGGTTTCTGACCTTAAGGAACCCCATGTTGTAGTCAGAGAATTGGAGGTTAGGGAGTCCTTTAAACATTGCCACGAAACACCACCTATATTGAAGGAGCTTGTTTCTTGTCATAGTTAGGAGAAATCAAAAGCCACAAAATCTCATACACGATCACGGGTGCCTTAATATTAATGCATATAAAATCTCCTTATATTAGTAAAGAAGAGCAAAATCACATTATGTTGTATACCTTATCACTATCAACTACCTCACTCATGCACTCAATTCCTCACATTCTTGACATACTGCCAACATATTAAAAATAACGGGATGCAGTACTGACATAATACCGGTAATTATAATCTATAGTACATAACCTAATCATAGACAAACACATTTTTGAGTAAGTAACCACCTCAGGCATCACACACACAGGCTACTGACTCAGAGACGGCCAGTGTATAAATAGCGTCTTAATTAGTCTCTATGAATTTGACAACACGTTCTTAGCAACCTTTGACCTCAACGGGACATGGAGGTGGATAAAGACGCTGCTTCCTTGTTGATCAAAGGATAAATCAGATTGTAGGAAAGGGAAGGCATGGGAGAAGGAAAGAGATAAACAGAGGGGAAGGGGCGTGGAGAAACCGAGAGAGAGAGAGAGAGAGATGAAATCAGGGATGAAAGAAGGAAGAGGGAATTTGGGGAGGCAGAGGCAGAGGAAAAGGGAAGAATGAGTGAGAGGGACGAGGTAAAGGAAGATATGCAAAGAGACACAGTGAGATAAAAGGAAGAATAGAAGAGAGAAGGGTGAGGAAGGAGGTAGATGTAAGCGAGGGGAGAGAGAGAAGGGGAGAGATAAGAACAGGGAGAAGGAGGGGTAAGGTTGAAAGGTGAAAAGAAATAAAAGAAGACAGAGAGGAGGAGGAGGAGACCTGGTTGAAGGAATAAGAGATAGAGGGTTTGAAAGGGATGATGATGATGATGGTGGTGGGAAGGATAGAAGGGAGAATGATTTATAAGCGAGGAAGGGGAGAGCGAAGGGAGAGGGAAGGACAAGGTGATGAGAGTCTAGAAAATAGAAAGGTGGAAGAGGAGGGAAGATAGAAGGAAGGGAGGGGAAAGGTATTGTGAGAGGGAAGAGAAGGACGAGATGGTAAGAAAGGTATAAAAGAAATAATATAATTATGGGAGACGGTGGGAAGGGTAGAAGAGAGAGGAGGAAGGGGAGAGAAGAGATGGTAAGATATATATATAGGGTTATAGAAGAGAGAGAAGGAATGGGAGAGTCGGGAGGGAAAGAGAGGGAGGGGAGAAATGGGAGGGGAGGGGAAAGGGGTGAGGGGTAGAAGAGAGGAAGAAGGGGAGAGAAGAGATGGTGATAGGGATATATATAGGGGTATAGAAGAGAGAGAAGGAATGGGAGAGGCGGGAGGGAAAGAGAGAGAGGGGAGGGGAGGGAGAAAAGGGGGGAGGGGAAGGAAGGGGAACGCCCGGGTCTGGTTCCCATTGATCCACAAGCAACAGGCGGGAGAGGAGAGGGAGAGGGGAGAGAAAGGGAGGTGGGGGAGGAGAGGGAGAGGGAAGAGAAGGGGAAGTGGGGGAGGAGAGGGAGAGGGAAGAGAAGGGGTGGTGGGGGAGGAGAGAGAAAGGGAAGAGAAAGGGAGGTGGGGGAGAGGGAAGAGAAGGGGAGGTGGGGGAGGAGAGGGAGAGGGAAGAGAAGGGGAGGTGGGGAAGAGGGAAGAGAAGGGGAGGTGGTGGAGGAGATATAAATGGGAGGTGGGGGAGATATGAATGGGAGAGGTGGGGGAGGAGAGGGAAGAGAAAGGGAGGTGGGAGGATGATGAGAATGAGGGAATTAGGGGGGGGAGATATGAAAGGGGAATGAGAGAGAGAGAGGGGGGCGGGGAGAGAAAGGGAGGTGGGAAGGAGATAGGAGTGGGGGAGGAGGTAGGATGAGGATAGGAGGAAAAGTGGGGAAACAGAAGTGGGGGAGGATGTAGGTTGAGAGAAGGTGGAAAGGGGAAAGAGAAGGACAGAGGAAGGAAGGTAGTAAGGGGAAGGGGAAGGAGGCGGGAGTGGTAGGCCTTAAAGATATAGAAAACTAGGCCAAGCCGAAAAGAAAGTGGAAAGGAAAGAGAAGCAAAGAGGCGAAAGAAAGATAAAGAAGGAGGAGGAGGAGGAGGAGGAGGAAAAATGCATGGGAAACAAGGGAAGGGGAAGGAAAGAACAACATAAAACGTACAATGAAATAGAAGTGGGAAGAAATAAATAAAAAGAGAGGAAACACATACATTATACTAGAGATTGGGGAGAAAAAAAAAGGGAAGGATATTAAGTTAGAAAAATAAAATAACTATAGTCGTACTGTACTTGGAGAAATGGCATAAATAAAGAAGGGAGAGACGTGACAAGGAGAGTGAAATAGACAGAATAAAGTAAAATAATAAAGAAACGGGGATGTAAAGAAACACGTGGAAATAATTATATTCAGTAGGAGAAACGAGGATAAGGCCTGAGAGGTAAAGGGGAACCGAGGCAGAGGGTGGAGGTACAGAAGAAAGGAAGGAAGGAAGGGTGAGGTGCATCAGGAAGAGATATGATAATAAAATACGAAGATGGGAGACATTCAGGTATGATAACATTGTATGCATATGAGAGAGAGAGAGAGAGAGAGAGAGAGAGAGAGAGAGAGAGAGAGAGAGAGAGAGAGAGAGAGAGAGAGAGAGAGAGAGAGAGAGAGAGAGAGAGAGAAACACATTATAAAGTCAGACTGACGACTTAAACTCCTCAAATCCTAACCTGACAAGTGTTAATTTGGCCACTTAAGGTCTAGCTTGAGTTTACGTCGTGTGTGTTTATGTGGAGTTTGTGCAGTGGAGATTCTTTAGGGTTTGTTCAGTACGTATTAGCTATACCGTACATACCTGTTTAAGGGCATAGTAAGTACCGGTATATTTGTGGTATATTAGAGCACCTTGATTCCTCCAAAGTATGTCAGGAAACAGGACCAAATTTAAAAATAAATAATGGTGGGTAATTGCTTGAAGGTCTGGAGGAATCAATTAGTTCCTCCAGATTTACCAACACTGTACTATACCCCCTTAAGGAGAGAGTATACTTTTGGGACATTAGAACGCCTTGATTCCTCCAAAGTATCCAGGAAACAGGACCAGATTAACAAAGAAATGATGGCCTGCTGCTTGAAATAGTTTGGAGGAATCATTATCGACAAAAAAGTCAGGACTATACCCTTCCCTTAATTAAGAAAGCTCTCTCTAAAAACTGTCAGTAAATAGATATCCAAGTGGTGGATGTATCCGAGCGGAGGTAGGCTAGGCTAGGCTAGGTACACTTTTTCCCTCTCATCACCTCAACTGCAGGAATATATCGGTACATAAAAATATTCCAGATTTAAATCCAGATCACTCCCAAAATCTAATAACATGTTGCCAGTCACGAGTCCCACCTTTGGTAAAAATTCTGTAAACATCCACACACGCATAACAATTTTTGAGTGATCATGTTAACAGACATATGATAATTATAGGCTATAAGGGGCGAGTTTTCATGTGGTCATTTCCGTTCCTTTGGTAGCTCCCCAATCACAGATATATATATAGGGGCAATTTCAGTCACTTCCTTTCGTTAGATTGATTGATGGGTATTAGGCGACGCAACATCGAGGTCCTATAGCGCCAGAAAAAGGTGATACTGGCCCTTCCTAGCATGGGAAGCCCTCTATCCCCGATATCGGGGCAGAGCAGGGGCCAGAGCCCCCTCTAGTCTAGCTCGCCAGGTCTCAGAGACACACAAGCCCCCGCACCTCGGCAAGGCGGTTCCCGTTAGGGGGGTCCTTTCGTTAGGGTGCTCCCCAATCACAGACATATACAGTACATAGGGGCGGTTTCAGTCACTTCCTATCGTTATGTTTCTCCCCAATCACAGACATATAGGGGCGATATCAGTCACTTCCGCACGTTAGGTTGCTCCCTAATCACACTCGTTTGTCAGTCTTCATTATTATTTCCGACCATTTTAATATCCACAGTCACTAAATCTATCATCAAGTCATTTCATTATGACGATCACTGCATAAATTACTCACCAAATTCATCAAATATTTCAGTCATCATTTTCCAAAGCTCAGTATAGTCTATCCATAATCACAAAATGTATCAAGGTTTTTTTTTTTCATTTTGACGATCACTGCATAAATTACTCACCAAATTCATCAAATATTTCAGTCATCATTTTCCAAAGCTCAATAAAATTATAGTCTATCCATAATCACAAAATTTATTAAGTTTTTTTTTTCATTTTGTCGATCACTTGTACATAATTTACTCACCAAATTCATCACCTACTGTATATACTTCAGTCATAAGTCATTTATATACAGTACATACACCTTCCAGTTTTTGTCGTCCTGGTGTTAACAAATCAATACAAACCAACTGTGCAATCGGCGGCCACGTATACAGACAAACCATGCACGCCCCCCCCCCCCCCACCCTAAACCAGACAAACCATGTAGCCTAACCCTCCAAACCAACCAAAAGCATAACCTCCCTCCTGCTGCCACGGGTAATAATAAATCAGTAATAATAAATCAGTAATAATAATACCTTACTACCATCTATAATAATAACAGGTAATAATAAATCAGTAATAATAACAGGTAATAATAAATCAGTAATAATAATACCTTACTACCATCTATAATAATAATAGGTAATAATAAATCAGTAATAATAATAACAGGTAATAATAAATCAGTAATAATAACAGGTAATAATAAATCAGTAATAATAATACCTTATTACCATCTATAATAATAATAGGTAATAATAAATCAGTAATAATAATAACAGGTAATAATAAATCAGTAATAATAATACCTTACTACCATCTATAATAATAAATCAGTAATAATAAAACCTTACTACCATCTATCTCCCTCATGTGTTTTGGACGTGACCTGAATGAAATATTTCCATTATTATCTATCCATCGCCTCCCTCCTCATTTATTAAAGTCTCTTGTTTCTTCTCTTCTTCCCTTACAATATTATACGGTCTTTTATTTTCTTCTTTTCCTCGATCCCTTATCTCTTCTCTTCTTTCCTCATTTTTATATTTGTATTTTATTTCTTCTCTTTCTTCCCTTATTTTCAGTCTTTTATCTCTTCTCTTCTTCTTAAACATTTCATTCTTTGTTTCTACTTCTTTTCCTTCGCGTTGTTCCAGTAAGCTCTTTCCACTACCGCCCCCCCCAGTGTGTGTGTGTGTCTCCCCTTCATTTTTCCTTCACATTTCTCCGTTTCCTCCATTTTTCCCTTCTCTCCCTCCAAATTTTCTTCCTTCTCCCCTCGCCTTCCTCCCGCATGCCAACGTGTTTCCCTCTGTTCCCCTCTCACCATTTCTATTCAAATTCTTTTTCTACTTCCATATTTTCCTCTATCTATCCCTTCCTTTCTTCATTCGTCCCTCGATGCCTCAGTGTTCAACAACTAGAGAGAGAGAGAGAGAGAGAGAGAGAGAGAGAGAGAGAGAGAGAGAGAGAGAGAGAGAGAGAGAGAGATTCACCCTTGACATTTACAGCAGAGAGGGAAAGAGAGCGGGCAGGCGGAGGGTGGGTAGGAAGGTGGTAGGGCCAAGCAGAGGATGAGAGTGAGGGGAGATAGAGAACAAAATGAGAGAACAAGCAGATAGACAGATAGAGATAGATTCAGGGGGTGAGAGTAAGGCACAGAATATAGATAACTACGATATATTCTCACACATGCATTAAGAGAGAGAGAGAGAGAGAGAGAGAGAGAGAGAGAGAGAGAGAGAGAGAGAATTCAGGATTTAGTTGAGATAGAATGGAAGTGAGACTAAGGAGGATACAGAGATATGAAGAAAGCGGGATATACCATATATATATATATATATATATATATATATATATATATATATATATATATATATATATATATATATATATATATATATATATATATATAATAAAATTGAGAATTACACAAAAGCCAAGCTATCTGGATAATTTTTGGGTGGATATGAAGATGGTCCAGTGGTTATAGTATCGTACTGAAGTTGACTCAATCGTCGAGGAGTTTAATGAATCCTCTCCCAAGCATTAACGATACAGTTAAATTAAGCAGCTAAGTTTAGGGCCACCAAACATTATGAAACATCCTCGCTATTATATTTCCGCTTATTATAAGCCAGTTCGCTAATAAGAAGTGATAATGTGTAGGTATGTGTGTGTAAATCATCACATACTTTCCAACCATTGTAGGATAGTCTCATTACTATATATACTAGTTAGTATACACACACTACAAGGACAGTAATCACAGTATATATTATAGATAGATAGATGGATAAATAGATATAACGACGTATGCCTACAATCACATTACAATGCTATACATACATAAACACATAGAACTGTACAGTACCTGGTACTGTAGGCTATATACATAGTACACTCATAATGCATTGTTGACCACGCAGGCGTCCTGCCTCCCTACCTCCCTCCCTCCAGCAACCCCTCCCAACTCATCGATCCTCTCTCTCTCTTTTCCCCTCCCTCACTTTCCCTTTCCACTCTCTCCATTTACCTCTATCTTTCTCACCACTTCATTATCCATCCTCTCACTCATAATTTCTTCTCACACTTCCCATCCTTACTTTTTTTCCCCTTTCTTCGTTTTATTCCCTCACTCAATATCTACATGTTTTTCTGTGCCCTGCCTCGTTATGGTCTGGATTCCGGTGACCTGCCTTCCTGTGTCCTTCCTTGATATGATCCACCTTCCTGTGACCTGCTTTCTTGCCTGTGACCTGCCTTCCTTCCTAGGACCTGCCTACCTTCCTGTGACATGTCTTCATGTATGTTACCTACTTTCCTACCTATGACCTATTTTCTTCCTATGACCTGCCTTCCTTCCTGTGATCTGCCTACCTTCCTGTGACCTGGCTTCTTTCCTATGACCTGCCTTCCTTCCTGTAACCTGCCTACCTTCCTGTAACCTGCCTACCTTCCTGTAACCTGCCTACCTTCCTGTGACCTGCTTTCCTTCCTATGACCTGCTTTCCTTCCTGTGACCTGTCTTCATTCCTGTGACCTGCCCTCCTTCCTATGACCTGCTTTCCTTCCTATGGCCCGCCATTTTCTTCCGGTAACCTACCTGTCCAATTCTAGTGTCTAAGTGGAATGCCTGTTCATTCACATGGCTTCTCTTGTCGTCGCCTCTCCTCCACCTACAGTATATTCACACATTGCACCACACTTCAGCTATTCCCCCTCCCTCCCCACCTCTCTTCTCATATGGTATCATATGAGAAAATGAACAAGGAACACCATGTAGTGTGGTGCTCTCATGCCTTTTGATCTACAGTGGTGAGGTGTCATCAAGGCCTTTCTTTTAAAGGGTCTAATGATTCTATTAGGCTTAACAGTTTATTGTATTATATAGGCCTATTCAGTTACAGTATTTACTGTATATTGTTTATAACGACCGAAATTACTTTATTTTACAGTACCATACCGAACTGATTTGGAGGAGAGTTCACTCTGGCTGCTGAGAGTCTGGTATAAACTTCAACAAGGTGAAGAAAACCCACAATGGTAGACGAAATTATATATAACCATACAGTTTCAGCAACGATTATTCACCACTAAAAAGGGCGACAGTAATCGCCAAAACCGTATGGTAATATATCTTTTCGTCTACCATTGTGGATTTTCTTCATACTATACTGTAATAATACCATACTACACATCAAATCTTTTGTCTCCTAATAATGTCAAGCTACGTTTCAAGAGTTAAGCTTTTCCTCAAAGTTCAACCTAAGTGGGGGCCAGGGGGGAGAGTGTTTCAGGATGAGCTGATGACGAATATTGTGCATAATAAACAGGCACTCCCACAGACAGGCAACAATGGAAGGAAGTACACCTCGGTCTCATATAGAACGTGTTCACATAGAACGATTCTCGTATAGAACGAGCGACTAAAATATTAGTTTAAAATTATTTTACAAAACTATTGCATCCATTTAGAACGGGTGGCGAATATAACTGAAGTAAATTTGAGAAATTCTTATACAAAACGAGCTAATTCATAATGAACATGTGAGGAAATTATATCACTGGTGTCTGTGAAGTGTGTGTGTGTGTGTGTGTGTTCCCACCACTTCTCCCGCGTTCCTTCCCTCCCCTACCCTCAGTCTCCATTCACGGGGATTTTCACCCTAGCCCAAAGTCAAGGGTATATTGGCCTAGCGTGCGTTGTGTGTGACTCGCTCGTTTTTAGTGATTATGAGTTAATATAAAAAAAAAAAAAAAAAAACACCAGCTTCAACACTCAGTCATGTCAGGTGGTGCATTCACAAAACAGAAGGCCATATCCTTCCATATAAAGAGGGAAGTTACTTCTCGGAAAGAGAAAGGAGAAAGAAACACCAGCATTAATAAAAGTAAACAAACAATGATCATGCGCTGTCTTTTATCTCCCCACTTCCCGCTCCACCACCACGGATGCCGCCGACTTGTATTATGTCACATGAGTCACCTGCAAAAACCTTAATACGTATTGTAATATTAATTTGATATGCTTATTACGAATTGTAAAATATCTGTACATTCCTGTAAGATTAAGGCAAGAAAAAACTTAAAAAGTATTTAATGTTAATTTCAGGGACAATTTTGGTGATTGATCGACCAATAGTCATTTTCCCCATAGGTTACGGGTATCACATAGAACGACGTCTTCTATCGACCTATTAGAAGTTCTATACGAGACCGAGGTGTATCATAGGCTAGTTAAGGGGATAGTATACTTTTGGCAAATTGGAGCACCTACATTCCTCCAAAGTATGCCAGGAAACAGGACCAGATGTGCAAAAATAATGGTGTTCTGTTGCTTTGGGATAGTTTGGAAGAATCAGTTGCTCCAGATTTACCAACACTGTACTTCCCCCTTAAGTTAGTCTAGGTTAGGTACAGTAACCATGAGGCCATACTCCACTGCTTCCTTCCTTAAGACCATCACTCACTGGGCCGTATGCAAGAACAACCAGTACTATTACTCCATCGACATAGACACACTACAGAACCATCATACCAGTACCAGTCATATTTTTGCATATAGCCTAGTCCACTGTTTCCCACTGCAACAATAATCAAATGGGTCTTAAATTATTTCACTGTACAGTACTTAAATTTTACTTTTGCCTCCTGTAAAACTTTTACTCTAGGACACCCACTGTATTTATGGATACAGTACTTTATCTAACTGACTGTTTTCTTTCATGCAAACCCATCCTAGACATCAAACTCCGGGCTTAGGCTCTGTAGCACTACGATTCTTCCATAGGTTATAATGCCGAAAGTAAGTGCAATCTCATCTTATACACAAACCACATACTAAACTGAACTCTAGTGAAATATACATAAATTTGTAAATATCATCCACAACAAATGCTTTCTCAGCTAGGCTACACTGTAATCTGATCAAATATGAGTACAGTACCTGTAAAATACTTAAAAATACTGTAGGCCTATGCATCAAAACCTAAAATATATAAGAAAAATCCAGATAAAACTGTTCTTCAATATACCACATTTTTTTGTGAGTATATACTTATTCACAGACTAACTCAATAAATAAAAAAATAGGAAGAGTATGAGCCGTATGCATGTCAATTTGTGGTGTTGTTGATGGCTTGGTACCGGTATGATGGCTCCATAAACAAATAACAGAGCTGTCGTACCATCGTCTATACCACGAATAGTCTTGAATATGGCCCTGTGCTACACCAGAAAGGTATCATAATAAGAGAGGAAACAAAGAGGAGGAACAGAAAGCAAGAAAAAATAAGAAAAAGAAGGAAACATGGGACAACTGAGAAAATAAAAAGGACGGACTTTGGTCCAAAGTTGCACCAACACCCTTGCCCAATAATATTCCTAGCAGCTTATTCATAAAGCAATAATGAACCCACATGAGTTATTCAGCTACTTAATAATTGTGATTATTGTATCTAACGTTAGTGGATAAGATAATAGTGTGCTCCCGTATATAAAAAACAGTCCAGTCCTGAATAATACTAAGGCAACCTCTAATTAAAGCTTCCGATGATGGCTAAGTTACATACCTTTTCTTCCCAAGGTTACACAAATAATATGACACCTGCACAACCTGTCTGTCAGTTCCCTACGTCGTCTGCCTTGCTTTCTTGTTTATCTCGATTAACAATTCTAAATCATTTTGGTATATTTTATCATTAGGTCTCTTCATTAATCTCTTCTTTTCTTAAACTGTCAAGGTATTATTATTATCTTTCGGTGAAAATATTTACATGTATGTGACCATTATCAATTGTCATAATTAAAAATATACCGAAAATATATGGTAAGTTGCCAGGCAGAAAATTGTATATAGAAATAAAATAATGCATTGCGTGTACTTTTAGCTTTATAATCTTGAAGTTTTACCTTAACCATATGTAGATATACATTATAAAACACGTAATAAAGTCATAGTTACATCTGTAATTAATAATACACTAATACTTTTACCAACATTATCTTTGGGTTTGCTTTCTAGAGTTTAGATTTATTCGTTAAAGAACAGAATGTAGAATACACGACTTGCTAGAACGATTTGAAGTATAAGGTAAGAAACCCTAGCTATGACTCAGATCGTAATTTACCAGTGATAAACGTTTGATATTTTTTACTCTTCTGTGAAAAATCGCCATTGGTAACTTCATCCGTGATTACAACAAAATAAAACATTAATATTGAATCACGCTGATTTATTACACCAAACCAAATATGTTAACTTGTCTGCTCCTATATGATAATGAAAAATATAAAATGGCAACTATTCCCTTATGACAACAACAACACAGTTTCAGGTGTCTATAAATTTTCAATGTTGCCAGTTATGAAGATTTTTCATAGACATGGGGAATTAAGAGATACCAATGAGGAAATTGTAAAAGATTGGTCAGGAGTAAATGGGGAAATTTCTACCAGACGAAATATCGCTCACCTAAAAAACACGCTCACCTACTAATTAGGAACGAATAGCGGGGAAATAAGATGCGACTTCCTGTAATGACCCCTACCTCTAATAAGACTCATAAGCCAGTACATTTAGAATGTTCCAATGTCTGTCGTAATGTGCTTTAAATGTGGCTATTGTTGTGGCAGTCACGACACTCTCGGGGAGTTAATTCCATTGGTCGATGACTGCTTGTGACCCTTCCTTTCATCGTCGTTCGCCAATCGGCCAATGGTCTCTCTTCAACTTTAGCGGGTGCCCTCTTAACTTGTTCGTGTTCATCTGGAAGAATTTAGACTCTAGAGGATGGGATATCTTCATACCCATGGAGTAGTTTAATTAAAAGTCTCTATATCATATCTCCCCTGATTCTTCGATTTTGCAATGATTGTAGATCCAATCGGCGACATCTCTTCATAGAACAACTGTGCGAATCCCGGAACCAGCTTTGTTGCTCTTCTTTGGACCCTTTCCAATGATGTGATGACCCTCAACAAGTATAGATATTACAGAGGACTGCGCTCCATAATAGTCCAGGATTGGGTTAGAATCTCTTCGCTCTGGTGCACCGGAGATCTACCTGTATTTTCTGCCTCTTCTGCTGACTCTCGATTGGTACTCTAGCTGGCAACATCCTTCTTCTCATAGTCAACAATCCACTAAGCTTCCACTTGTATTCTTTGTCATGTTCCTCGTTATTCTAGATTTTCGCTTTGTCGAGCAGATTTTTCTCTCTTCCCTTTCTTTCTTCTGTCTATCTCTGAAGATCCTGACCATGGTCATGATCCTGACCATCTTTACCACTGGGTCCTCGCTAGCATCTAAATCTCACCTGGAGGCTCTTGCTACTTTTCCTACCATCTCCACAGCATCAAATTTTACTCTAGAGTCTCAATAGTCCTTTGGTTTATTAGAATGTTCTGGAGCATTTTTTTCCTCTGTAGAGTATTGCTGTGTTCGAGATTTTATAGCTCCCCATGGGTAGTCTCATATGCTCAGTAAAAAGTTCGGCGACAAACCTATATCAAGTATTAGTAAGAGTAAACAGTAGGGAATTTTTTAGGTAAAAAGGAAGATTCTGATATTCAAGTTGGTGAAATTCTGTCCAGCACACCTGGTAACACTGTAAAGTTTAGTTGTTGTCCTACCCAGCTGTAAGAAAAGTATAACAATGCCCGAGCCAACAGGAATTTAGAGTGTATATTCTTCTCAGACATGAAGCAATGAACTTAAGGGACATCATAGCCTTGCTCTTCTTACTAGGTTTGTTTATAAGTTATAAAGTGTTGTTTTGACAGATAAGTTTTTGTTAATAGAGTAGGGGATGATAGTAGATTGTCAAGAGGCTCCACCCTTATTGACTGATGATGTCTCGAGTACAGTAAGTTTGACCATCGATATACGATTAATGATAATAGCTCTATCCTTTCAACACAGACTCACTTAATCTATATGGTCTATATGGTAATGAATAATAAAAGCCAGGGATAACATTTAGTGGTCACCAATGAGGGACTGAGTGTAAAATGAAGTGGTGGAAACATGCAAGTTAACTGTTTACTTTTCATTGTACAGTATATCGAAGGCCTACAATAATGTCAAAAGATACCGTGGTATTATTACAGAATAACTGGGTTTTCGACTAGGCTTGAGCAGTATTACCACATTAGACTAAGTTAGGTCCTGGAAATTTGCCTCAGTCACTTTATGATAGTTTACACTGGTTATACCTTGTAGTTTGCCCAGGTTAGGTCCCGGTAGTCTGCTGTGGTCTAGGTTAGGTTGGGTCAGGTCAGACTAGTTTCCAAATTATATTTGTAAACGGGGCATTTCCGAGAGAAACACGATAAATGAAAAGTGATTTAGAATGGTCCAAAATAGTGGGTAATGATACTAAAATATACAATATAGTGAACCCAGGTTTTCTGTAAATTTACTGATACCATGATAGAATTTGTGCAATTCACTGTGGGAGTGTACTTCTGACTAGGGAAGGTTACATCCAGGATATCCTTCGAGTTACACATTGACATACGGATAAGAATAGTCTCTGGAACCATTGTTTCTCACATATTTTAATGAGAATCACTAAACCTATAGTTTACATAATGCAGAATACAGACATGATGAGGAGAATGGTCTGGTACTGAGGAACACTAGATTGGGGGCAGAACTTTGATCCAGGTCTTAAAGATAGTAAGTTTGATTAGTTGTAGATGGTTACAGATTTCAAGTACTGTAGGTTTTAATGTAGCTTGCCTAGCAAATATTAAACCCAGTGATACCTCATTTTTTATATCTAATAAATGGGATGGAAGAAAATTTTAGATTGATTCAGATCATAAGAAACAAGATAAGTTTTTTTACAAGATTATAGGCCAAATATGCACTCCTACCAATGTTTTATTTGTACAGTACTGTATAGGCCTATAATTATGCCTATTAAATTTATGTTGCATGCTTAATTATGACTATTGTACATCATTGTAAATTATGCTTATATATTTATTGGTATTATTTAGGAGTATATGGAGGCTCAGGACAGGATATACTGAACAATGAAGCAGACGAAGACACATACTTTGTAAACATCTATGAGAACCTGACTTTACCCTGCTTCCTTTACACTGAAGAGGATGCTCAGGTTTGTACAGCAATAGGGTTCTGTTTTGTCCCTTTTGTTTTTTTTCAACAAATAATAAAAATAGTTCAAAGAATAATCAAAGTATAGCCTAGATAAGAACCACCTAATTATAAAGTTATTCTGAGTTATTATGAAAATATACCCGTATACTGTATATATAGTAACTAATACATACAGTATACTGTATATAGACTGATAGAATTTACAAGTTGCAGCTTTGAAAAATGTCATGTTCTCATGCTCTGCAGGAGAGCATATATTGGCGGTGGGAAGGGGAGCATGAGATTGGAGAGAATGTATTGGAGGACAGCTCACTGGCCCTCAGTAACGTGACCCTCCTCAATACTGGACGTTATGTATGCCACCGCGAGGAAGATGACTCTGTTGTGCGATCCTTTCACGTCATTGTTGTAGGTGGGTGTTGTGTGTGAGATTCATTGTATTGTATAAGGTTTTATGCTGCAACATCATGTCTCTAGTTATATAGATATAACCACCTTTAAGCCAATGAGGGTTGGGTTTGTATAGGTTAAAACAACTTTGAAGCAAAAGATGAGTAAGAATGATTTGGATTTAATGTAGGTTTTTTCTTAGTTTCCCGACTTATGAACATTCTTTGCAACTTTCAATTTTTCAAATAATCCACCATCAGTATAACGCTTCTATAACTTGTGAGGAATTAATGTTTGGAGATTGTGGTAGCAGAGATATGTGTAGGATGGTTAGCTAGCTGTCTCTGCCTTTCCACCTTCAATGGCACTTGTGATACATATGTGCTGTCTTGCTGCAATTGCATAACTTGAGTACTATACAGGGGTTTCATTGTTTGTCCTTTACCACACTTTCATATCTTCTTCACAGTCTGTTTCATCCCAGCTCTATTTCTTTGATTCACGTCTTGATGATGACTGTAGTAGTTAGTTATTTTTATCATAATTAACTAACTCTACAGGCCCACCTGAAGCCCCAGTGAACGTATCAGTGCACACATCAACAGTGGTGGCCATTGTAACATGGCACCTACATTTAGAGGAAGACTGGGAGGGTACAGTACAAGGACCAAAGACATCCCTTCACCTTCGCTATCGTCCCCTCACCTCCTTACAGTGGCATCATCTTCCTCACCACATCTCACCAACCCAAGTAAGTCTTAGTCTGAATCTGTTATCTTAATTTAAATTATATACAGTATTCACTATTATATTACTGATAAGTGCAGTGATTGGGACTAAAAGTGGCACATATTCTTTGCAACATGGATAGAATTATGCAGTACTACTCTATAGTGTAGATGGCAATTACTTTAGTTCATATAAAATTAATTGATATGACTTTAGAACAAATTCTCTGAAACACTGTAAAAAAAAAAGGGTACTGCTATACCCTGGCACCAACCTTAGTTCATTTATGACACCAGTACAGTACTCTTTTGGTCATATAATTCATTCATAGACCAGATTGTTTTTTTACCCATAGAAATGGTAAATAACACAAGTAAGGCTAGTTAAGGAAAGTAAAACCTTGACTCATCTCTTATTAATGCTGAATATATTTGCCTGGACAGTGCCGGGAGAACATCTTACACCTGCAGCCCAACACTACTTATGAGGTCCAGCTATGGGCCAGTAACAGACTTGGTGAAAGTGACACTGTTACTGTTCTGGCCACCACACAAGCTGACCACTCAGAGATGGGTAAGTAAATGCAGCATGCAAATGCTCTATGCTCTATTTGTTTCACCCTGGCTCCTGATATTAAACTTATACCAAATACACTTAATAAACTAGCTCTATAGGAGGGATTGTCATTGAATATGAAAATACTATGTGGTTGTGTGTGATTTGTTACTTCACTTACTTTATTACTATTGTTTTATCCCTAGGACATGTCATTTTGAATTCAGTGTCCCAACAAAATGGTTTCACACTAAATTCTCTGTAAGTTTAGTTTTATGCATTTCACTCTTACAGAAATGGCCAAGAGACTTGAAGAGAGCCTTAATGGATTTCGCCCTGGAGTTTGGGTGGCAGCAGTAGCTGCCAATGTGATGGCAGCTGGTTCATTAGTGGCCTGTTACTTCCACCACAGACACAGAAAGTCAGGTCAGTCACTTCTACCACCTCAGTGGGTTTTCTCCATTCATCCACTACTGTCTTTTCTAGGCTTGTTATACAGTCAACAACCAGTGGAATGGCAGGTGTGAGATTTACCACTAGGCCATGGAGAACCTGTAGCACAGTAGGTCTTAGGAGCTTCAGTGATTCTCTATACTGTATATTGTGTCTAGTGCAGATAGTCAATATCCCACACACCTAGCTCCTGCATGAGAAGTCCTCAGCAGAAAGTGGTTTTGATAGAAGAACTCTGGATTCATTCATTATCCTAACAGAATTACTCTATATGTTTTGTTGCACCTTCCTCTTCATTAGCCATATGACCTCGCTGTTGCGGCGCCTAATATCAATAAATTAATTAATCCTCTTCATTAATTATAGTTTCTCATTCTTTCCATGTTTATAATTTCATTACTTGTTACCTGTACTAGAGTAAATTTCATTGATAAGCATTACTGATTGGTTATCCTTGTGTAGGTGAGACAGAAGACCCAGAGAAGATTGAGCTGGTGCCAAACATCATTGAAAATCCTGGATACCGCTTCCCTGATCTTGACCCAGCCCACCAGGCTTTCCTCAATTCTACAGCCATTGCTGCAGCTGCAGTATGAGTGTTGCCTCATGTGAGGTGATGAAGAGGGACATAAGCATACTCCAGCCATTCTTTTAGGAGGGGTCACTTTTGGAAGACTTGTAAATAGCTACCAACTTCTTTGGAGTCTTTGAGAATCTAGTAATAGATGTCTGTGAAGAGGCCAAGTAAGTAAGTAAGAGCTCTGACATTTTTTTCTGAAAGAAATTATAGAAAAATTATCATCCTGGAGATACAGTGTGCATGATATGCTGAATCAAAAGTGGCAAGTCAAGTAGCTAAAACAGCAGGTATGGAGGTTATGTATTGCATAACTTCAGAGGGTTTCCAACCATGAAGCTAAATCTAGTAAAGAGGATGCCACTGATTGAAAATATTTGTGGAGTTTCATAAACTGTATAGAGTACCTCCCATGAGTAATTGCACATATCTATTTTTAATGTGTCAATAATATGATCACTCATTTTTGGGAGTGTTTCTTGAAGCTATCGGTGGTGATATTAAAACAAGGTAAAGTACTGCACAAACCCTTCATGATGAAACTGAATACCGTACTTACAATGTATGAGTTAACATTAAGATAGCTTATCACCTTCCTAATGCTTGATAGCTTGATAATACAGCCAGAAGATGGAGTGAGTTGCAGGCAGGTGCAGTAACTCACCTTGATTTAAGATACACTACCATATCCCTAAAGTCTTGAACACCACTAAAATATTCTATAGTATATATGACTTGATAATGCCCACTTCAAATGATCTCTTACTTAGATGTAAAAATAGCCTTGTCCATGATATTACTCAGCCAAAGGTGTTAGGTTAATATTATTAGGTGTGCGTATGTTTTATGTAGGCAGGTGTTCGTGCTTAATTGTAAGTTGGGAAGTGGACTATAAAGGAGTTAAGTATATAGATAAGATTCTTGGACTGTTGGTTTGATTTTACTTTCTTTCAGGTAAAGTATTATTGAGTATTGCCTTTCATGAACTGTTTATTAACATCATACTAGAGTGAATCGAATGATAAATTTATTACCGTATGTACACCATTATAAGCTGCAGGAAACAGGCAATGATTGGTGTGGTGCACCTTTGTTTGGCCCGAACTTTTGTAAGTTTGAAGCCTATTTCACTTTGGGATAATCAACAGCAATAATTAATGCAGTATTAGAAATGTGATGATAACGAAATGTATGTTTTCCTCTAATTACTGTGTTTTGTAGATAATTAACGAAAGCATATCATACAGTCTAGCAAAGAATTGGTATCCCTTGTGAAACAAGCTGGAGTCACCTGAACATTACCACTTTCTTTGTCAAGTAGTGTTTCTTAAGCAAATACCATAATTGCCAAAAATATTATTGAAATCAGATAAGTACAGCATGATAAACATTTTTTATTTTATTTTTTATACTTTTCCTATTAATTCAATCTCAGGAGTAATACTTTGTCATAAGTTTGGGTGCAGCTTAGATGGAAGTCAAGCATATTTTCTGTGCAACAAGCTCAAACTCACCATGCAGCTTAAAATGGAGTAAATATGGTGTACAATGATCTTGCATTTGCTTTGAGCTTGGGCTAAATTATAACAATTTCCTCTTACTGACGGTTCAGATACCATGTATGACACCGTTGGTATGGCAAGATAAGTGTAACTGAATACCTGTACAGTAAAGTATATTCATAAATAGAGGAATAAATAGGTAAATGTACCATTTGGGGAGCCTTTTGACCTGAATATGCTTTCATGTGAAAGATATGGTACACTGTACTAATAAATCATATACCGTATATTACAGATCAGTAATTTGGGTGGAACTGTTTGTGTGGAAATCATGAAGTGGTCAGGTGCAGATCATTTAAATAACCCTAATCAAATACAGATCTGAAGTAAAGGATGTTAATCAAATACAGATCTAAAGAGATATAATTTAATCAAATATAAGGCTCATGCAAGGTGTTTTTCTACTGCTGTTATTTTTATCAATGTAAGTTTATTGTTTTTTTATATCTGTTAGCCTATTAGTTTGACTGGTTGTAGTAAGATGCAGTGTGAGAGCTACAATATCAAGGTTTCATTTACTTTACTTGTCCATAATATACAAGCCATTTGCATTTATGTGTACCTGTTATACTTTTACATTTCAAGGAAACTATCTGTCACATTATCATCGTACATCTTTTCATTGGAATGAGGGACTTACTGTAGATAATTATTCATACATATTTGGGGACTTTGTTTTGATTTAAGTTATTAAGCTTCCATAATTATACACACAATGAGTTCTACATTTTTTATGATTAAGACCAGAAGTTTCCTCTAGGAGGAATACATTGTAGTACTACTGTAGTACCAGATGAGGAATAGGTGGATAAGGTCAAATTGAGTACATATTTGCCTGTTTGATAGATCTTAGCCTCCAAGGTGTAGTTATCATACACCTAGATAAAGGTGCAGGATGAGATATTAGTCATACTGTATAGTATATGTGACATGTTATTCTTAATATTTGTCTCAATAGAAGGTTGTAAGGATAAAGTAACCTTCTGTGACCACCCATCATTTAGAGGTTTCCAGAAATTAGGAAGATATCATTACTGGTTGTAAATTGATTATTTCGATAGAAACTGTGTCAGGAATATATTATGAATATAATCATTATCTACAAAAGTGGATGTAAAGATTATGCAAAGTGTTTTTTATGCTACCGTATTTATGTACTGTATTAGGCTGCAATGAGAGAAAGATGCAGTACGGTACCTCCCCTTATGTTATAAGATAATACAGTACCACTGTGTAACTCTGGTACTGGTGTAGCCTTTAGGTAGCTTTGTAATATTCTGCATGTGATGTGTAATGTAAAAGTATCTGACTTTATAAGCGTGATATAGCCATGACATGGTTATTTCCATTTTGTAAATTTCTCTTGATGTTATGGTGGGATGACTATTGCATCATTGAGCATATTGTACCGCATATGTATTATAAAATATGGTGATTTATATGTATGGAAATTGTTTAATGAAACTAATTGTGAAAAATATCAGTATTAAATTATCTATACTTACTAAATTTGTAACAAATAATGTAGCCTGTTTGGTCAGTTGAGAAATAGGAATTATGTAATAACGATTGTATGATTCTCAAGAGAGGCTTCTGTTCCAGGCCGATGTTAAAGCAATTGGGCCTTAAGTATATATTTATACTGTAATTTGAAATGTTTCCAACTTTTAACACTTGAATATATAGCTAAAAGACAGTATACTGTATAGGCTATTATTGAAAGGTAATGATGGCAGCAAATATGACCACAAACTGAGTTGTTCATTTGGTTAATGATGCTGGTGTGGTTAATATGAAAAACAAAATCACTTTTATCTCTTTATCTCTTGTATACTTTACAGTACTGTACCTCTTAGGCAGCATGGTGGAGGACTGTAGTGGACCTCTTAGAAGTGCAGTATTCAAATTTCTCACAAAAAAATCTTGAGAAATGAACAACCTTGAAATATAGCCCATTGGTACCACTGTCCATCAGACAGAATTTTATAATCTCCCCACTTGCCTTCAGTCAGTGCCTCACTAATTGAAAAAAGATTATACAGTAGTCCCCTTTATGCCGAGTAATTACAACTACCAACCTGTTGGTAATGCAAACAAACATATACACAAGGTAGCCAATTGGCTCATCTCAATAGTGGGTAACCAATATACTTGGTAGTGAGAGAACTAACTTTTCTCTTATCACTCCTTCCTTGTCACTATAGGGCTGAGTTGTCATTCTTATCAGGAAATAACTTTGGAGGACAGTACATGTAAATGTAGGGAGAGTAAAGCAAAAATATTTTGGGAATAGATGACCTATTATATTTCTAAGTGACTGAAGTATGTGTCATTGATGTTTAAGTGTCAGTATGTAACTAATGTAGCCAAATGATTGAGTATGGTTCAAAAAGGCATTCAGCAGTTCACAGGTTAGGTTCCTGAACTATTTGGACCTACTGTCTAGTTGAATCAACTTTATAGGAAAATATGATTAATACTGAACAAGTGTTTATCAAGTGTCAGGTGTGCAGGACTATTTATTCATGTGTACAAATTCACAAGATCCAAGTTGGCAATTCATGACTTTGGAAGGTAAAAAAGAAAAGTTATATAATTTTTAGTAGTATGCAATATTATTTCACTGCTTTTGTCCAGACATAGCACAAAGCAGTATCTAGAAAACTTTAGTAATATTGTATAGAGAAAGTTTAAAGACAAGAAACCTCAGTGGATATTTTTGGCTAATGTTATTTAGTGTAGATTTCATAATTTAAGAAATGCCAGTAGCTACAGTTTTTCCTCTGTGTTGGAAGTACTGTCAACTCAAGCATTGTGATGACAGGAGAATACATCGTGCAATATAGGTTGTAAGAAATACAGATAGTATTTAAGTTTCAAAGTGTAGACATTTATATTTGCCAACAAAAGTTCTACAGCATCTACTAGTCAACAAGCATTGCAGCTGATGTAAGTTGCTTTGTGTGTGAGTGTGATCTATACATGTAACTGTATAATAATAATCTTGTTTATTCTGCAAGCTGTGATAATTCAGACACTTTAAAGCTATAATACAATATGAAATGTATACAGTTGTATATGAATACAGTACAGTTGTAATTGCAGCTGTCTTCTCTTATCAGAGCCTGTACCTTAGTTGTAATACTGTGTTTGTATGCAGCTGCATTTATCCCACATTAATAACTTAATGCAAATTAAATGCAAACTTGATGATAGTTACCGTATCAAAGCAACTTTATTACTAGATCTTGTTGATTAACTGGTGATGCTGAAGATGTGTTAACAACTATAAAATGCTGTCTGGGTCTCATGGTAGATGGAGGTTCCTTGTCCTTCTTTGCCTGCCTCCACTTGCTTCTAGTATGTTGAATGCTTCTTAGTGTAGTTTAATGTTATATCAG
Organism: Petrolisthes manimaculis; assembly: GCA_034508575.1. NCBI lineage: Eukaryota > Metazoa > Arthropoda > Malacostraca > Decapoda > Porcellanidae > Petrolisthes > Petrolisthes manimaculis. Next base: position 149,613 of record JAWZYT010001721.1, read on the forward strand.
TATTATTGCCTTAGAGTTGTTATATTTGGTAGTACTGCTTTACTTTATTATTTAAGATCACAACTATGAACTAGGTGCAGTGTCATTAGCTAGTCACTCTTATGGCCACCACTTTATTTCCTATACATTTGAAGGAAATACAGTAATACTCCAGAGGATTCAGGAGCTCAGGTATGCTAACCTGTGTCGCTCTCGGATACTAATCTCGCAATTGTTGCAGCTAATTGTTTATGCTCAAATTTCCATCTCACAATTGTCCACTAACTGAACTTATATATAACATATATATTTATAGTGCTTCATCAGTGCTCAGTATATCAGTTGCAGAGAAACCTCCTGGCTCATGAATTGGTCTGCAGTCCTTCATGTACATCCAGAATCAGTCAGCTCGAAACTAAGTACTGTAATATATTGTATTGTTACTGATATTAAGTATAAGTTTTCTGTAAGGGAAAATAACATAGAAGTACTGTTCTAATGTTGTGATGTATGGGATATCCTTGTTTTTCCAAACCAGCTAGAAAAATGTATTTAGCATAAAAAATCAATCATTTTTTTCCATGTTGGCCCATGCAGGAATAATACCATACCAGGTTAATCACGTTATATGACTTGATATATAGGATGTTATGCTCTCAAATTCTGTAAGTCATATGAAAGTACAGTATTCAAATATTTTACTCCCGCAGTTTTCAGAAGGCTTATATGGGCAAGAGATTATGCAGAAGTGTCTGGCCTCTTTCCCCACAAGTTGATTCAACTCAATAGTATCAAGCAGTTGTATATCTCCAGACTGTCTGGCAGAGCAGTCCCAAGTCTGGTTGACCGAAGCCGCTCACATACTCGGGCCCCCAAAAAGGGAGCCAGGGAGATAGTGAGATAATTTTTTTTTTTTAAGGCAACAGAAGAGAGGACAACTGGCTCATGGGCATGTACCCCCAAGCCAACGAACTCATCAACAGTAGTCTCCCTAGTTGTGCTACCCAATCAGGTGATCTTGCCATCTACCTAGAAGGAATGAGAAATAATAAGAGTAACAGACAGAACAGGCCAGGGTGTGGTAGAGGATGCCAAATTCTTCATTTCTGGATAGAACCAGCCCTCACCAGTGGCAAAAAAGGATAGAGAGGTGGGACGGCAAGCACCAAGGAAGAAAACAAAGGGACATTGAAGAATTGAAGAGAATTGGCTGGGGCCAAAACCCTTAATGTATTGCTCACAGCACTGTAGGTAATACTTCCCCTATGGGTAGTATCAAGCAGTATTTTAATTTACAATTTTATATTATCCCAGTGATCTATCCAACAATTATTGCTAATATTTTAATGGCCTGGGTGTGATTTCCACTAATTTATATAAAACAAAAACTATATTCCCAAGAGGGGTCTACAACATGGAAGTTGATGTAACCAAGTACACTACAGGTTAATTTATTAACAGTACTGTATTGTACTGGAAAATAATAATAAAGCCCAATCTGCCCCAGCAACCTTTACTGTACACACATGTGTAAATGTATTAACTATTGAATTATGATATTTTTATTCAGGCTCCCAAAGGAAGGATATGAATTCAGTAAGCTAGACAGTGTAGCAGTACTAAGGTCACATGAGGGTACTTCTTCCATTAAGAATAGTTCATAGCCAGTCTGAAACTCATGATCTGAAGGATGCACAAGAGCAATACTGTATTACTGCACTACCTAGTGATCCTGCTTGCATGAGAATTGGGATGTTCCATGAGTGAAACTTTGTGTTGGGACTTTGCTGGAGGTTCACTAAAATTTTAAACTTCAAGTGTACCGTACATAATACTGTGTTGTAAAGTATACAGTGGTATTATTATTTTGATGGAAAAATAAAGGTATTCTGTACAGCATAATATAATTTATATATATACAGTACTGTACCATGTTTTGAATGATGGCTTATGCATAGTACGAAACTGTGTTTACTTTGTGAAAAACTGCTGATGTACCATACTCATAGTTGAGCAATTTTTTGCCAGGGATGCCAAAATATTTTTGTGGAAGCAGCCTTGTTTTTATATACTGCCAGTTTGTGCATTGAAGAGTTCAGGAAGACTTTGCATTATGTTGTTCATTTGTGCCTTTGTCAGTGAGCCACCTGTGTCTTAGTGTATTAAGATGTATGCGTGCCCCATTTACGAGGCGTTCCCAGATGCAACTTAGCAAGCACCAGTATTCATTATAACTTTCCTTTGTTGTGCAAAATGTCATTGATCTATATCATCTGCTTTGCTGATTAAGACCTGTTTACATATTAATACTAGTGTCAATGGATAGGTGGTTCCCTAAGCAAGTTCAAATGTGGAGTAGCTTCCAGTTTGTCACACCGTGGAAACGGAATGCTAAATTATACAGTAGATGAAACTTACTGTGTCACCTATAACTACTGTACTTTTATATTATTATTTCCAATTCTTCTGGTGCTTGGTCAGTTATGTCATGGAATGGCTTACATGCCAACCAACCCCACCTCATAATCCCCAACAGCAGTAACTAGATCATGCTGCTTCATAGATGCAAGCCCTATGGGAATTTTTTTTTAATTGAGTTTGGTACTAACTTGCATATGATGTCTACTAGTGCTCAGTAAAAATTTTGTATTGCCATTATCAACTGTATTAGCACTTGTTAATACAAAGCAGAACAGTGTGAAATATGAAAGTCATATTAATTTGGACAGAAAATATATATGAAATGGAGAATGCCTTTCTTTCAGCATCCAGAGTTGCTGTCTTGTGTTGCCTTTATATATATATACATACACAGTACCGGTATGTATAGATATACAGCACTGTAGATGCATTTTTGTGGGATGCAAAACTTGTGTAGTCAAATATGTTGAAGTGTACTGTACTGTACAGTACAGTAACCAGAGAAAGTCAATAACACAGCATCTGCTTCTGTATTTGTTTGGTCCTCCACAACCATTTCTTTTGGTCTTTATCCATACCAAAACCCTTATTATCCACACTCACCATATCAGTTGAAGAGTATAATAAATACCCACAATCACTATCAATTACAGGTGCCAATATTATCACAAAATTTAGTAGAAAGCAACTGCTGTACTGCACAGTTTCTCATCATATATACAGTATATATATACCACAGTACATTACTGTACAGTATATGCAAACAGTTATGAATGGTTCTAAAATTACTAAAAAAAATCATGATTACAAAGAAAAACACCATTTGAGTTTGAATATCTAATGATGGCATGCCAGTATGGCAGTAAAGACTCCTTGGTGTTTTAATCTACGAGACTTGTTCTGATAAACTTTGGAGTGTTAATGTTGGCTGGAAAATTGAGTCTTCCATTTGTTTCCAGTTTACGAAAATTTTACTTTTAATTAGGAATGTAACAACTGGTGTGTTCAATGTGCATTAGTAATACAAATTGAAGTACTGTAAACAGAAGTGTCTGTGAATGAGTATATTTTCTCGTCTTATAAAACCTTATTTTCATCATAAGAAAAATCCTGAATACCATACATTTTTTTAATGTCATATGATACCTAAATCTCATAATAAAATTATGAGAAAAATTATGAAAAAATATTACAATTTACTTAATTTCTACTTCATGTTTTTTTAGATAAGAGTTAAAAAACTATTTTTGTAGGATTTGCGACAGAAAAGATATTGTATTGCAAATGTTTTTATACATGCTGTGGGTCAATTCATAGCAGCTACCATTTGTTTGATAATTTTCCAGTACAGACTGCTACAGTATCTACCTTACCCACAGAGCTTTCACAGTTCCATAGCCAAGATCTTAACATTCTTCTGTTGTCTATGTTTCTATTGTATAGTTTTCTTTGATATTGTCTTTGTTTGATTTAGTGCCAAATAACCTCACTTGCCTGACACTAAAAATGACATTATTGCCTTGATTTTTGACATCAATATATGTAACTACTGTCCAGAATCTTATTTGGCTGCTTTCAGTTCATAAAATGGCACCTCTGTATCTTTCTTGACTTCTGTATTGGAAAATATGCTGCTAGTCGAAAAACTAAAACTTTTTTTTTTTCATGATTACGCCTTTTTGTATATGCTCTGCGGAGACCTCTCAAAATAGGTATTTTTAATACAGTATCATATTTGAGGTCTTGATTCATAGTGCTATGCCTTTATATTCCTTAATTATATTTTCTTAATACCTGTACTCACATTACCAAAACTAAGAATCTCTTCTATATTGGGTGGTTGGGGAAGATGGGTAAGCAAGAGAGAGGGAGGAAACACATGGTACTGCATAAGGATGCTTAATCAAGATTCTTCACAGATGTCTTGAAGCTCTTTAGCTGTGCCTTCCCCCTTCTTCTTCGAGAGAAAAGGTATCAGGCTTTAGAGATGAAAATGTTTTATAGGTACAAGCAGTACATAAATTAGTTCTCACATTAACATTCTTTTTGATATTGTAAATTTACCTATGAACTTCATGTATGTATGAAAGATGTAATATTAATTTATTATCCTGTTCAAGTATCTTCAAACTACTTTTTATCTTGTGCAAGAACCCACACACTGTTACTATGATTCAATTCTTATGTGTATTTATTTTCTTTTTCTGAAAACCGAGACCAATTTTTTACATCTAGTACAGGTTGAACTCTGAAGTGCTTGTGTTTTACAGCTACAGTATGAGCTTATCTATATTTGTCCTTATGTTTCCATGACATGGAAATGCAGTCATAAGGTTAATTATTAACACTACACAACTCTATCCAGAATGCATCAACATGTCTCAGTATAGTGTTGAATGTCTGGAAGGAACATATAACTTTTTCTGCTTCAGCAAGTATTTTCATTTTAGCCTAAGTCTGGGTAAGGTTAGTATAGCTGGGCTACCCTGGCATTTATCTGTAAGGTTGCCTTTTCAATACTTAAACTTAAAATGGAATACTTAGATGCCAACATGTTGCTGTATGGTAATTAACTACCATATACTCTATTAGCTTTTGGAAACTTACATTTATACCTTTTCACTTCAAATGCCTGAATTACTATTTTAATTCTTTCCCTATTTACAATTACTGTATATCATTGATGAAACTTTGTCTAACTAGAGGTTACCATGTATGAAACCCAATTACAGGACAGAAAAAAATTGTGCAAGTTACTCCAACCTGTCCTAGAAATTAAAACCCATTCATTATAACCATGAAATATTGTTCAGTAATAAAATCATTCCAACCTTCGTCAGTTTTGTTTATAAAACTACTGTACAGAAACACAACATGTTCTGTACTACAGGTATAGTTATATAATTTTCTCAGTTTAACAACATAGCTCTGTATATAAAGTAATAATTTGGTAAAGAATGGCACAGTTATCACTTAGTGAACTACTTTACAGTATATTAGTAACCAAGCAAGCCATTATTACAATCTTGTAACACTAACTTCACTCTTCTCCACACTAACTTGAAATCCTCTTTGGCAATAAGAATGAAACTAACCTTTCGGCAGTGTTAATGGAACATCACCAGTGCAGGTTGTGTGATAAATAGTACTATCAGGGAACACATTGTTTAAACACCATTGGCAGCTTCTGGTAACAATCCCAAGAGTAGAATCATCAGTGGTAGTGGACAAAGTTTGCAAAGAAAAGGGCAACATTTAAAGTGTAGTTTGCAATTGGCTGCTGCACTCCAATATCAGTTATTGCCATGTTGTTATTCATGAATTTTGTCTCCCACGAAGGTGTTAAATCTTGAGGTTACAACCCACTGGTGTTCAAATCAGTTGTTTTTTGACTGTACAGTCCTTTCCACTTCCACGACATGAAATGTTCATCATGTAATACATATAATTGTCATATTATTTGCTCATTGACAATAAGCTCGTCTATTATGTATTTTTATAACATTTGATGAATTATTTATAAAACTTTATATTTTGCAGATTTCTTGGACCCATAATCCAATAAAATATAATTAAAATTGCATTTTGTTTTCAAAATATTATTCCTTAACCTTCCATAAAATTACATTCGTGAAATTAATAACTGGAAACCAAACAATAATAGTCAACCATACCTGTCTTTACATATAATTCAGTAATGCCATTAAAGTACTGTACTGGACAGCTACTATGGTTTTCTGCCACTCAAAGATGATCAAAGTTAATACAGGAAAAATTTATATTTAGAAGAGACTGAAGCTCTGAAGGAAACTACTGTAGTCTAGAGCTTCTGTGAGAGGGAAGATATTTTAGAACATGGAACAGCACTACAAAATAAAGAGTAAGAAAGAAGCCAGAGTGGAAACAAAAATATGATGAAGGGGGAAAACAGGAGAGGCAGGGAGGGAAAGGCAAGCATGGGAGTAGCAAAATTTAAGTACTGTACCAGTAGGAAAAAGGGGGAAGATCAGACTACAAAGTGGAGCTACAGTATAATATGGAGCAAAAGGTAGGTAAGGTACAAGAAAAGCAGGAGACTTGGGAAGGAACACATTAGAAGATTCACTAAGATCTGTTAGAGAGGAAGGTTGATCAAGGTGGAAATGGTACCGTAATAAAAGGGTCAGCTTGTCCTGCTGAGGAACAATAACAGGGTCCTGAAATACAGAAAAAGATGGCAGAGAAAGCCAGCATATCAACCTGCTCAAAACTGGAACCCCAGCATTACTCAAAATCCAACAAAACTGGGCTGTCTTCTTTCAAAGACTACAGTGAGACAGGCGCTGAAATAAGCAACTAAATGCAAAGTATGAAAGACATCATGGAATATTACAAATACTTTATTCAAATCCACTGATTACAGGGAAACGGAAATTGCAAACACCTCTGCTTTAAGGAAATTACCTATGGGAGGAAAGTCATTCACAAAGGTCAACATGGCCATAATTATGACAATTTTGTTATATAAAACTAAACCTCCATAAACTCTGTACAAAGAGGGCACCTGGCTTAGTTCATAGTAAACCAGGCTGGGGATACACAATATGGCTTGTGAATTAATAGTCTCCCACCATAACTGACACTCCACTTTTTAAATCACTAGATAAACGATCAGACAGATCCATTCCATGTCTTGGTGATTTTTATGTACTGTATTGTTATTTCTAAACAAAGGTGTGTGTATGCAATGCCAATTTGCATGGTCAATATACAGCAATCAGATTAAGTTGAAACAAAACTGTTCTTGAATTGTGGTATCATAATTTTATCTTATTTAATAAAACTCCAAGAATACGCTACCCAATGAAAAATAAACATAGTATCCATGATAGCAAGTTCTCAGTTTTTAGGAGGAGGAGGTGGAGGCACTCCACCTGAAGGAGGAGGTGGTGGAACTGGGTTAAATGGTGGTGGCGGAGGAGGCGGTCCTCCAGGTGGTGGCGGAGGGCCACGCATACCAGGGGGAGGACCCATGTTGGGTGGGCCAGGAGGTGGTCGAAGTGGGCCAGGGGGAGGAGGCATCATTGGAGGCCTCATTGGAGGTCGAATGGGTGGTGGGGGTGGCATTCCTGGTGGTGGGGGCATACCTGGTGGAGGTGGACCTGGGGGCATCATAGGTGGCCGTGGTGGTGGACCTGGAGGTGGTCCCATACCTGAGGGTCCTGGGGGCCCAGGGGGTCCTCCTGGTGGACCAGGCATCATGGAAGCCCCTGACATAGGAGGGGGTGCAGGGGGAACCATCTTGGCTTTGGGGTCAATCTTGAAAGCAAACTGGAGAAAGAATTGCTTGGTCTCTTTGTTCCAAGTGGTCCATGATTTGTCCACTTCACGACTAGGAACCTTGAAAGCAATAGTTTCATATGGTTCAGCAGCAAACAGTAAATATTGCCATTTACGGTCTGGTGGTTCAACTTTCTGCTCATATGCAGACATAAAACGGTGTCGAGGGGCTACATTGTCTGCAATCTCTGGGTAATCAATCTGGAAGAGCAAACTCTGCTGGCCAGTTTCTGCATCTCTCTGCTTTGTTACTCGGTATCCAGGACGTCCAATCTTCACAAATTTCTTCATCTCGACGCGTGGTTTTTCAGGGGCTGGCTGGGCAGGAGATTCCTTGGCCTCTTTGGCTGCCCGACGAGCCAAGTTAGTCTGGTGCTTCTTACCCTGTGTATGTGCCAGGTAACTGCCCTCATTGTTGTGAAGTGTCAAACACAACTTGCACTCATAGGACCCCAAGTGATTTTTCATAAAATAAGGATCCTTATTGAGGTCGATTGTTTCTAAGGCGAGCTGTCGCAGCCGCTCCCGTCGATCCCTGTTACTCTCTGACCATGATGCCTGTCCTCCCCCGCCAGTTTTCCCACCAGCACGGTGCTGGAAATCCATGTTACCGACAGTGGATGTAGTGTCTTACTGGAAAGGAAAAGAATGTAAATACAAGTACTGAGGGTCAATAAAAACCATTTGGTAAGTATTGAAAGAATTACCATTATTGTGTATTGTTTTTCTACCTTAATTACCCATTTTAAGATTATTTTTTTCTATGGCATTTTCTCCTAACCTGACCTTACCTAACCTAACCTAGACCACAGCAGACTAACAGGACTTAACCTGGGCAAACTACCAGGAAATAACCATGGTAATTTACAGGAAATAACAGGGGTAAAATACTGGGACCTAGCAAAATCTGGCCACACTGCTACAAAACGGTAATTCTTTCAATAAATACCAACCATTAATTTCAAATTCAACACTGTATAAAGCAATGTTAAGATGATGATAACTCGATAACATTTGGAAAACCCCAGTCAATTCCTAACATTATATACTTGGCTTGGGTTTCCTAGTTTCAATACAATTGGCTTATCTACACTTGGCTTATCTACACATCAAAACCATTATTACCCAAACTTACGTGTTTTTACCTAATCAAAACTCTTAATTCCCTCCCTAGCTCTCCCTAGTATTATTCAGGGTTGAGGTAATGTACAAAACACGCTTATTTCTTCACATTGTTGTCATAATACTGTCATTTCAAAACTAAAAGAACAATTATTATAAACATTCATGAAAAATTAAGAAAATATCCAAACTGAAGGTATATTGAGTAATGCCACAAGCAGCCTTAACTCATTACACTACACTACATTAACCGTAATCAAATAGTTTGTACTTTAATAGGAAAATACAATAATAACTTACCGACAAATCACAACAAACAACACGTTCCCATTCGTCCGTCCCATATGCAGTGTTGCCAACTTGCCAGGTTTGTTTGACAAGATTTCCCCAACTTCAACATCAGAATTTCCCTTGTTTACCCAGTTTACTCCTGAAGATAGTCGTATATTCACCATCAATTCCGTATTTGCCTCAATAATTCCCTGTTTACTCTTGATGATAGTCGGACATTTACCATCTTCTTACTATTTCGTTTGGAGAGATTTCCCCATTTACTCTTGAACAATCTTTATATAATTTCCCCATTATAGTACCCCTAATTTCCCATGTCTAGTGATTTTTTTTAATATTTGGCAACTTTGCTTAAGCGTCGTCGTCGTCCTCAAATCGAGTACCGTTGTGATGACTGATGAGCAGTGTTGTAAATTTCTCAATTTAACCCAAATATGACTTATAACAATTACTTTTGTCATTTACTCTAAAAAACAAACATTAGAGAACTTACTTAAAACAGTGACTTAATTTTATAATTTACTATGACCCATATATTAGAGTACTTATAGCATTAACTTAACCAAAATATTAGGGGACTTAGAAAAGTAACTTTACCAAGATATTAGGGGACTGATAGCATTAAGTTAACTAAATAGATATTGGAAAACTTCATTGGATATTGGGGGATTTTTAGAGCAATGGTTACCTAGAATGGTAACGCTGTTGAAACGATGCGATCACGATGAGGGTTGAGGCGTATTCCTCAAAGTAATATACAAAGTAAAACTGGAACGAATGGAGGATACAAGACTGGCAAGAAAGGTTTATACGTGGAACATTAGAAACGGCAAATGGGGAAAGAAGTGTAAGAGAATGGTATATGTATATGAATGGTATGGTAGTTAGAGGAATTATGCATGAGTGGAAGATAATGAGCATGAATAGAGAGAGGCTAGACTGGGATGCAAGAAAGTGGAAAAGTGAGATTGACAAAGAAGTGAAATGCCTGGGGTTAAGAAAGTGGAAAAATGAAATGGAACAAAAGGACATTCTTGTATGGTATAAGGAGAAAGAATGTCCAGAGTATGTGAAGTGGTATGAGGGAAGTCTGGGTGGTGATCTACTCTTTCGAGCCAGAGCACAATAATGTATGGAGGTGAATGAAAGAAGTTATAGATGGTGTGAATCCCGAAGCAAGGTATGCCAGATGTGTGACACAGGAGAGGATGAAACGGTAGAACATGTGATGCTGGGATGTGACAAGTATGAGAGAGACAGAACAGAGATGATGCAGATCATCTTGACTGAAATGGAATGTGATGGAATGGAATTAACAGGGAGAGAATGGATGATATTACTGCTAGGTTTGTGTGAGCAGAGCACAGATGAAATGATTGGTGCTGTGAAAGAATTCTTGGAGAAAATGTGGTATGCAAGATGTAGAAAGTGAATAGATATGCGTAGTATTGTATTTTTTTTCCGATTTCTATTTACAGGAGCTGCCGATACGAAGGCCATCCCTGGAATAAACACCCGGGGTACCTGTAACAGCAAGAGCAAGAGAGCCTCTAGTTGTTTAGTTTGTTACGGATCTCTCCTATGCGTAATAATATGAAAAATATGGTGTTATTTTCTTTCGTCCTTTATTATAATTATTGGATAGTTTCTCATCAGTAATTTTTATCCTATTTCTCAAAACGTTTTGTATGCGTTTGGTTTAATCTTTTATCTGTAACTTGTCACGCACTTAATAGTTTTTCCAACGTCTTCGTCCTCATTCCCTGTATTCTGCAAAGATGGAGGACAACTACAAGCCCGGCAACAAACCAAATTGATCACACAACTAATTCTACACTACAGAAAAAAATTACAGGTAATGCAGTCAGTCACAACTCCAACCGCGTTATAGAAAACCTTCCGCCTTCAAGAGATTTTGTCTATTATATATATTTTTTATTTTGCTATTAAGTAAGCAGTGAATTAACCACGGTCGAACAAGAATATTCCGAAGAATATCCTTTGGTTAGTTTTCTCTAGGCCTACAATGTGTTATCTTTCAACTTTGCAATAATGGGTGCATGGGCTAGGTTTCCTTGTATAATTGTTTGAAAATGCATCTAAAGAAACAAAAGGGTCTAAGGAGGAAGAACAAGGTGGTCCGGCTTTAAAAATAGGCTGGATAGACTAGATAAACTAAAAGGGATGGGGCTAAATCTAGAGTTACAAAGAACTGGGCCAACAGACCTAGAGTTTCTTAAATTGTAATGTTCATGGTCTTACAGGGGTGCTCCACCTAGAAAAATATAGGGGATTCATTATGGTCCATTTGAGGGAAAAAACACAAATGGGAGAAGAGACAGGAAGGCCAGCTGGTGTATGGCTTGAAGTCAACAGACCTACTTAGATCCAAAAGGGAGATTTAAAAAATCCTTCAAGTATTGCCTACATCCAAGGAGAAAATACCCCTCCATAAGGCTGACACCATATAGATCTCTAGAATAATCACTGCAGTCACCACCCATTGGATAATAATCATCATACACTCAAAATAAAAAATATAGGATATGTAAATATAGTTCCAGCCACTATTTCTGGGTAATATCAAATGTTATACACAACATAAGTTATCCCCACTGATGAAATTAGGATTATATCCTAAGTTTGTACAGTATGTGAATGTTTGGGCCCCAACTCCAGTCCAGTGAAGCCAGTTGTCTGAGCAAAGTAAGGCAGGAATGGAGAAACAATGTACATAAATAATGAATGCTAATATTATACAAATAAAAATTCCTCCGTCTTTCCATATATCTCTTTTATTTCCATCTTTATAACAAATGTGTTCTATGACAACACTGTGAGAAGTGTGCAATGCAATCCTGCATTATAGGACCATGCAATTTTCTCAATTTGATACATAATTTTGCCAATTTTGAAAGATATTCAGTTTAAAACATTTTGTCACCCTTCTCACAGACATGTCTGTGAATGAATATAATTTGTACTTAAAACCATGAATTTACAAAATGAACTCTAGAAACATCTTTCATGACATTCTCTCTGGCATGAGCAATCTATCATGTATGAAATGTAGTGCCAGAAAGTGAACATGATTAATGAATGTATGCATATGTAAAAAGCAGACAAGGTAGGGTTAGGTTTCCTTGTATACATCCATTTTGTTTTGGTACTTGTTGAAACTGGGAATACTAAGTGTTCCACAAACAATTCCATAGTACTGCCTGCTTCATAAGTTCAAAAATAACCTACTTTCAGCAGGAGTGTTGGAAACATAGTGAAACAAACTGAAACACCTGTTGCTTATACAATAAAAATATGAAATGTACATGTAAATACTTTGTCATCAACAATTTCATATACGACTTCATTATATTGTAATTACCCAATTGATATACCAAAAAAATGGACATCTCTTATATGTACAAAAAATATTGTAATGTCAATTCACTTATAAATAAGTGTACAGTACAAATAATCCTAGTACAGTAATCAATATGGCTAATCACCGACTGATACTCATCACAGAAGATGGGATAGTTTTGTAAGTTTCGATGCGGTATATTTTTTTCCTTTTCTTTCTTGTATCCTTCTGCCTTTAAAATGGTTACTTAATGAACCATCCCAGGCACTGCCTACGTAACACAATGAACTTATTTAGGCAACCATATTTTCTATTTCTACATCAGTTTGATGTCATGTTTTTGCATGGCAGTGAAGATTGATGCAACCAACAACTTGCACAGAAATTGTCTTTTAAAATTCAGAAATAAAAATACAGTATGCACAAGAATAACATATGCCTATCGACTTTCCTTAATAATCTTGATAAATTAAAAAAAAAAAAAAAAAAAATGCCAGTACGGTATGTTTTACGTAAGTTATATATTAAAAAAAGAAAAGAAGTTTGTTATCCCTATAAACATCATGGCAGTCCTAGTTCAACATCTATTATGCACATAAAAAGTTAGCAATCCTGACCTTGCACGAAACAAAACTCAAAGGATGGCACCGCCAAGAGTACAAAGCTGTGTCTGGGTTCAACTTAGATTCTTGGGTTACCTCATAATGTGCCCTACCTTCGGGCCATATTTCTAGTAAATTCCAATTAATGGAATAGTAAAAGTTGCATCCCCAATGCCAAAATACTAAAAAGACTCTTAAAAACTCAGAACAAGTGGTGGCTATGCCAAATACAGATAATATTCACATCCTGAGGCCATTATGATCCAACACAATAAAAGAAGATTCAAATTAAAAGCTCGGTTGCCTCATTCTCTCTGGTAACCTCTCACTTCATACACTTTCACAAAATCTCCGTATGTCCAAGCCATCTCAATGCATAAAGACTCCATATCTCAATCACTACACACCCAAATACCCATACTGAAGCAGAAATATAGGATAGCTAGAAAATGAGACAAATCAGAAATAAGGCTGATGCAGCATAGGGACCCCAGTATAGAAAGTCATGGAAAAGTTCACCCATTTCTTCCTAAAACAAGGTAAGGTAAATCCTGAATTTTTTACAATATATTTCACCATAAAAAAAAAAAAAAAAAAAAAAAAAAAATATATATATATATATATATATATAAAGTTACTGGCAATGAGAGGCTGGATGAAGGTAAAGAACATTCAGGTATGAGAAATACAACCTGGGATTATTAATGGACATCAAAATGGTGGAGTGAAGGAAGCGACTTTAAAGAATACGCAAGTGGTTAATGAAAAAATAAATAGGACTCCTATAACCAAATACCTCATACTAAATCTTAAAAAGCACCAAGGACGAAGTGTACAACAAATTGAAGATTGTAAAGTCTGATGCAATGGAATAGATCAGGCAACTATAATCAAAGTTGGTTAACTGGAAGGCTATCAATTCCTCCAAACTATATAAAACAAAAAAATGCCCTCAGTGGTACTAATAGGGGATCTGTTTTGTAAAACAGTTTGGAGGAATCAGAGACTTTCCAATTCAACAACAAAAGAATTTCCCCTCAAGTCAAAAGAGAATGCAAAGATCTGCACCGAGTTAAAATCCCACATACATAACCTATTCCATATTACCCCACTCCTATGTGAGGGGGCTCAAAACTGGGCTTTCTTGAGGGATGGCAGTCAACCCATTCCCAGTGGTGCCATGAAGCCATATGGGATGTGTAGAATATTCAAAACTAATAGAGCTGAAGTCACAATAATTCTAGGTACATAAGTAAGAAACAAGACAAACTTGTCAGAAGACTGCTAACACAGGGAGAAATCAAAGAGGGGAAGCTGATTTATGATCCATCTGTAAAACGTAAGGTTTTGACAAAGAAATGGTAAGAATTATTCTGCTGAACTGACAGACTATGAGCAGCAATGCAATTCTGGAACAATACAACACAACCTCCTCTTCATGCATGAAAAAGCAGATATTATATAGGGGAGAGGAAGCAATACCAAAATTCAAACCAAGGCCAACAGTTAAAAAAATAAATAACCCTACATTCCAAACATATACCCCTCCAGATCGAGCGTACTGAATTTTGCGTGTTGATCCTTGCTAGCGGGCATTTCACTGTTTTTAGTCTCATTGAATGACCAATGTTGCAGAAATATTAAAATACTATTACAAAACAATGAGCCTTCAGCTCTCAGACAAATTGAATTTCAATACACTTACATTTTGGCTTCAGTGACAGTGTGAATGAGATGTTGAAAACACTGAGCAAGCGTGGGTGGAGGGGAGGAGTACAGCACAAGGGTGGACCACACCCAATGCAGGGATGCATAAAATATCAACTTTATCACCATCATGAAAGAAAAAGATACCAAGAATATAATTAACGTGAACTTCTGTGAACATTTTAGTAGTCCAGGTTAGAAAATGAAGTAACAGTTGAAAAGCTTCAAACTAAATTATTACACTGGGAACTAGCACCAGGAGCAAGTAAGGAAGTGACAGATGGAAAGTAGGTAAAAAAAAAAGAGGAAGATCAGACTACAAATTAAAGCTATAGATGGGCTAGGGGGAAGATGTTGGCAATGCATTACTACCACCACTGTTCTCCATAAACTGAAAGTATTTTTTTCTAAACACAATTTGGTGGAATTCTTATCTTAAGTTTGCCACCATGTATATTATGGCAGAGGAATGACACCCACTTACAATCAATAAATGGGAAGCCAATGACCATAAATAAACTTTGTGACAAAGGATACATGCAGCAATATATAAACAAAGTTAAATTTCCCCTGTACTAACAATGTGGCTTCCATAATAAAATATAGAACAAAATATTTAGTGCAACTTTTAGCAATTGATGTAAACTGCAATTATCTGGCAAAGGCCACATCCGTATTCCACATAACCCCACTGACGGGTCCGAGTCTGATGGCATGAGGAAAATAATTTCTGGATGCTTCTGACTTGGATTTTGGCAAGACTGCCAGAGCAGGACTCCAGTCAAATAAGCAGCCCACTAATTTACCACCAGCCAAAATTATATATTATTAATTTAGTAATGTTATTGAAATTAGTTATTAACCACAATGAATTTCACACAATAAAAATATCTTTAAAGTACCAAGTGTTCACGAGACATTCCTTAGGCAATTTACTATTTTCTTCTTCTATTATTTAATATAAAACAATTTTCATGAAATAAAAACATCTACTCAATTTTATATCCACATGCTTAATTCTATACCAGTTGAATCATTAAAAAAGTGGTCCATTTTGTATGATATAAAAGAAATTATCATGAGCACAAGACTTAAGACTAGAGACCTGAACAAACAAACTGGTTATGTCCAGTAACATGGTGGTTATTTTGAAATCTCTGGCTGGTACTGTAAACCTCATTAAGCACTGGGTTATTGGGTTCTAAATGTAAAGTATGTATTGAAGCTGTGCACATAAGACCTGGCCTCAACGGAGTATGAGCATAAAAGGCATAAACATAGTGGTATGCAATGATTTAAGGACAATCACCATATAAATGACGTGCCATTCTTTGTATACTAAGGACATATATACACATCAAGATTCAAGTCAAACCATGGAAGATGGTTAACTAGTCTTCACTGTCCTGTAGTGGTCCTTACATTACACTTCATACCAACATTCCTAGTCAACTTTCTTCCAGACAGCAAATGAAACTAGTGCCAGGGAGTAAAGAATGAAAGCTTTCCAGAAAACCTTATGCATACCACATTAAACAATAAGAGTAAATAGTATACTTAACACAATATGGTGAACATGAATTATCTGTTTCTCCAGAGTCTCTAGCTATGACTGGACATTGCAGTACTGTATGTATGATAATGCAGAAGCTCATAATCCTTGTATAAGGCATCTAAATTGATGTGGCTGAATTCTCTTCAATAATCACATGGACGTATTACAGAAAACTAGAATTCATTACCGGACATCAGTTATCTTGGCAATTAAACCTTGGCACAAAAATAAATTTTGGTATATATATATATATATATGCATATAATAAATACCACATAAAAGGGTCAGGATGGAAGTAACTGCACTCAGCAACCATAGCGCATGCCCATGAACCATTAAAACTAGAACAAAATCTCATAAAGGTGCATAGAAATATATACTAAATGTAAAAAGAAAACGCTAATAAAGTTATCAAAGAAGTCTGAGTCTGAGTTAACTTTGAGGAATGCAAAGTGAACTTCTTTAGAATGTGCTACTACCAGCCAGGAGTAGAGTGGCTTTGTATCATTATTATTATTTATACAAAGTTATGCATAGAGTAGAAGTGATAGTCTGACACTAAGAATTGTTCTCTCATTCAAAAGGGAATGCACCATGTGATTTACACCATAGTATTTACAAGTCTCTTACTTCTCTTCAGTATAATATAATATTAAGCATAAATGAATCAACTATAAACTCACTCTCAGACACTCCTTTGTCAATTGTCTTGACACAACTGATGTTATACCAAAACCATTTCTTCATACACATATATATCTGTTAATGTCTTCACTTACTCTTAAAAAAGAAAAAAGAAATTATACCAAATTTTTGCATGAAAGAAAACCAAGCTTTGGTTTATAATTATCTTGTAAATCAACTTTAAACACGGAGGTTCATAATCACAAGTGTTTACATAATTGAAATGCAGCCAGTGCCACAAATTTAATTCAGCCTTATAAGCAAATCTAGTAACTTTTTGAATGCTACTGTCAAACTAGGAATTACAATATCAATTGACCGGATATGCACATAAGCCTGAAGCAAATTTCTGCCACATGTTATACAAACTGTCACACAAAATTAATCTTTCATGACCTCACAAGCCTTGTGTTTTGCAGCAAACACCCTCCACAACTAAGCCCTGCAAGGTCAGAAACTGAAGTCAAAGAGATCATAAACTCCCTCAGTGATGTCAAGGGTGAAGTTGTAGTCTGTGTCAGAGATGGGCGGCTCCAGTGTGAGAAATGGCAGCGGTGATCCAGAGGAACAGCCTAGCATTACATCCTCCGATCCTCCTGCAACATAAATATACAGTAAAATTTTACACACCTATACAGATGTTTCTATAAAATGTCAAAATATTTTATTGCAACTACAGAAAATGAAGACACTTCATTCCAAAAATATTAATGGGGTAGATGCTGCTCCCCAATGCTGATAATGTGTACAAAAATTACATGGTAGAAGTCATAACCAGCAATGCAAGTCTGTTTCTAGAAACACGGGAGTTTAATGTTAGCAAGGGCTAACAAGAGGCCAAAATGAAAATACCCGAGAAAAAATTGAATAAGAAAGCAAGAGCAGAAAATACCGATGGAATTATCTTACTAGATAACTAATCACCTGAAAAATATATATATATACAAAATTTTCTGGAGAAGCTTGCAATATACTTATAAGACTTCAGATAACATTAATCTACAGTACACAGAAGATAAAAAGAAAAACGAACAGCATTAACAATGCCAAAATTTGAATACGCTGGAGTTTGGAGCTTTGAGTACGGTAGCTATTCTTGCTTCAGTTGAAGTAAGTCAAGGTGCAAGCCATGCTGAATCCACTGGTGCTATGGTCAAAATAACACACCACCAGGAGATTCAGCACCACTGGCCCTTCCTCAAGTCAGTACTTTATACATAGTGATCATTCACTTTGTCCTCTTCTGTCCTGGATTGTGTTAAAAACATATCTTAAACTAATTTGTAAAGGAGACAATTGTATTAAGAATCGCCTGTCCTCAACTTACAAGTCCTTGAAACAAACTTAATTCAATATACAGTATATTATACCCTAGCTTTTTTTTTCACAGCTGTGTTAACATAAAAAAATAGAATTGCATATGCAGAAACCCACAAATAGCAGGGGTCCACTATAACTGCATCACCCATCACTCTCTTCAGTGCAGCACACTTGCATCAGCCAGTTCACAAATAGCATTTATATACAGTACAGAAAATCATGTTGCACTGAGCAAAATCCCTGGAGGTAACTAACACTGTGATATAATATTTAAGAACATACCACAGTGATAGTTCCTGCAGCTCTTCTGCTCTCAGATTTCCTAATGACATTTGGAGTTTTAACACTAAATACTGGCTTATGACTTATATTGTACCCTGATCAACAAGTCTACATTTCTTTAGAAGACAGTCACTACAGACTTGCCAAGCCTATAAAAAACCTATTACAATTAACCAATAAACACAGGCACTGTTAACCTTTATCTGTGAGCGTTCTGGCTCGTGCCACCTTTGTATTGCGGGCATGCTTCCCACCCACAACATGAACAGCACCTTTTGACGGCTAATAGCATGTGAACCATTCACGCTATTTGCATAAATGATCATGATATTGAAGTACAAACTTTTAGCTGTCTCCTGATGAAGGAGGCGCCCAAATTTAAAAAATGCGCCGTCAACTTATGTTGTCACCCACAGCTAAGGGGTTAATATTACATGAAACAGCAACCTTAAAATACTGAATTGATATAAAACTATATTATGACATTTAAACTCTCACTACTGTTTCCCTCAAAAGTTGAAAAAATATGATGGGAGCATCCCCAAACTTAAAGATTACAAGATGTACCATAATTTCTAAGATCTCTGAAGAACACTCTCGAAACATATTCTTGAAATTAAAAATTAATGGCATAGAAGATAATTTAGACAAGAAGCATCCCTTACAAATAACAGCTGGTGATATTTGCAATTTAATACTATTAGAAATGTCTGAAGACAGCATTACTGATGTCAATATATATATATAAATGAGCTACAGTATGTAATATAAATACATAGTATGTAAAATAAAAATATATATAGTAGGTACAGCCATGGCTGATATTGCTTGACCAGGGTCCATGGAGTGTTGGAGAGACACTGAACAGAGTTCGAAAACGTGAGTCTTCTAAACCTCTCTCAACGTTGAGAATGGTTTGGAAAATTCACTTGTTCGAACTCTGTTCAGTTGCTCTCCAACACTCCTCGAGTCCTTGTGGTCAAGCAATATCAGCCATGGCTGTACATGTTGTACATTGTTTACACTGACCTTCACTTTGTTCCTCCATTTGTAACTGAAGTTTACCTCCAACAGGCCCTAAGTCTTCAGAGCCCAGTATGAGTGCTTTTCGTAAACCTTCATCATACAAATCTAAACTTGAAGTACCTAAAGCATTTCCAACACTATCCATGTCCTCATCTGGATCAGGTACTTCAGTTTTAATATTGGTGACCTCTAATGAAGGAGGTTCCTGAAAGGGTTAAATGTCTTAAGAATGCATAAATAATCCTTTCCTGTCAATTCTACTGCTGAGCCAGACAATATAATAATTACCCAACCATCAGCACTGCAAACATAAACCAATATTGTCATCATTACACAAGGTTTCAAGTGTTATCTAATGATTTCATGACAGCATTCAGTCAAAAATGTTTGTTGAAGAATTTCCTTTTCACAATTGTTTTAAAATTTATAAGGTAAAATATATATATATATATATATATATATATTACACCCTTACATTTTACATTATTTCTAAGCAGTGAACCACTACAAAACGTAATGACTGATACAATTCTTTTACCTTCTTTGGTGTTTTTAGTACAGGGTTACTTGTTTGTAGTAATGCTTTACTGGTCTTGGTTCTTGTTGGTCTCAGCTTGGGCCTGGATGTGTTACCAGTTTGATTATTAGATTTAAAGGGACTGTGTTTAGCTGGATTCTCCTTCACTGGACTATCTCCCACAGTAGACTCAGAGAGATAAACCTCAATGGGACCATTGTCACTTTTCAAGTGAAGGATACAACTCTGAAATACAATAAACATCATACAGTAATCTATTAATAAGAAATGTCTGACCAAAGATGTAAGCACCACCCAATGTAAAATAATTCTATTCCAAGAGATGGCTCAGATCTTCCCTAATAATAATGGTTCTTAACCTCCAGAGATGAGGTGTCCACATATGAGCATACAATTGAAAACAACTCTCCAATCACAGCAGAGTATATGCTGTGGTTCTCAAATAGGATACCAATCAGTGCCTGGAGTTCTAGTGGCCCAATAACATCTTTCAGCCCTTCAAATCAGTACCTACACCACAGGCAAGCTAAAAGGAAATATAAACTTTAAAAAGCTATATCGAGACACAAGGACAAATTAAAATCAACAGCAGTACGGGATATATTAACTTTCCTTATCTTTGGTACACCAATAAAATTACAAGTGTCTAGACATGTGTAGGTGTTACTGTATGATCATGAAAGCAGTATATATGATCAAAAGACCACTGATTCACCTAGGTGCTATCTGGGTGGGCTGGAAATATAAGGTTAAAGCTGTACATGTGATAATCTTGAACACAGCACACTAAACTTACCTCTTTTTTTAATTCCTGAGGGACTTGTAACTGTGTCCCTGGTGGTGCTTTTATGGCAAAAACAGTTTTGTCCTTGTAGTCCTGTATTGTATGTAGATCATGGTAAGTAATGTAAGCAAACCTCTTGTCTTGACTCAACTGTCGAAGGTCCTTCTCTGAGAACACAAAAATGCCAATGTAATTCCGTTGAAAAGAACAGTCGGCCAGTTATTTGTATACATATAATAAAATCTGTGGGACACAACATACTTGCCTCCATACCTCCTCCTCCTCTGGTTTCACCCGATATATAAATTGAAAATAAAATCCAGGTGTCTCAGGTAAGGATAGGTGTGATTCTAGACCTTTCTCAATGCCAAATTTTTGCAGCAATGTTATATGGACTGCACCTTATAACCTCAATCATCATTTTAGTTTAATGTCTGTATTTTCCCATTTAGGGGTTGGACGGGCGATGACTGCTCTCCACATCTGTCTATCTTGTACCATATGTTCTATTCCCATTAAATTCATATCCTCCATAACACACGCTCTCCACTTTTTCTTCAGCCTTCCCGCCGGTCGCCTAAACCCAACTCTCACCTCGTCCACTTCCCTCAACACACACCCTCTGCTCTTCTCACATGTCCGAACCATCTCAGTCTTCTCTGCCTCAACCTAACAGAAAGGTCTTCAACCCCTCATCTCCGCCATTTCACTGCTAGACCTCCCATTTTGCCACCTTACTCCCGCCATGTATCTCGGCATTCTGCGGTCACTGCTGCGTATAACCTCCATCAGTCTGTCAATGCCCATGTTTCTGCTCCATACAGAAGAGCAGGTCTCACACAGGCTTCGTATGTCCTTCCTCTGGACCTCAACCCTATGCTGCGGTTCACCAATAAACTGGCTATTTCTCGTCATCTTCCCCTTGTAGCTGCAACTCTCGCTCTTACTGCTCTTTCCACTCTTGCTTCAGTCTAACACATCTCCCAAGTAGCAGAACTGTTGCACTTCCTCTAACACGCCTCCATCCACCATCAACCCGGCATCCTCTTCATCATCATCACTATCACTACCCATCCCCTCCCTCACACATCTAGGACATACAAAGTTCCATACACCTCATATACCTCTCAAACCCGAGCATCGTTGGCAACACCATTTATTAAACAGCAGGATGGAGGCTCATGTGTCATCAAATAAGCTATAGAAATAAGCATAAATTCAACCTTATAATTATTAGTTTTATGAACACAATAATATATGCCTTTTCTTCTGTGTTGTGTGAGACTACATTTTCAAGAAAATAAGGGAGTTTAGAATAAGAATACTTGCAAGAGATTGTTGGCTCCAAAACAGGTGGTAGAACAAGGAGGAATTGCTACAAGAGTTGTACGCATATTTGAACAGCCAAGTGGGAGAGTAAAGACCAAAAACAGGGACTGGCACAAATTGTTTCAAAGGTTTTAATTGCCTATTAAAGGGTGGGATGGGGATAGGGGTTGGCTGAAGTTGTAAGTTTGTTCATTAGTTTAAAATTAGCTATAGCAATGCTTTACTGTATGTACCTTTTGGTACAGTCTTACCTGCTTTTTCTATTAAGCTGTCCAGGTGATCTTCTTTACATTCCAAGTCTTCCACTTCATCTTCTAAGAATTGAAGATTTACTCTTGAAGGTCTGAAATCAATAAAAAAAAATCTTTACATATTTTTAGTTGCATCCACCGGGCTCTACCTTATCGTGTGGATATTGGTGTCTTATGAAAGGATGGACATCTATGTAGAAGTCGTGGAAGAACAATTAAAATATTACAGCCTTCGACACCTCCCAACTGATTTAAGTCTGAATATATCAAAGGCTTCTTTAAAATAAGCAGCATCCAGTCCATTTTCACATAAAATGGTGTAAAACTTAATCTACAAATTTGTGAAATGAACTCTGCCTCCCCTTCCAACTGAAAGGGAAACGAGTGGATCTCTGTCATTCAATACTAATGTCAAGAGCAAAACCTGAGTAGTAGCTAAAACTACTACTAAAAACAATTTCACTCTCTATTACTGTACCAGACAAGCGGCACACGAGAGGCAATAACATTGCCAACCATGTAATTCTAAGTCTGGATATAAGAAAGACAAAATTTAATTATCTTGGATTATATTCTCTGTAATTACTATATTCATATTTTTTACCCTCCAGTTTTAATATTTGTATCTAGTTGTACAATTACTGCTTAATTCAATGATACAAACCAAATTTGCCTAACTTGTGTAATAGGTACGCTATGTGAAGGAATATAAATATTTTGCAAACAGTAGCAGGAATGCCACCTCTACCGTGTTCACAGAAATCTGAACCGATTTTCATATTGGAAAAGATTATAAAACAGATTATAAACAAAGTTAAGAAAATAAATAAAGTTTAAAATCAGTAGTTCAGTTAGATCACTAAAACTTTTCAACATGACTAACCACAATATTGTTGGCTACACAAGTGCTTTGTTAAAGGTAATGATAAGGGCCAGTTGAACTTTCTATTTTGGCAAAAATCTTATCGGCATCTTTATAATTTTAAAGTTGGAGAAGGAAAACATTTGATACATAGCCTTAGAAATTTCCCTGGTGATGCTAGGTTGAAAATAACGAACTTAAAATTAGTAGCTATACCAGAATCACTATTACTAAACAATAAAAACAGACAACTTACATCCACTGGACGTTGTTTTTGGATTTCTTGTTGACTAGACCAATGCCCTCCAATACATTTGTAATATCATATATTCTTCTTTTTTGAACTTCAAGTGAATCAGATGCCTGAAATAAAGGAAGATTTTTTTAAATATATCATTAACTAAATACAGTTCTATTCTATCTCTTATAAGTTTATATAATAATTACTATTCCTGCCCGTAAACATGCAACCACATTCCTCAAAATTCAAACGGCTCAATAATACAATACCCTAATAGAAATAATTTGCTAGAAACCAGCAACATGATAAATAAGTGTATATTGCCAGCTTAACCCCAGCATTATCTTGTTCATAAAAAACTTTGTTGACCTCACTTTAAATTCGGGTGATGAAATTTACGAATTCTGATGTCTTCACCACAAAACAAATTCAGACAGACTACTCTGCAAAATCTGCCAACTGATACAATACTGCTAACAATTCACAACCAAGAAATCAATAAAAGCAAAGGCAAACTTGCCACCTGAGTAATAAAAATGTTCTAACATATTTATATATTTTTCATATTTCTGGGAAAAGAAAGATCAGACTAGCTAACATTTATCTTACTGGGAACTTTACCAAATTAATCTGGCATAAAAGGTAAAGGTTTGGCCTGCCCCTTAGCACAAGAATGCAAATATGCTTCTTGATGTGACCAATCACAGGCCATGTTACAACTTAAAGCCAAGAAGTCAGTAATTGATACAGGAGATAAATGACAATCTAAATCTGCCTTGGCAATTCTGTGTATTTTTTATCAAGACAAGAAGACAAAACTCAGAGACTGCTAATTTCACATTCACTATTCCCTTCAGGCCCATGAAAGTGGCTGGCTTCACCTGCTCACACATAATTCAGTCAGCCTCACATCTCAAGTGAAACAGTGTAGTGAGGGTGGCTATGGATGCTTCTCTAATCATTTTACCCCTAAAAAAATACTTTATACGGTATACTACTGACGATGAATAAAGGCAGGTTTATATAACTAGAGGTAATTATATTACCCATCATGCTGTCTGAGTAATGAGATTAAATTTATAATTTCAGCCAACAAAGGAATAAAGAATTTTTATGCTGTCATTCATGATCATTAATGTAAACAAACAAAACTTATTTTATGTATTTTCATCACCCAAAACTACCGTTAACGAACACCCTCGAGATTGTTGCATAATTAATTAGATATAAAGGGTAATCTCCAGAATGAAGAACTTCTAAATGAAAGGACCATCAAATAGTCTTTGCTTTTGATTCTCCAATGACAGCAATTGTCTTTATAAATTTCGGTAAATTCCAACTTGAAACTGCGCTCGTCTCCGGAAGTGGTCATGGTGGTAATCTACCCCTCCACTAGTGACTGACAGCCTGAAGTACCCACACTCTCCCAAACGACCTGAACCTGACTGCAGCCCGACTAAAAAAAATAAATCTGTCGGAGACGGATACCACAGCGATGGTTGAGGCTTACCGCTCAGTCACCTGCACAGGCGGATTTTCTCTCACACATGTTCAACTTTGCCTGAATGGGCCAGCTTATGCAGGCTGGCCTGTGAATGAATGGGACCACAGAATTTTTTTTATTATTATTTGTGAAACAAGACCCCAAAATAAAACTGGTATATAATTATTATTCGTTTTGAAAATTCACAAATGTCGAACCCAATTTGTATAATACTGTTAACATATTTGACGGATGTTATGTATTTATTAACAGCATTTTCATCTGGTCAATATACAGCAACATTTGTCAGAGAAATATTATTTTTTTATAAATAATCTACAGCATATTCTTTCAATTACAATCCAAAGTTCTGGTCACCCCCCCAGTATTAGATGGATATCAATGCAGGGTTAAAATTAGGTGAGAGCAAATAGACATATACTATTTCAGCAATTACCATAGCTATGGCGGATTTCAAATAATGATTTGCATTACATATATATAGCAGCTTACTGCCATCGTCCCTGCCAAGGGTGTAAATAAACACTGGATCATGAATGAACATAATACTGAATAACTTAAATTAATATCAAATGGCCCCATAATATTAATCTCCAACATTTCTAAAGTTAATTGAGTTGGGAAAAATATATGCTTATTCCACTTACACCACAAGTTGCCAAAATCCAAATACTGCTAAGTACCGTACTACAATTAAGAAATCTTATTGAACCCTCCAAGTTATTGATAATGAAAACTGGGTTGAAGTTGAAGAAAAAAAAAATATATAAATAAAAATGCAAGACAATAATACGGTACATGCAGTTTCTGTCTTCAATAAAGTGACTGCACACACACCTTGTTCAGGTCAACTGTGCCATCTGGAGCCCTCTGGAGGAGATTTACAAAGCGTTTGGTGAGGAGTCCCAGTGAAGTGTCATAACGCGAGGTTTTGCCGGGGGACGGTGCTGGAGCGACTGCTGTACAAGTACCAGAAGATGTACCGTACCTCTGAACACTTTCCCAAAGTCACACCGCTCACACAGTGCTAACCTAACAAACTATCTTATCTAGTATGCAGTCTTTTATTTGACAATGTATATTATCCCAGGAGATGCTGCCCTTTTTAAATGTTCTGGTCTATACTTATGTTGTGCTACATAACCTTAACTACCTGAATACCTTAAATTGAACCAGAAAAGAGTGGGGGGGGGGGGGGCTGAATTAAGATACAAAAACAAATATGGTACAACTTTTGAGTAAATTAATTTTTTCCTGAACATATTTGAAGATATTTGGCAAATCAGTTCCTGACCTATCTATTTATCTTTAATAAATGCTGGTCATTGCTATAACCCACATGTAGTCAAGTGATGAAGCAAAGCCTGCCAGATGTCAATAAATGTGTTCAAGGAGTTATGAATGCAACTGTATATAGTTTTAAGGATATATAACTGAGATATATTCAATTTCTTGTAAAATTACCATATAGATATCATATATAGCTATACATCTATACTGTATGTACAGATAATCCTGACATCAAACACCAAATGGAAAGTTCACAATAATAGTACAATTCATACCATGAGCTGAAACTGCATTTCCATAACATAAGCAAATATACAGTATATAAAAAATGAACTTCTGGATAATCATAAGAGAAAATATAAAAGTATAGTAAACAGTAAAAATGGTCAGATAAAATTATGTAAAATACAGACACCGTACCTGGTGCTTTGCCTTTGGACGGGGAGGGTGTGTAATGTGTGGACAAGACTGACTTCTGCCTGGCCCGTCTTGGGGTTTTGACAGGAGTTCTGAATCCTTCCCCATCAACACCACCCTCCTCCAGCACCAGCCGTCGCTTCACACTCTGTAGAGAACAAGGTGGTTATGGCCTCAAAGAGCAAACCCATCATTAAGTAGCATTCACCCTATAAACTGCAATAAAATAATACCTGAAGCTTATGACTTGATGACATGTACTGCCTTTTTAGGATTATTTTAAAAGTACTATTATTGAAGTGCATTATTGCAAAACCACATTATAAAATATTCCTTGCCAATAACATTATGAAATATTTTGTTTAGAAGGATCATGGAATATGGCAGAACTTTAGGGTACAACTAGTGACTCCAAAGGTAGATTTTATGGTAATCAAACCAGATTGAGATACTAAATATGGTGTGGCCAAGAGCCTAGTGCTGTTGGTGACACTAATCACTTCTTCCAAGGAAAAAATCCAGCAACCATTTAACATTAGGTGATGATAGATGAACATAGCAGCTTTGGCAAGCAGTGTTCATGGCTATGTCTTCTTGAGTAAGTAATAACCATCTCAAGTTTTCCTAGGATGGGAAAAGAATTTGGCAGCTGGTATGAAGGGCTAACCTGTGTACGTCCTGGAGTGACGGAGGGTGACTCATGAGAGTTGCTGGGCGTGATGGGGGTGAGGCCATATCCATGGTCTAGTAGCTGAGTGTAAGTGAGACCATCACACACACTCAGTACTGTCCCACCCACCACAGACAACCCCCCAGAGGAAGGTGTCCCAACACTCTCCATAATTCATACACCTGAAAACCATGTAATTATTTTATGGCCACCATACATCTAAACATTACTACTAACCAACCCTCTGAAAGTACATTAAAATTAAATAAAGGTTTCATAAAACACAGAAAAATCAATTATTGAATAATAGCAATATGGAATTGCATCGTACATGATAGTGCTGGTATGAAATTATTTTTGAAGCTACAATAAAGTTCGGGTAATTGAACAATACAACCTACAGTCAAATTTTCAATAAAGTAATTTACTTTCAACTTAACTTGACAATTTCAATAATATTTTAAGAAAATAAGTACATGCATACACCATTCCATACCTATTTTTGTAGGTGAGCAAATGCCCACACCTGGGCAACTCAACCACCCCACTCTTCCCTCACACTGCAACAAGAAAAAAAAAAAAGGTTAGTGACAAATGTTTATTAACTAGATAGTGTGAACTGCAGCTTTAGTGTCCACATATTGTAAAATACAATTATGAACTATACTGCTATATAGTTTTTTACACTCTTTTACACCATATTTCACAGAGACCTCTATGGCAATGGCTTGAAGAAATAATAGCAGTATATTGTCAAAGGCCCTTCCTTGAATTGTGCTTAATCTCACTTTGTGATACTCATTTATATCTTGAAGAAATGTTCATGTTTTAGGATATAGCTACATTCACTGTTAACACTCCTGAAATATTTTACCGAGATATCCTGGAAAAGATTGTTGAATCTCAATCACAAGAAGATTCAAGGAAGTGCATCTTTCAGACAAGAGCATCCACATTCCATTAAAACAAATTACCATAAGATTTTTAGCACATTAATATAAACCATTGCATAATATGGTACCAAAATTCATTATAGCTGCGATTTTCAGCTGCAAATGACAATTTCAAATCATGAGTAAACTTCATCTATAGTGCTCAAATTGTCACTACCAACCTCCAATAACATATTTTAAAATGCTGCATTATTCATATTTAACCAATACCTAGCAATCACTATTGCTGTTAAGATGCAAAATTAGATAGATCCAAACACATGCTTGACCTGAAATTTCTACATCTAACCTACAGATCTGCTGAACAGACATGAATTAATAGTTGGGTCTAAGCCATGAGCTGTCCCAAACAAGGCCAACATGCTATTTGCAATACCCAAAATCCTGATGCTCTTTATGCTTTCAATCAGCTTATCTGGGAAGCCCAAACATATAGATGTATGATGGACGCAGTTATCACATCAAGTACTGCAAGTTCCAAACAAGTCTGCATTCTAGGGATTAGATTCATATCCACAATCTTTATCATGAAGAATAAGTATTAGGTAATAGTTAAGAGGAACCACAGAAAAGGAAGATACTTGTCTATACCCTTCATTTTTGTTACTTTATATAGTCATTTCCCAATGCGCCAGAGCATTTTGACCGTTTGTTTTTCTCCCTATGTTGGTCCAGGTTAGGCCCCGGTAGTCTGTCCCATTCCAGATTAGGTTAGGTCCGGTACAGTCAGAATATCTAAAATACATAAATATATTAACAATTGAATGTGTTTACTTGTTTTACCCTCAATCCAGCCTCTTGGGGGGGGGGGGGTTTAAGCATGGTCAAAATGCAATGGCACACTTATATTTCATCATATAAAAAGAGAATGGTGTATTATCCATAAAAAGTTAGGGAAAGTATTGCTTCCATTTCCCTAGCTCTTCTTAAACTGTACCAAGTATTATATTAAAATGGATTATAGCTGTATTTTTGCCCCAAAAATTTCCTGTGCATTACCACTTATTTCTCGGTAGTTAGCCCAGGTTTGGTCCCGGTAGTCTGATGCGGTCTAGGTTAGGAGAGGTAAGGTCAGGCTAATTTCAAAATGCCCCATTTGAATATGGCGCATTTGCAGAGGAAATGCCATAGAAGAAAATATTCTTAGATTGGTATAAATAAGTGGGTAATGAAGGTAGAAATAACAGTAAATTTTTACAAGTTGCCACAACATGATTTCACTGAAAAAAATATATATTTCCTAGAAGGATTTAGTGTGACTACCGGGACCTAACTAGGGCAGACTACCGGGACCTAACCTGGGCAGACTACCGGGACCTAAGCAGGAAAAAATATACAGTAGAAATTAGTCAGACCTCACCTGACCTGACTTAACCTAATCAGGACTGGGACACACTACCGGGACCTAACCTAACCTAATCTGGACTGGGACACACAACCGGGACCTAACTTGAACAGACTTCCGGGACATAACTATAAGAGGTAACTACTGTTATGCAGCATTTGCAGAAGAAATGGTATATGGAAAAGTTGTTTGTAATAGTGAAATATAAACACTGGTAATAGTAAAATTTTTGAAATAGAGTTGTGGCAACTTGTAAAAATATTCCGAAATAACTTACGCAATAACGGTAATTCTTTCAATATTTAACAAATGTTCATGTATTAACCATGCCAACGTTAAGCTACTTCAATCAGAACCATGCGGCACTTAATAATTAATCTCCTCAGTTTAAGATATCACAATCTGACAGAATCAGTAGTTTGCAAATTTATAATCATAATTACCACCCACCATACAGCTTTCTCTGAATATAATTAATCATACAGTACTGTAACCTAACATTAACATAATCAAAACTCTAATGTTATACTTCTGCTACCATGATATTTACATGGGAATAAATTTAATCACATCACAGTTAAGACTACAGCTATGTCCACCACCAAAGGAATGAAGAAAATCAGTACAATCCTAAACGGTAACATTATCCAATCCATCCAATGTAGCATTCAAGTATCATATCAAAGTTGCGACATAAATAATTCCCTGCCAAGTACCATCACTTAGCAATTACTATTTACAAACAGGAAGTACAATTCCAAATTCATTTATGCATTGCTATTCTGGTGCTCTACACCTGTAAAGTGAGTTATTCAATGAGAGAATAATACTGAGAAATAACCATTACATTAAATACACAAAGCTGAAAATACACCTGGAACTCCAGTGCCCAGGGACAACAACAAATACCCCCATGCCCAGGCTCAATAAAGTTCAGTAAACTAAATAATGCGATACAGTTTTACGGTATTTTAAGCATTCCTATAACCTGCCAATACCTAGCAAGTACCTACAAGAGTGACTGAGATGTTCCCCGTGAATGGTGGTGATAGATGTTTAAATGTCCAGAGGGTGGAGGGGTGCAAGGCTACACAAACTGGCGGCCTCCACTTCAACCCACACCATTATCACCACGAGGGGACCACTTCAAAATAACTCGCATCCATCAACATGTACAATTAACTCATTTGCAGTATCAACGTACCGTTCGGTTACTCCCTTGTGCACCCAGATAATTACCCTAGAATCAAGGTAGGGACAAGGTTATGAAGTGAGAAGAGAGTTGCCCGGCCTTATCCAGTCAGCCACCACCAACACCTCTACAGACGCGGCAACGCTGCATCCGCCTAAGATATTGATGCTTGACTAAAATCTTACCATTAGAAAATTTTAATCACTTACCTTTCGTCTATTGGACCATTAGCTATCTGTATCAATAGAAATATAACGAATGGAGCTATTTAATTTGAAATAATGAGGTATTCTTGCAGCGCGTCACCCATGCTGGCCCTGTGATGGCCGCCAGCCCGCCAAAACTGCACACACTACTTCCTTCCTTGATTAGGTCTTTGTATCGCCTCTTATGCCCCATATTGCTAGCATAGCTGTATACTTACATTACAAAAGCTAAATGACCCTCCAAAATTCCAAAAGTTAACACTTACTCCAATTGTGAGGGGGGGAAACGAAGCGCGCCACTTTCCCTGCCGAGCACCCGTTCCTCAGTGAACAATAAAGTGGCGCCAAACTCAAGCCCTATGCTTTACGAATTTCCCGCCAATCCCACTCAGTAAGCATTCCTACAACTCTTCTATATTTTTTCCCAAAGTATGCTTCTACTCGAATCTTTGATTATCTGCATTAGGTAAAGATATTTAACATATTAACTCATGATAGCCTAATGGTAAATTAAAGGTATATATAAAGCATAAACAGTACATAAACAAAAAGTCTAAATTTTAAACTCTTTGCCGCCAGATGCCCTCAGTGTCGATTAAACGCCACGGTATTTTGGTAAACAAAGACAGGAACTTCTCCGGAGGATAATAAACTTTATTGGAAAATACTTAATAAACGAAGTTACTGCCATATTTTTATAGCTATTATACAGCATAACTAAGTAATATTGTATCGAAATTGATGTTCCTATTATATATTTATTTCAAACATTGTCATAATATCCTATCTTAAGATATTATGCTTCCTCACGGTTCAAGATATCATAAGGTCGATGTGTCTGGAGTTAAATGGCCCAGCTGGTGGGGGGTTTGCCTGTGGTAGGATCCCTCTCCGTCCTTCCTGCCATTGCAACTTACATGGGTCAGTGAGGACGCCCACATATGACATACCAGTTTGAACAGTAATGTCCATAAATGAGTCTTTTATATAACAGGTGTCACGAGAGCCCTTGGACATATATAATTTTCCAAAATTCTCTTGATGTAATGTTCCAACTTAAAAAACAACGTTGAGTAACACAATAAGTGCGGTCACAGTCACAAACACTTACAA
This sequence comes from Petrolisthes manimaculis, assembly GCA_034508575.1. NCBI lineage: Eukaryota > Metazoa > Arthropoda > Malacostraca > Decapoda > Porcellanidae > Petrolisthes > Petrolisthes manimaculis. The sequence continues at coordinate 181,977 of JAWZYT010001721.1, forward strand.
TTTTTTTCTTGTTTAACATGCGAAATTATAAGAAACATTATTTATAAACTATTATAGACCTAGAGGAAAAATACATATAAACACTCATAACAAGTTATCATAATAGTAGCCTCCGTACTATAGTTCCGATATAATATACTGCATGTTCATTGTTCTTCCAACCAATGTGTCGGCAGTTGAGAGAGATGAAGTGTGATACACATAAGAAAACAAGAACATGAAGGAAAACCCTTCAAAAGCTCAGGCTCTTAATGATTCAAGTGAAATAATAAAATATCCATATGTAAAGGTCTCAAAAATATTAATTATGTTTTATTTGGATTTTCGTATTCATATGGTTATATTGTAATTTTGAAAATGAACCCTTTTTATTGAGGGTGAACCCCTCAGTTGAAAAAATGATTCAATGTCGGTAAAAGAAAATGGATGGGAGTGAGTTAGTGAGTGAGTGAGTCAGTTGAACCATTTTAAGAGGTTGTCACCCCAAGAAGAAGAGCAAAAATAATTACGATAAGACCTTGAGCTCTCGGCTGAGGCCGAAGCTAAAAATAGAATGGCTACTATATCTCATCCTTTGATCCTGTCCTGTGTCCTAGGCCGAGTATCTCTGCTGCTGGTATTCTAGATCTTGTTGGCCTCCCCTAGTAGGCCTTGGCGGCCCCCGGGGCTGCTAAAAAAGAAGAAAGAAAAAATATACAAATCGGCTCTGGACTATAAAATCTATATAATGATCGCTCATGGAACATTTGTAGGAAGTAGACTCTGGTCTTGAGTCTATACAGTCCTATAGCTTCTTATAATTAAGTTTAATACGACAAGCTTAATTATATCAATTCTCAAATGTATTGTGCCTATACAGTACGTACTGTACAGTCGTGGTTAATAATATTCATCCACATTAGAGTGACCCATGTAAAAGTTTTATGGTTTCCCTCTGTTCGTTAGCTGAAAAACTTTACAATAAATAGTTTGAGCAGCATATTCTTCAATCAAATACTCACTGATCAAAACAATAACGTCATATGAAAACGTGAATATAATAGTCAGAAAGTTGTTTGAGTTATAATCCATATCTGTAAATGCATTATGGTCAGGAACTGTATCAACACCACCGAGATATCTCGGTGGTGTTGACTGTATACATCATCGTCTACATGTAGGCTACTGTACTGCTGTGGCTGATAGCCTCTGATAGTGCTTGACCAGGGTCCAAGGAGTGTTGGTGAGCAACTGAACAGAGTTCGAACAAGTGAATTTCTCAACGTTGAGAGGTTTAGAAGACTCACTTTTTCGAACTCTGTTCAGTTACTCTCCAACACTCCTTGGACCCTGGTCAAGCACTATCAGCCATCATTGGCTGTACGTGATTGACCTAGCTGAGTTGTTTGAAAATACGAGAAAAGTTGTGTGCGAATTTTATGAAATTATTAGCGAAGGATCTTTTGGTGTATGTACGGTTGTGGATATATGAAACAGACTCTTCAAAAGGTCATAAGTCACAGGTCAAAAGTCCAATTTTTTTTTATATGCTGAGAAACATATCTTGGTGTTCACCATATTGAAGGCGCCGAAAATGACAGTTCGGCGGCTTCACTTAAGCCGTCATCTGGACGTCAATCGGATACGAAGTTCGCTTGGGTGAAACCAAGCCAAAGCAAGCGGAACTGTTCTGGTCGGACAAAAGGATTCGTCGATCCACCAAGTTGGACCCTGCTGCCAGCCACTGAAACCAAGACCAACAACGTATTCATCCAAGCTCGCCTCTGACCACCGATTCGGGCAGCTTGGAAAGGCCCGAAGGGTAGGAGAAGTATAGCAGTAAAAATGGCGGCCATTAAAGATATGACAAGTAAGTTAATAGTATAATAATACATGAATTGTAGGTGCAACAGAAAATACTCTATTGATGTGATCTTTTTTTTTTTTAGTTTAGCGGTAATTGAGACATTTAATTAAGGGGGTGTGGGAGTAGGGGACAGGCTTGTGGGGATGCGAGAATATGGGGACAGGCTTGGGGTAGGTAGAAAGCCGCCGCCCCGCCGCCGCTGCTGCCCTGCCGCCGCTGCCGCCGCCGTCGTTTTTTAATAATATTTTTTTTTAATAATATATATATATATATATATATATATATATATATATATATATATTTAATATATATATATTTTTTTATTATTATATATTTTTTTTTGTGATAATTAACTTTTTTTTTTATATTATTATTATTTTTTTGTCGTCGTAGCCACGCCGCCCCGCTGCCGACCCGCCGCCACCCTGCCGCCGCTGCCTCAGCCATAGCCGTCGTTTTTTAATAATTAGTTTATTTTTATTTTTGTTTTAATAACATATATATACATATATATAATAATATATATATATATTTTAATATATATATATATATCTTTTTATTAACTTTTTTTTTTTTGTAATATTTAACTTTTTTTTTTATTATTTTTTTTTTATATGAACGAGCATTAATTAAAAAAAAAAATAGAGAGACGTTTTGACGATTGACCGAGCACCACAGCCAGGATAACCGTTGGACCCTTGTGGTGTGTTTGGCAAATCCACAGGTAAAATTAATAGATATTTTGAATGTGGATACTCAGCTTTTGGAAAATAATGAAGCCTTATAAGTGTGTTTGGTTGGTTGGGAAGCTAACAAACCAATACCACTGTGGAATTAACCATAAAATAATAAAGCCTTACAAGTGTGGTTGGTTGGGAAGCTACCAAACCAATACCACTAATATTCTCTATTTCCTTCTTAATTAATAACTTTCCTATCATTATATTGCAAATAAATTATTCACAAAGTCCTAATCTAAGTCTGGTAATAATTTTAAACTTAACTAAGGCTAAATATATATAAATTAATCTCATTCATCCATTTCTCATCATTCTATCTCCCCCTTTCATATAACACTGTCGTTACTGCATTCCACACTTTTCCATTCTCTTATCACACATCCTTCTCCACATGGTTTACTGTCCTGTCCATTTATACACTCTTCGAGCCCATCTGTCTTCATTCATTCCCTCTATTCCCTCTAACCTTATATTTCAACACTCCTTTGGCTATCCTCTCCTCAAACGTACTCCATCCAGCATCACCTTTTATTGCTTCCACACCTACATACTTTTTTGCACCTAGAGCTGTTCTTGATATCCTATTATGTACTACCTCCAGTCTATTCAAGTCATTCACTCATTTCACTGTCCATGTCATAATAGTCTCCAATCCATACATTAGTCTAGGTACAGCCATACCTTTCCATACACCTCGCACTACTTCATACTTATTAGCTCTACACCTTGCCACACTTCCTAGTCTTCCTACCCACTGGTTTGCTCTTGATAACCTATCAGTCTTTGTCCTATCACACCCTTTCTCATCAACAATTATTCCTTATTAAGTATCTATATACTCTTGCGTCCTTTCAATCACATTTCCAACCAGTCTCCACATTCTATCTATATCCCGGTCATCCCCACTAATTAACTACCATTACTTTGCTCTTATCACTCCCAAACTTGACATTAAAATCATTCCCATACTCTGGAATAATATGTATACCCAGCCCTTGAATATATTGTATGTGTATTTATAATTTATGGCTATATACTGATTCCTCCAATTAATTAAATGATGCCAGGTAACAAACTGTGGCCTGTTGGTGAGTTGGGTTGGTATCACTGTAATCTAACGTTTGGGTTGGTAATACTGTCCACACCAAAACAAAAGCTGAGGTGACACACAAACACACAACGTTATTATTGTTCAGAAATCATCAGTTTAAAGGTGTCATTTTTAAATGGAGTACCGGGGAAGGATATATACCGAATGTAGGTGAGTATAGATGTGTGTGTGTATATACATTAGATGTGTGTTTGTAAGTATATATGTGTGTGTGTAAGTATATATGTGTGTGTATGTATGTATGTATGTGTGTATAGGTGAGTATAGATGTGAGTAAATATTGAATGAATTACTGTTATTGCGTATGTTTTTTCTACCTTCATTACCCACTAATTTAGACCATTCTAAGACTGTTTTGTTCTATGGCATTTCCTCCACAAATGCATTTTGAAATGAGCCTGACCAAACCTAACCTAGACAGCATCAGATTACCGGGACCTAACCTGGGCAGACTACCGGGAAATAATCGTGATAAAGTACAAATAATTGATGGGCAAAATACTGGGACCCAGCCGGATCTGGCAACACTGATACAAAAAGGTAATTCTTTCAATAAATACCTTAGTTAGGTTTGTATAGATGTGTGTGTGTATATATATAGGTGAGTATAGATGTGTGTGTGTGTATAGGTGAGTATAGATGTGTGTGTGTGTATATACTGAATGTAGGGTTTCTAGAGGGTAACTCTATCCTTGACAATTCCCAGTTTGGGTTTCGGGCCGAGAGATCAGTCTCTGATCTACTATTATTAACATATAATGGGGTGACACAATAGTACGACCAGGGGCTCACAGTGGACCTCATACTATTCGACTTTGTGAAGGTATTAGATAGAGTCCACCACCAGACCCGACTCGATAAGCTCCTGGCTGTTGGTATCTCTAGCAGCCTCCTGCAGTGGATCACAAGTTTCTTGTCCGGCAGAAGGATGATGGTATCTGTGGGAGGATCTCTCAGTGTTGGTGCACATATTGCCAGTGGTGTGCCCCAGGGATCTGTCCTGGGACCCTTATTATTTTCAATATTCGTTAATCACATCTGTTCTGCCCTCACATGTAACTTACTTGTTACTTGTTGTTGTATATTCTATGCCCCGCTCCACCAGCAACTGGTGCTCCGCAGGGCCTCCTTCAATATTATTAAACACTATAATCACTTGTAATACTCATATCATCCGTGTCGTAACACTCAGCGAACAGATGTGTTTTCAGTCTTTTCTTAAAAATCGTGCAATTTTCACTTCTCCGGACATTTAATGGCAATCCATTAAAGAGTCTTGGTGGACACCTTTCAAACGCTCTGAAGCCCATTGTCAGATTACTCCTTGGTTCATTTAATCTGTATTTTTCATGGAGGTATTTACATGAAAACCTCTTAAAAGATTCTTCAAGTACTCCGGTTTTCCAAATGTCAATGCTCGGAATGTTAGAAGACATATCTTGTACACAATCCTCGCCTTTATTGGTAACCAATGTAAGTCGATGAGTGATGTTTGCAGATGATCTCAAACTATACCTACAACACCCTGATGATTCCTCCTCCCCTGCTTCACTCGACCTACAGCACAACATAAATATCCTTGGTACCACTGCTGCCTCCTAGAGACTACAGTTTGCCCTTGGAAAGCGTGTACACATCCGCTTTAAACGCGGCTTTGGTGGGCCCAAAGGCCCATTATATCACCTTAACGGGGTTGCCCTCAGCCAGGTTACATTCCACAGGGACCTTGGTGTTATGGTTGACAATAAACTTCGTTTCCATTTGCATATGAGACAGACCGTGGCTGGGGCGAGTGGCATAGCCTTGAATCTACTTAAGTCTACAGTGTGTCGCTCGCCATTATTCATGAAATCTCTATTCATATGGTATCCGGTCATTTCGCCCACATGTCAGTTCGCCCATGCCAAACGGTCGTTTCGCCCAAAGTCATTTCGCCCACTCGGTGAAGTCAGTTCGCCCACGCCAAAAGGTCGTTTCGCCCACACACAGCTGTACAACTGACTCGTTGGCACGAGAATGGCTGTTTCCGAAACTACATCCGAACAGTTTCTTCTGAGAAGAAGAAGAAGAAGAAGAAGAAGAAGAAGAAGAAGAAGAAGAAGAAGAAGAAGAAGAGAGAGAGAGAGAGAGAGAGAGAGAGAGAGAGAGAGAGAGAGAGAGAGAGAGAGAGAGAGAGAGAGAGAGAGAGAGAGAGAGAGAGAGAGAGAGAGAGAGAGAGAGAGAGAGAGAGAGAGAGCAATGGGTGAAACAGTTCCAAAACAGTTCCAAAATTCAAATAATATAATTGAAGCTTGAATGTAGGCTTTGTCGTTGAGGAAAGCCAAGGTCTGCAGTCAGTTCCTGACATCATGGCAGACTGTTCACACCACTGCATTCTTTGTGATTTTCCTGTAAGGGCAAGACAGGAAGGTTTACACTGTGATGGCTGTAGCAGGTGGCAACACAGGAAATGTGATACTGGTATATCGCGTGTAGATTACTGGACAGCCGTGAGGTCAGGGATTACCATTGACTGGAGTTGTACATTGTGTACGGATGCACAAGCTCCTTCCAACATTTCAAGAGAAGGTGAATCATCACTGGAACACACTTTAAATGAAGAATACGCCATTTCTCCAATGGAACTAGAAGTATCCCTTGAAGATCCACCTCTGCAAAGTGAGGAACCAGCAACCACTCCAGTGTCGGTCTCCTTCCAGATAATTGTGGAAGGTACAAAACGTGGTCACAAAAAGCTTATAGATAGCCTAGGCTATACATACAACATAAAATCACAGCGGTCAAATGTAACCTATTGGCAGTGTACTGTCCGTCCAAAGGTAAAACCTTGTAAAGCAACCGTCATTCAAAGAAGTGATAAGTTTGTGAGAGGTACTACATCACACAATCATCCTCCATCACCCGATTCAGCTCTTACCACTAAGATTTCATCCAAGGTGAAGAAAATGGCAGTGCAAGATCTTTTCAAACCAGCATCTGCAATAGTTGATGAGGTAAGTCTGTTCAAAATTCTAATGAGCTCATATCGATTGACGCTGAATGTATAGAGTATAGATTATCTTCCAGCTACACTTTGTGGTGTTGTAGCAGAAATAAAAATATATAGGTAATAATATCTAATTTCATTTAGGTTCTACTGCAAGAGATGGCCAATGCACCATGCCCAAGTTTGCCTAACCCTGAGTACCTATCAAGAGCTGCAAACCGGCAACGGCAGAAATTAAGACCAGCAGAACCTAAGGACCTGTCGTTTGTACTTGACGAGGCTCATATTCCAACCCACTTCCTTAGAGCTGATGTAAGAGTCCATGGACGACGGCACTTGATCTTCGCCACTGATCAACAATTGGAACATGTCACCAGAGCAAAATCTTGGTATATTGATGGGACATTTAAGTTGTGTAGACACCCTTTTTCACAACTGTTAACAATTAATGCCTTCGTGCGCAGCGAAGATTATGCAAAACAAGTGCCCCTATTGTTTGTTCTGATGTCTGGCAAAAAGAAGAGAGATTACCGCGAGGTATTTCAAGAACTTCTAAATTGTCTTTCAAATGAAATTTCAGTTCAACATATAACAATTGATTTTGAAAGAGCACTTTGGAAAGTATTGCCAGAGGTTTTACCACATGCTACTGTCAAGGGATGTGTTTTCCACTGGACACAGGCCTTATGGAGGAAGGTAAGTAAATCTGAGGATTTGTCTAATCTTATTAGCTTATAATACCCCGCATGAGGGCAATTGTTTTCAAAGTTTCCTCTGTCTTTTTCTTCATCCAGATACAAGAGGTTGGTCTGCAGCACGCGTACACCCATGATGAAGCAACCTTCAAATACCTACGCAAGCTAATGGCCCTTCCGTTTCTACCGGAGGGAGAAATAACTCTGATGTTTGAGCGTCTTGCAAGTCAAGCTACGACCACTCAAGTGCGCACAGTAATAGAGTACATATCGAGAACATGGATCAACGGCTCTGTATGGCCACCTTCCACATGGAGCATCTTCAACAAGTCCGTGCGCACCAATACTGATATTGAAGGGTGGCATAACCGCTTGAATAAACGGGCAGTAGGTAGAAGTAGCCTCCCATTCTACCTTTTGATAACCCTTCTGCACAAAGAGGCAAAGTTAACATCCTTGCATATAAGGCTGGTATCAGAAAAAAAGCTTCGAAGGATTCAGCGAAGAAAGTACAGGGAACTCCAAAACAAATTGTTCATTCTGTGGGATGAATATTTGAGGGGTGACAGATCCGCGCTGCAGCTCCTCAAGGCCTGTTCACACTTAAATGGACCAGTGAGCTAATATGTCCACGTGTAAATGTAGTCACGAGCACTAATTTCTGCTCAGGGTTTGGTTTTTAAGTTTTAGAATTAAGACCTAACAGTTTCCATACAATTTATTCATTGCATGTTTCACTTAGGATTTAATAAAATTTGTAATACAATATTTCTGCATTGAATTTTACTTTGTAATACATTATTTCTGCATTGAATTTTACTTGGTAATACTTTATTTCTGCATTGAATTTTACTTGTGGGCGAACTGACTCTGGAGTGAGGGCGAACTGACTCTTGAATGTGGGCGAACTGACTCAACTTGTGAGCGAACTGACTTGTGGGCGAAATGACTTGTGGGCGAAATGACCGTAAACCATTCATATCAGACATAAGGCCACTCTTAGACTTCACATCCCCGGTTTGGAATACTGGGTTCCTGGGGGATTTAAAATTGCTGGAGTCAGTCCAGTGGCATTGGACCAAGCAGGTGACCAACCTATCCTCCCTACCTAACCCTAAGAGACTCAGTAGGCTAAACCTTTTCTCCATCGAAGGCAGGTTGCTCCGTACTGACCTCATCCAGTGTTACAAAATTTTCCACGATCTGTCTGTAATTAAACTCAAAGACCTGTTTGTGATGGCTCCCCAACTTGGTACCAGGGTCCACTTGCTCAAAATTCTCCACCCAAGAACAGCTACCAAGGCCCGCAGATGTTTCTTCTCGTGTCGCGTTGTAAGGGATTGGAACTCACTGCCTCAATAGGTGGTGGAGGCGCCAACTCTTGCACAATTTAAGACTAAGCTGGAGCATACTATAAATAACTCACTTTTCAATCCATAATCACGTCTACCTACCTACCGGTACTTCTGTTAGTCACGTTTTGGACACTATGACCATCCCAACTCCTAAGTTGGCACACTCAACCATCCCCATTAGGCTACATATTCTCATTCTAGTATTAAAGTAAATCTGGCTGGCGTGCCTAGTTTTCTCCTTTTTTGGGCCGTCTGGTCTAGCCTGCCTATGACCAGAGGTCCTACCAGGTGAGTAACCAGGTGAGATGTGTGTGTATAGGTTTGTATAGATGTGTGTGTGTGTCTATCTATCTATCTATCTATCTATAGGTCTGACGCCTCGTTCCTTCCGGGAACTCCCCCGAAGAGGGTGGCCACGGCAGAAAAGTCTCCAGTCCTCCCTGTTCAAACACTCCCTCCCTACTTGGTCAAGCCCTCCCCTCCCCCTCATATTTCTCTCCTTTACATACTCTTCCACTCTGTTCTGCCATCTTACTTGTGGTCTGCCTCTCACACCAGGTCCCACAACTTCACTTCCATACACCTTCTTTACAAACTCATCACCTTGCATTCTCTCTACATGTCCAAACCACCTCAAAGTATTACGTTTCACTCTCAACCACTCCACACTCGATACCAATTGCCTTCTCACTCATACCACATCTCTAATACACACTTTCATTACTTTCTCCATCCCACCTTGTAAGTTCACATGCACCTCTCAGATAACTCATTTCCACAGCACCTATTCTCGACTGATGAGCCCTACTCCATGTCCAAGTCTCCGACGCATATGTCGGTGTTGGCAGGATTATACTATTTCGTAGTCCCCTTTTCACTTCCATACTCGCACTTCTACCTTTCATTATCCTCCCCAGTGATCCTATGACCTGTCTACCCTTCACTGCTCTCTCCCTAATTTCTCCTTCCATACTTCTGTGTATGTGTGTACATGTATATATATAGGTGAGTATAGATGTGTGTGTGTGTAGGTGAGTATAGATGTGTGTGTGTGTAGGTGAGTATAGATGTGTGTGTGTGTATATAGGTGAGTATAGATGTGTGTGTGTGTATAGGTGAGTATAGATGTGTATGTGTGTACTGAATGTAGGTGAGTATAGATGTGTGTGTGTGTAGGTGAATATAGATGTGTGTGTGTGTAGGTGAATATAGATGTGTGTGTGTGTAGGTGAGTAGGTTATAGATGTGTGTGTGTGTACTGAATGTAGGTGAGTATAGATAATTATGTGTGTGTCAAGTTAGAGGTGAGGGAGTTAGGTATGGGGGAGTGTGTCAGGGAGTTAGGTAAGGGGAAGTGTGTCAGGGAGTTAGGTAAGGGGAAGTGTGTCAGGGAGTTAGGTATGGGGGAGTGCGTCAGGGAGTTAGGTATGGGGGAGTGCGTCAGGGGTGAGGGAGTTACGTGAGTGGACAGTGAAAAGGGATGTCTGGTGTGTGTGTGCATGTGTTGCTGTCTGTGTGTGTGTGTGTGTCAGGAATCTGTGTGTGTGTGTGTGTGTAAGAAAGCAGAGTGAGGGAGTGTGTATGTGTGTGTGTAAGAAAGCAGAGTGAGGGAGTGTGTATGTATGTATGTGCCTCTGGGTGTGTGTGTGTGTGTTTGTAAGAAAGTCGAGTGAGGGAGTGTGTATATGTGTATGTATATGTGTGTATGTATCAGAAATGTGCTTCATGTGTGTGTGTGTGTATGTATGTGCATCTAGTGTGTATGTATGTGTGTATGTTAGTGTATGTATGAGGATTGTGTGTGTGTATGTATGTGCGTCATGTGTGTGTGTGTAAGGGTTCAGCAGACATGGGGGGGAGGGGGGTTACTCTACCTCGGGTTACCTGGTCAGTGTCGGGTTACCAGGTATTGGTCTGGCCCCGATCACCTGACTTCCTCCTCCTCCTCCTCTTTCTCCTCTTTCCCTTCCTCCTCACATCCTAACATACATACAGTTGGGTACACATTGTCTGGAGCTTTCGTGAGTAGTACCAGTAGTAGTACTGTAGTAGTCGTGGCACTAGTAGTAGTAGTAGTAGTAGTAGTTATTGTTGTAATAATAGTAGTAGTACAGTAGTAATGGCAGTAATTATAGTACTGGTAGTAGTAGTAAAGTAGTAGTAATAGTTATTGTAGTAGTAGTAGTAGTAGTAGTACATTAGTAGTGGCAGTAATCGTAGTAGTTATAGTACCAGTAGTGGTAGTTATTGTTATAGTAGTAGTACTGTAGCATTCATTGTTGTAATAGTAGTAGTAGTACAGAAGTAATGGCAGTAGTTGTAGTAGTTATAGTACCCATAGTAGTAGTAATAGACCTTAGATATAACTTCCTTTTATATCCAGTCCCTCCATTTTATATTTTAGTGGTTTTTAGTTTTTCATAATTGTTATTGGTTTTTCTTTTGTTTTTTTACAGTAAAATTTGTGGGAGATCACCTGTGCTGTACTGTATATATAGCCTATATATATCTCTTGCCAGTAGTGTTTAAGAAAAGCCACAGAAAAGAAAAATACAACTTTTTCCAACTATTTTTTTGGATAATCCATAGCTCCGTGTTTTTATATGTTGAAATACTATATAGAATGACAGTACATTTTGGGTAGATTCCACAGTCATTGGTAATGGTTTGTAAGCACAGAAACGAAAGAATGTTAGCCGTTTAAATGACTTATGACTTAATTATTTATTGAATACAGTGATCATCATTATCTAACTGTTTGATAGATTTTGTGAATGTGGATACTTACTTAGGTTTTGAAAAATAATGAAGCCTTACAATTGTGGTTGGTTGGGAAGCTAACAAACAAATACCACTGTGGAATCGACCCTGTGACTGTGTTTGATTCATCTCCCCCAAGAGGCTAGATTGAGGTGTAAAACAAGTAAATAACACATTAAATAGTTATTATTTATATGTTCTAGAGTTAGCCTGACTTTACCTGACCTAACTTAACTTAACCTAACCTAACCTAACCTAACTTAAGCTAACGTAACCTAACTTAATATGGAATGAGGCAGAATACTAGAACCTAACTAGGGCAAACTACCGGGACCTAACCAGGGCTTTAAACATAGGGGGTAAATGAAACCTGGTCAAGATATACTGTCTGGTCACTGGGTCATGACTTCATAAAGCTAAAATAACCACCAACCAAAATATGAAGGAAATTGGTAACTAACATCCTTTTGTGTGAGTCTTCTTAACTATTAGGCTACCCTGCTACCTAAACTAAACTTATCAGACCTTACCTAACCTAACTCATTTAATCTACATAGCAATTCTGGTATAAACTACAGTATATATACCAATTCAGCTTCTTTTAACAAATAATATTGTTGTAAGTTGATGGGTTGAAATATTGTGATTATGAAAGAGATGCACTGAGGGTAATATGGAAATGGTTTGGTTTGAGTGAACAGTACATTTATACTTCAGCTTACATAGCCTAAGTGTGGTAGGTATATCATCTGTAGTAAATACAGTACAGTACTACAGTATATAATGAGAGTCAGTCTAGATATGATATGTTCTATATGACTCTGTTGTACTGTTCTTTATTGATTAATTTCTTAGTCACTGAAATGAATGATAAGTACGGTACTGTATAAGATGCAGTGTAAGAAAAACACTGCTAGAACCTAATCTCAGCCACATATAAGCATACGCTAAGCATGCATGATGACTTTCACTTCACATTCCCTCCTCCATTCTCTACTTAAGTCTGTGATGGTGGGTGGGCCTGAGGTGTGGCCTGTCTTCCGGATTAACTTTGGCATTGGATTGTCACACTCACATCCAGTACTGGTCTAAGCCTCTACCACACAACACTCACACACTTTTTCATTCCTTATTCAATATCCTGTTACTAGTTTGTAGTGCAATCACTGGACTGAGCCTCCTCACTTTGGTTTCTGTGTACTGTAATCGGTGAGTGATCCTTTGTGATGAAAAGGAGAATGTTGTTTGTATGTCTTGATTATGAAACAGGGTAAGAATAAGTCTGCCTTGCAACACATACCGGTACTCACGTGAATGTTATGGCACTCATTATTAGACAACTATACCAGTGTTAAATCTATTAATTGTTTTTTTAGTATGCCCTTACAGTGATGTACTGTTACAAATAAAACTATCAAAATCAATATACAGTACCACTGTGCTTTCTGGAACTCTGAATGAATTTCATGATGTGTTCAATCAACTTGTGTATTATACTGTACTATGCTATGGTTTAATAAGTGTTTTCCTTAAGTACTGATACTCAAACTAATCCTTGTTGGACCATGTTGATAATACAAATTACTTTGGTGTTGGTACAGTAGTATTTTATTCTATTTGTTTTCCTCATTTTCTTGTAATTTTGTATTTCAGTTTACATTAGAAATTATGTAATAGAATTTTGTTAATATGAGCAATTCCTAAACTGATAAAAAACTGTATGCCTTAGCCACTGAACTGTTGCATAGAATATCAATAAAAAGGGATAATGAAGAGTAATTATTTTCTGCAGGATGTGAATGATGTCTACACAGGATGAGTGAACAGCACCTGCAGGAAAAATGGGCCTGCTTTGCTCAGACAGAACCTGGGAATGTGCTGGTGAGTTGACAATTCTTATTCTTAAATGTGTGTCTCAAGTTGTATTATTGTCGTGGGTTTTTGTGCTTTGGGCTCTTCAATTGTTCTTCCTTCCTTTTTTTTTTACTTGATGCTCACTGTTCCTCCTTTCCTTCTTTTTACTTTGTGTTCACTGTCCCTCTGTTCTCTCTTTTTTCCTAGTGTTTACTCTCTTTTCTTTCTCTCTTTTTTTTTCTCTTTTGGTCACTGTCCCTCCCTTTAATCTCTTATTTGTTACTCTGTTGCTGTGTCAATATTCTACTTCCAGGCCTTGTTGAAGTCATGGCCCAGTAGGCTGTTCCTTGGCTTATTCATTCATTCGTGTGTTGTGTACCATTGTGATATTGGCATCAGTAAAGCATCAGTGCAGAAAAATACTGTACAGTATACACTACAGTTGGCTACTATAGTCTCTACCTTACCTGAATCGAAGCCTGAAATCTGAAGCAGGCGGTTTCTGGACGACAGCCCACCCAAAGCCTCCATTGATCCAAGATGTATATATGTATCTTCATGATGGTTTGGGTGGGCTGTTGTCCAGAAACCACCTGCTTCAGATCTCAGGCTTTGAGTCGGGTGGACTAGAGACTATGGTATCCAAGTGTACATACAATTAAAAAACTATGGAGCATGAGTGGTCTGATGGTTCTGTAAATGATGAGCATGGCTCATAATGCCCCAGGAATAAACAAAGCTATTTTGCTATTTTTCAGAGTCTATCATCTTTGGTGTCAAAATATTTCATGAGAGAAATGTGCGATAGTTTTTTTATTGTGTATACATGAGGGTGAGCCATTTATAGCACAGTAATACCCAATAGGCCTAGTCCTGCAACGACTATCAATGAAGCTATGTACCTCAGAAGAGAATGTGAAACTTTAAATGTTAGTTTCTATAATAACATATTGGTTGATAAGGTTTACTCAGATGATTTACCGTCTGTCACCTGATTCAGATTCTGATTCATTTTACAGTATATGAAATATCATATAATCTTGAGTTTCCTTCATATTCTGTATAGTAATACCACCAAATTAGTGGAGCAATATTCATGTAGTAGGTCTATGTTACTTAAAAAAGTGTTAAATATGTTAACAGTATACCCGGTAGTTAAACCATAGTTTGTTTTATATTCTTAGTCTCCACTACCTCCCTGTTATGCTCCTTTCTATATTACAAAATTATCTTCTCTATTCAAATCTACTATGAAATGATATTATAATGAACAAGGGAAATTTCATCCTTAACTTTGATTTTCCTTACTTATCAGGATTGGAAAGTAAGGAATTGTTTTTGTATGATTATGAAAGAAATATGTGTTCATATATATTTATTTGTCAGGAGCGACAACATCACCTGGATGACTTTCTAGAGCACCTGCTGTTGGCTGGCCTGGGTGGCAGTCCAATCTCTACCCTCCTTCACTTCAGGTACAATATTTTCTTGTTCTCTTCATATAACACAAGTGTCTCGTGTACTTGTATCCACTACTTTATTTTAAACTCAGTCCCTCATAATCATATACTGTAGTCACTTCCACCAGTTTTATTTTATTTTATTTCAAAGTGGATGCCTATTGTATTGACATCATAAACACTGGAGAGCAAAGTATGGGGGTTCCATATTCAGGTTGTTTTATTTTTTTATGACAGTGATGTTGGAAGTGTAGTGAGCCTTTTGGGAGGACAGTTTCTGGCAGACGTTGAGCACATCTGTCTGGGATCTGTCAGCTACGACAGTGATGCCTCCTCCAGTGCCACATCCAGGTCTGTGGGGTCCTCGGTCAGTGAGGTTTCCCGGGCCAGTGAGGGGTCTAGGGGATGTCGGCCCAGGGTGGTTACCAGGCCAATGGTCAAGGCAGGGCGTACCACTGTGGACACCATCCACCCATCAAGAACACCCAGACGTAGCAGAGGGTTTGATTCTGGACAGAGCTCAGAGAATCAAGATCAGGCAGTGGATATGCAGAGTCAGATGGCTGAATATCAGGGGCAAGAATGTGATGACAAATTTGTAATGAGTTGTCAACACCAGGATCAGTATACTCCTGCAGGTGCCATGCAAAGCCATGACTCTCCTCTCAACCATCCTAGTGAAGTGGTAGTCAAAGGTCCAGGCAGCAGGAGTGTCCTTGCCTCAACTACGCAAGATGTCACTCCTACTGAGGAGATACAAGTTGATGCAGTTGATGGTTATATAACCAAAAGTTGCCAACAGGAGAAAGAAAAACATGAAGGAGTGCTAGAAAATGGAGTGGAGTATCCAAATGAATCTCATGCCTCAGATAGCTTTAATGAACATTCTCAGGATACTAGTAATCAAACCCCTACCCCTAGAACCACTAAAATTTTAAGCCAATCAGATAAGGATCCAGTGCACACTAACAGAAGAAATAGAAATAATGCAACACAGGAGTCACGACCTCCTCAGGGCAGCAGCGGTGGAAGACAAAGGATAAAATCAACATCACAGGATGTAGAGAGTGAACAAGGGAAGGAGTCACAGAATGCAGCCATACTCAGACAATACCTTCTTCATGGTTGTGGTGCCAAGATTCTCATCACACTTGACCGCCTGGGAGTTGCCGTGAGTATAATAATGTTATAGTATAAAGCAGACCTTTGAAATGTAACACATATACAATACTGCAAATAATTATAGCTATCACTTCATTCTGCAATTGGTTCCTCTTTTCAGACCACCAAATATTTTGCCAGGATTTTTTTATTCATTGCCATACAGACTAAATGATCTGCTGTAACTATGTTACATTAGAAAATGTTAGTACTGTATTTTATGAGTTCTAGTTTTTTTTTTCTGAGTCTCTACCACCTCCCTGTTATGATCCACTTTTTATTCAAGCTTTCTCGGGTTTGCCTCTACCTTCTAAAATTCTGCGTACTGAGTAGTGCAGTACAGTATTCTTATGGAGTTCATGTATACTGTAGTATATTTGTATGATAATGGTCTTCACATGAAAACTTATATAATGTTTGATTTCTTTTCAGGGCTTAACAGGAAGCAGAGAGATAAGTCACGTACTGTCTTTTATATTCACGTTTATGCTAAAAAACACCACAAGGGAAGATATTGAACAACATTCTGGTGATGAAGTGAAGATGGAGGGGCTGTCAGGTGATGCACTTGACAGGTACTGCCCATATGTCAATCTCTCCCTGAATGAAATATTTACCAGCACACAACCTACACTGATGAGACGCAGCGGGTGTTACTCAGCCACACAGTTATGGTTGCAGTCGTCAGGGTCCAAGAGCAGTAGTTTGTCCAGCTCTCACAGCACGAGGAAGGTTGGCAAACGAAGAAGAAAAAGGCACTCAGCATGTCTGTCCCTGGCACAGTCCGACTCAGAGGCTGAAGAGCATCCCAGGACAGCCAGATTAGCTAGAGCGCTTGTTAAATTTACAATAAATCCCAACGACTTTGACTACTACACCAGGGCAGTTTACAGTGATGAGGAACGTTGCCCAGACCAAGGACCCATCCATAATATCCATGATCAGACCAGACTGAGTGCCCAGAGCTGCATACACCACCACAAGTTCTGTCTTAGTCTTACACAACTCCTCCAATTTATTATATCTATCCAGGTACAGCTGGCAGTACATGAGGCTGAGGTACGTCCTCTGTCTGCTCCTCTGTTGGCTACACATGATATATTACAATTCTCCCTGGATACTCTAACTTGGTTGGTGGGTGAAGTGCATTCTGGACGTCACAAGGGTCAGCACAACAAGGAAGCTGTGGTTGATGTCCATGAACTCTTGCCTGGAGTGCTTCGGCTTGTCTTCTCAGCAATACAGAGGTTCCTAAAATCCACTGAACTCCTTCACACCATCACTGAACTTTGTGTAGTCCCAAAGGTACTGGATCTTGCCTTAAAGCTGCTCAATATGAATGTGGAATGTGATCTTGTTCAAAACAGCGACACAAATAAATATGGAGAAAGTGGAACAGATGTGAGACCTGGTTTGGGAGTGAAGGAAGCACTCCTTGCCAGGGATATGGTGGCAGGTCTGCTTTATTTACTGCTGAGTTGTACCTGTATCAGAGTCGAGGTGAAAGATGTGTGGCAGTGCCTTCACCTTCATAAAGTCTTCCTGCAGAATGGCGGCCCAAAAATTGTACAGAAAACTGTTTTCTTGAAGGAAGTGTTACCCCTGAATCAAAGGCAGGAGGTGATGACCCTGGTAAGTAAATTGGTGCTACATCTCAAGTACTGGCGTCAAGATGTGGACCACTCAGACAAGTGTGACAAGAAGACCCATCGCTTCTGTGATTACCAAAGTGCACAGAGCCACCACTCACAGATCCAGGGTACAAGTTCTCACATTATCAGTGAAGGTGAACCCAGTACATGTACGGTGGCCAACTTTGCCTGCTTGATACTTGAGTGTGTAGCCAGTAGTGAAGAGGAGGACTTGTGCAGCAGCTGTGTACGTATGTTAGGAAAGTGTGGTCTGTGTTGCTGTATGAGTTCCAGGATGGTCCTAAGCAAGTTATTGGATGGAGCATTATCCAAGATGGCCACAATGGTAAGCACTGTTACATTATTTGTTGAGAAAGTAATGTGGCAGGATCTGGGTGGTTTGGTATTACCAGAACCAGTCAAGTGTCTCTTTTGTCAGATTCCAGATGTGTCCACTGATTATACTTTAGATGAGTCTTTTACTGCAGCATACTGTGCTAAAAGTCAAGGTTCCTTCCTCCAGTTAAAGAATTACAATATTGAAGCACCAGAACACAGCCTACCACTCTCCTTGTCCCATTGGGAGGGTCTTGTGCTCTACAGAAAGTTTCTATGTCAAGACAACATTAATGCAAAGATTATAAACCATATTACAAGATTGGTTTCACAGAGTAATACACGAGTGAAGTTAGAGCTGTGTGAGCATCTTATTGTTCCTGCTCTGAGACAGTCATGTGACCGTGGGATAGAAGAGCACCAACAAGATTCTTTAGACAGCAATAGATTGGTTTTGGTAGGACTTTTAAAGTGTTTCCGGATGACGTTGGAAGAATCTGCTGATGAACGCCTACTGGAGTTTCTTGAGGACCGGGGAACTCAGCTAATCAGTGATTGTCGAGACATTCCAGGACTTAGATATGAATCGTTTGCATTGCTGTGTAGTGCTGCCAAGAAGGAGCTTCACCTACAGCCAACTTCAAGCATAACAGAGGAAGATAATCGGGTATTTACAAAACTGTTAGTGTGGGAGGTGATTCAAAGAGATGAATTGTGGACTGCTTACTTTAGCATGAAGGCAGAGGAGGTGCGCCAGAGGTTCTTCATCCACACACGCATTAGTACAGACAATTCTAAAGCAACAGAACCTGCAGTAGAAAATGTTGATGTCACTGATGATGCCAAAGAAGTTGATGAAATGTCCCAAGGATTGTGTGAGACAGGAGAGGATGTAACTGACTCATGTAGTCCAATGAGAAATATAAGCTATGTTTCAACTGGCTCTGATGTAGTAGAGTCATTGTCTGCTGTGTGTAGCCGTCCAGGTGATATTATGGAAGACCTGACTGATGTAATGGTGGATGAAATGAAGCCAGAAATTGATAGTGAAATGTTGGCAGTAGAAAATATTAGTACAGAACATATAACAGGGACAATGTCTGAATGTAAAGTTGTAGAAGCACAGAATAATGATGGAAATGCAGATACAGTTAGTAAGTCCCATCCAAATAGGAAATACTTAAGATCAGAACAAGTTATTGATGACGTACCACCAAGCTATGAATCTTCAGATATGACAGAAGAAGATCGAGGAGAGGAGAAAAATACATTCAGTTCAAGCAGTCCAAGGCATCCTCACTCCCTCCTCAAACACAAGGGCTCCCTTCAATTGTCTAGGGATGTAAAGGTAAGGAAGTGGTAGTTAGCAAACACTATACAAGAGATGAATTTTAGGGCCGTAGACAAGAACATATACTGTAGTAGGGCCCGATGCCCGATGCTAAACACGTTTTAAATAGCCTTTGCATCGGGCATAGGGACCCAATGATATAATCTTGTCTACGGCCCTTAGTACTGATGATAAAACCATCCCTAACCACTTGACAAAATGAGAAATGAGATATTGATAATGACAAAACCATATAGTTTTTGTGAATGAGTCTTCTCTTCATATTTTCCTCCAGAGCCTGAGTATGGAGGAGCTTGGACAGAGGTATGGAAGCTTAGGTGAGTTGTGGGGTGCAGTGAGGGAAGGTGTGGAGGGGAGTCCTGAGCTGAGAGGGTTCCTGGCTGGGTCTGCTGTACGTTCATTGGCTGCACCACTTCTACTCTCCATCTCACAAGACCTTGCACGAGCTTCTTCTGGTCAGTATATTTTATCAAAATAACTTTTTTCTTCTTCCTTTTTTTTTTTTAGGTAGAATCGATGCCAAAGAAGTTTTCAATTGTGTAATTACTGTAGTCATTTTTAATTTAGAAAGAATGTCTGTTTGATATTTGCCATGCCATAGGTGACGACTGCACATATTATGTGCTTCAATTTGTTTACATTTGGGGATGAAGGGATTACACTATTTTATGTTCATTATGCAAAAAAAAAAAAAAAAAAAAAAATGGAGTACTGGTACAGAATCTATTTTAGCAAATATTGTTGTTTAAGGGAAATTCTTATGTTGGTGAATTGGAAAGCTACTGACTCCTCCTATGTATACCAGAAAATAAACACCCTCAATGGTATTAATAGGGGATCTGTTTCCTGCCATAGTTTGTAGGAATCAGTAGCCCTCTAATTTGCCAAAGAGAGAATCTCCCTTAATTAAGCCTTTGACTATTACAATAAATTATTTCTTGTACAAGTTTGTATAAAGATGAGAAGGGAGAATTACTCTGTCAATCTTTTTTACACAGGTTCATATGAGTTCAGCAGTGTAGTGTTGGAACAGCTGCCAGTGACCTTCTCCCTCATCCAGTCCCTCCTCACCTTCATCATTGTCACTTTCCCCCATGCTGGTCAGTCTCATGCTCCATATTAATGTATAATGTATTACACACCATAAATTAATCAGTCATAGCATAATAATTTGATGATGTATATACAGAATTTTGAAGTACTATATCGCTATACAATGAATAAATACTTGTACAATATCCACCACTTCATTTTATACTCAGTCGATCATTGACGACTACCAAATGTTTTCTCAGGCTTCTGTTATTCATCTCCATACAGACTAAATGATCTGCTGGGCCTGTGTTAAGGGGAAAGTTTTGTGTTGGTAAATCTGGAGCAACTGAATCCTCCAACCTATTCCAAGCAACAGAACACCATTATTTTGTTTCATTTGGTCCTGTTTCCTGGCATACTTTGGATAAATCAAGGCACTCTGATGTAACAAAAGTGAATTACCCCCTTAAAAGGATATATTATGTGCTTAATTGAATGATCTGATATTGAGGGCCTACTTTACCCTAATACAAAAGTGTGCCCAAACCACTCAAATTATTTAATAATAATAAACAATGTAACATCAGGTCTACCAGTGAGTTCTGTGGTTAATGAGATGCGAGGACCCCTGCTGCGCTACTCACCCTCCACCTGCGGCCACGTCAAACACCTCGTGTCTGTCATGTTACATTGCTGTGTCCTGCCTGCTCTGCCAGCTCTCTCACATTATCCAAAACACTCCATCCAGGTCAGTGTTTCCATCCTAAACTACTCACATTATCCAAACCAATCCTACACTGCTCTCACATTACCCAAACCAATCCAAAACTACTCTCACATTACCCAAACCAATCCTACACTGCTCTCACACTACTCAAACCAATCCTACACTGTTCTCACACTAACCAAACCAATCCCCACAGGCCAGTATTTCTCTCTTAAACTACTGTCACATGTCACACTACTCATGCCATTGTCAGATATGATTAGGTTGAACTGGAATCTGGAATCTACTTAGCCCTGCAAACAATGCCACGAAACAAATCCTCTAGTTAGTGAAGTACAATAGGTTCGTTCATTGCACGTGTTCTCAATGTGCGATTCACCTAATGCGCGATTCACCCCAAATCAGCATAATTTTATTCTATTATGTGCGATACTTCCATAACGCGTGTGTTTGTGGCAAAGAGTGGCCCAAATTCCTAGAAGCGAGTTTATACCTGCTGTCCGTGTGAAACTAGCGGCTCCCCCCAGCCCCCGACTTGTTGCCCCCAACCATACACCCTAGCAACCAACACCTGCCTTTACCATGCCAGAGGTCGAGAATCAGAAGAAATTCCTGTAGCATGCTCTGAAGTTTCATGTGATTAAAAATGAGGATGAGGGAAGAGAAAACACGTTGATTGGCAAAGAGTTAGGACTGGCAGAGTCTACCATACAAACAATATGGAAGATTAGGGCGACCATTATGCAGACTGTGAAGAGTTACGGTGCTTGTGCTATTGACGGGCAAAGTCGTACAAGTACCCCAGTAATCATTTAATGGAGCCGTATCTCACTATCTTCATTATGCGTAAGAAAAAAGAGGGATATGCTGTATGTTGCGTCAGGGACCAAGGCAGGGTTTATGGGCAAATGGAATGAGATCACCACTGAACACAGTGCTAATTGGAGTGGTGGTGTGATGGTGGGTGAGGGTAATGACATAACCTTGGGAGGAGCAGTGGAAAGGCCAACATAGTGTCACGGCCAGCCTCAGAACTCCATCTCTCACTACTAGTGTGCTTTTGTACTGCTATTTCTTTGGTAACAACTTATATTCATTGTTACTGTGACTTATTATCAAATCACAATTACCAAAACCTGTACTGTACTGTACCCTGCATATTGGTGTATAAGATTTCTGTAAATTGTCAGTGTGAGGAAGTGGCCGCCTATAAGTCATTTTACCCATATAAAGATGTATTCATTCTAAGCAATTTTTCTGTAAGCAAGCGCCTCTGCCACCCAAATAGGAGCGCAATATGCGAACCTACTGTAATCTGTTTCCTGGCTTAGTTTGTAGTAATTTGACATCCTTCCACTTCACCCAAAGTATATGTCACCCATAGATTTTATCATATATTTTGGGATAAGTATGGATGGTGATGAAAGTGGGGGGGACTGTGTTGAAAATTGCTATTGTAACTCAGAATGAAATACAGTAGTGATATACAAATGAACTAACCCATCACTTCTGACTCTCACTTTAGCAGACAGAAATAGAACAGATTGAGGAAGAGACTGGGGTAGAACAACAGGGACAGCAACAGCAGCAACAACAACAACAGGAAAAGCAACAACAGCAACAACAACAGCAACAGCAGCAGCAGCAGCAGGCTGGGGAAACAGATGGCTATGAAGCAGACACAGAACAACAGCAAATCATGCCATCATCATCCACTGCAAGGTAAGATACCACTAGTCCTCTGGTGTGACTCGTATAATATAATTTTTTTTTATAGTATTAAGCTAAGTAATTGGTTCACAGTACACTGTATTGCACACAGGTAGGATGAGGAGTAGGAAAGGATGATTGTTGATATTGCTTGAGAATGTTGTAGTGTATTGATGATTCACACAATCATCACTCCCATTAAAATGTCACTTATTTTTCATCATCATCAATACCACATATTCCTTTTATTAAGGGGTAGGGAGGTTATAGTGTCAGTGTAGAACTCTAGATAGGCAAGGGGTTCAGCTCTGAGGATATATGAGCATTTAGTGATTGAACCATCACAAAATATTCACTTTTCCTAATTCTTTTTCTCAGGTCAATGCATGAGGAAGATGACCTCCAGTGCCCTGATCTGGTCCTCCTGGCCCTTGACTTGATCATTAACCACCATGAGAGGTATCTGGAGACACACGAGGAGGCTATACAAGAGGCAGAGGAGGCAAGGAGAGGAAATAAGGAAGAAGACAAGAGTGTAGACCAGGTAGAAAGGAGAACAGAACCAATTAAAACTGAAGACCACTCTTGGGACCAACAGCAACAACCAAAGGACCAATTTCTGGAGAGGGAAAGGAGAGAAGTAGATGCTGTAGACCAAAGTACAGAAGCAAACCAAATGAGGAACCAACACAGAGTACAAGATCAAACTAGGGACCAAGGAAGTGAGAGAGACAATATGGATGTCTACGGGGAAAAGTTGTCAGATGTAGCATCAAAAGGACCTGAGGAAAAATCTGACTACACAGCGGCTGACATGCGAACATCATCTAGGGAGGCAGGAGGAGGAGGAAGGAGGAGGAGGAGAAGAAAGAGACTGTCAGTGGGGCAATCAGATGCAGAGAGTGCCTCCTCCACCTCCTCTGTCTACCACACCCTTCCCTCAGATGGAAGCAACACCACTGAGGGTCAAGATTCAGACTGGGAACCTGATGTCAGCTGTACAAGAGAGGAAAGGAACACAAATGAAAGTTTAGGTGATAATTATGAAACGGAGGAAGAGGAAAATAGAGGGGAAGAGACCAACACTGCTAGTGATACAAATAACGAAGAGAAAAAGAAATATAATGCCAGTAGATGCTCAGGGGAAGAGGATGATGATGAGGAAGTGGTGACAGACTTGAAAAGTAAGCACCCAGAGGAGAATGTTGAAGAGGAGGAGACAAGAGCTGATGTAAGTCTGAATGATGATGATGATGATGACACTGAAGGAAATATTAGAAAGGAATCCAGCTCAGGTGTTTCATTAGATGAAAGCAACTTGGCTGTGACCACCAGTGTCAATATGAAAGGAGTGTGTGAGGAAGAAGCAGCATTGGAAGGGGAAAGTGCAAGTGAAAGAAATACAGAAGAAACAAACTCAGACAGAATGAATGTCCTACATATGAAGGAAATTAGTGACAAAGCAAATGTTGGAAGTCACAATGTGTGTAATGATAGAGAAACTGTGTGTGGTTTAAAAGAGGCTAATAAATCAGAAACTTGTAGAGAGATTGGTAATACCTCTCCATCCCTTGACCCTTCCTCTGTACCACCACACTGTGACCCTTTGTGTTGTGGTAGTGAAGCCGGTCATAGTGCTACTCTGACTCAGTGTGTCCATGCATTGTTGCTGTTGTGCCGTTCATCACCTGCTGTGTGTCGACGCCTCCACACCCTGGGGCTACTCTCACGTCTACTGGAAGGCTTCACAGACCTTATAGCAGCCAACTCACCCCAGTATCAGGGTGAGTACAATACTATGATTTATGTACAGTACAGTTGAACACAGGAATTTGCAGTACAACCCAGGTGGAAGATGCTTGTCCTTCTTCACTACCCAGTGACTATTGTCTGGCATTTGCTTCTCGTTGTCATCCTACCCATGTCATGATTTCTGCCCGTGGTATATCTTATTGGTTGCAAAGTAAACTGATACTGGTAGGAGCTGAGCATTTTCCACCTGGACTGTACAGTACCACAAATTCATGTTGTTGATGTTCTCCTGGGTCAGAATGGCTTCCTGCTTTTGCAGTGAAAAAATAAATTAAAATATAGGAGGAGCTGGCCCTATATACTTGGGCTACCGAAGCACATCCTAGGGAGATGGGACCAGAGCTTACTGGACCAGGGAGTCTGGGGGTGTCCGACTGCCAGGGAGATTGTGGGGGAAGGTCTTTGATCCCACAGCCAGTGTTGTGGGCCCAAGTCCATGTTACCACAAGAGCTACAAGTGGGGCCACACCTTCCATGAGACCAGCCCTGAAGGGACCATAAGGGGGAGGGAGTGTACACTGCTGCATGCAAAGGGTTAATGCACCCCCGTGTGCTGGCAGTCCACACGGCAGTGGAAAAAAAAAGCCTCCGGTTGCAGTACAACTTACTTGGTCAGATCTCGTCAAATATACTAGAAAGTGACCAGATCTTACAACATGTAAGAATTCGAATGCTGATAATAAATACTGTGGTCATTATTACACATAATTAGACCAGCAAGAAGTTTTATCTTGGATATATTGCTGTTAATATCTTGAAATATAGTTAACATCTTGAAATAGTAAAGAAGACAGTGATGGATAATAGAGTTTTTAGTCTGGATTGGGAAAGTTGAGGACTTAAGGTCGATTCCACAGTGGTTGGTATTGGTTTGTAAGCACGCAAACGAAAGAATCTTAGTCGTGTAAATGACTTATGGGTGAATTATTTGATGAATAAACTATGCAGTGATCATCATTATCTAACTGTTGGATAGATTTTGTGAATACTGATACTCAGCTTTGGAAATTTAATGAAGCCTTACAAATGCATTTGGTTGGGAAGCTAACAAACAAATACAGTACCACTGTGGAATCGACCCTGAACGGCAAGAAAACTGCTTGAAGTAGAGTTGAGTAGTTGAAAGCAGTGAAACAGTAAAGGATGTGTGTGTGTGTGTGTGTACCTGAGGCAGTAAGTAATCAGCAGTAACCACATCAGTGTAGCCTGCCTGTGTGTCACCTTCCCATCGTTTATCTTTATGGGAGGAATATGTAAATTAGAAGGATCCATTCATTACCATTCTTTGTCGTCGCCACCAACTGTGTCCTTCCTGTTTCCTTTTGACAATTTCTTCACTCTGACTAAATAATTATGAGCAGTATGAGAAAGAAATATGAGCAGTATGAGCAAGAAGTATGAGAAAGAAATATGAGCGGTATGAGCAAGAAGTATGAGAAGTATGAATAAGAAATATGAGAAGTATGAGCAGTATGAGCAAGAGGTATATATGAGAAGTATAAGCATTGAAATGAACCTTACCCGAGCTAGGTCATATTGGTCATGTGGGTTAAAGGAGGGCGCTACCTCTTCCCATCCGATATACAAGTATTGCTGCATTACCTCGAGTTTTGTGTTATATATATTTTATACTTTATAGGAAGGTTTATATAAGTCACCTTCAAGGAATCAAGTCACTCATTTAATGTACCAAAAAAGAATTACCACCTTAAGGGGAGATTCTTTTGACTCCTCCAAACTATGCCACAAAACAGAGCCCTTGTTAATACCATTAAGGGCATCTGTTTTGTATTTTGTTTTTTTGCATAGTTAGGAAGAATCGATAGCCTTCCAATTTGCTAACAGGACCTTCCCTTAAGAGGATAGTACACTTTTGGAACCTTGGAGCTCCTTGACTCCTCCAAAATATGCCAGGAAACAGGGCCAGACTGATAAGACTATTGATGGCTGGCCTGTTGTTGCTTGGAATAGTTTGGAGGAATCACTTGCTCCAGATATATATACCAACACTGTACTTCCACCTTAATTTGAGAGAAAGTTTGTGTATAACATGCAAACCCATTCCCTGCCATCAGACCTAACTACACACACACACATACACATACACATATACATATACAGGCAGTGTGGACCACAGGTTCCACAGGAAAGCTAGCTTGCCTATCCTCCCGCCAGAAAGAACAGTTTACTTTTATGAGTGTTGGTCGACCCGGCTCTATTATGTATGTTTGCTACTGTTACCAGAGAGAGAGAGAGAGAGAGAGAGAGAGAGAGAGAGAGAGAGAGAGAGAGAGAGAGAGAGACTATTGACTGACATATTATTATTGTGTGCGTGAAAGAGGGAGGGAGGAGCTATTTATTGGTGGTCCGTTAGTTAGTGAGGTCCCACGGTGGTTGGTGGTTTGGTGGAGGGCCTTCTCACATAATCAATATTGGTTGGTGTGTTTGTAGCCGACAGTCACGAGGCATAATAAGGAAGTATCCAGGTGTGCTTCCAATAGCCTCATGAAGGAGTGTTCAAAGAGCTCCATGCATCCAAGAAGTATGAGTAGTATGAGCAAGAAGTATGAGAAGTATAAGCAAGAAGGATGAAACAACTTATAGGGTGAGCGTTGCATGTGTTATGTTGTATTGTTGTTGTTGTCGTCAGCTGATGATTCCAAACTTCAACAATAGGACTTACAAGGATCATTATTAATAGCCCCGGCCTAAGCCGAGAGCTCTAGGTTTTATCGTAATTATTGTTTTTGTTCTTGTTCTTCATGGGGCGACCACTGACTCACTCTCTTCCTACCATCCTCCCATCCATTTTCTTTTACCGACACTGAATCATTTATCCGAGGGGTTCACCCTCAATAAAAAGGGTTCATTTTCAAAAATGTAATATAACCATATGAATACGAAAATCCAGATAAAACATAATTAATATTTTTGAGACCTTTACATATGGATATTTTATTATTTCACTTGAATCATTAAGAGCCGGAGCTTTTGAAGGGTTTTCCTTCATGTTCTTGTTATTATTATTATTATTGCTGGGCCAATGCTGGCGACTGTATGTACACACAATATTGTTTTTAATATCACCTATTCGCACTGCTGTAACATTCTCACTCACCAGATGTACACACGATAATAATAATAATAATAGTAATAACAACAACAAGACATCATTCGATGGCAACACTGCCCCGCCACCGCAGCGACCACTCGCCCTTTGATATCTTTATTTTTTTGTTACCTTGATCTTCGACCGATTTTGCCCAAAAGTTAATCATTTTGTTTTCTGATGAATATCTATCAATAGAAAAAAAATGAACATCATACGGCTAAACCTGTGGACGCTAGACTTTTAACAAACACATGAACAGATAAATAAATATCCGGCACCAAAAACAATACACCTCCCCTAGAGGGGTGGTGTAATAATAATAATAAGTTAAGCAATCGATCATAAGGGTGTAATTGTTCTGTAGATGATGGGCACAGCTCTAATTAAAGGCCGGGGAATATTAAACAAGATATTTATTAGTCCTGCAACACACACACACGAATTAAACTTTCTAAAAAAAAAAAAAATGAGAGTACAGTTTCGTTCGGAGGTGTTGCAGGAATATTGGGCGTGACTATACATACATATCGTAGTGTGACCTAAGCAGTACAATTTGCATAAGAATCGGGGAGAAACCACAACTTCCGGTCATTGTGTGTGTGTGTGTTTGTGTGTGTGGGTGTGTGAGAGAGAGGGAGAGAGATTATAATTTATGCGTGAAATATTAATTGTAGTGTGTGCAATTTTTGTTATCCCTGCGAAAATGAACTGATCCCCTGCAGTTATTCAACCTTGGATAAACAAGTACTCAAATACGATACATTTATATATATTGTATAGGCTCGTGAACTGAAAATAGAACAACTATCTATACGAATATGTAAACTCTGATACCATGGATAGTCTCTAGCCCACCTGAGTCGAAGCCCGAGATCAGAATGGAGCAGGCGGTTTCTAGACGACAAAGCCTATAATATCATACAGTAGCTCCATTGTTTCGAAATGTGGTTTGGGTGGGCTGTTGTCCAGAAACCACCCGCTTCAGATTTCAGGCTTCAACTCCGGTGGGCTATAGGGACGAGTATATACAGTACTGTACCTTTTTATTTGCATCCATCCAGCCAACCACATGACCACATCCGTTAGTTAGTTAGAGGTGGAGATTGTCTGGTTAGTGCTACTGTGTATGTTCTACCTACCTACCTACCTACCTTCCTTCCTTTCTTACTTTCTTTCTTTCTTTCTTTCTTTCTTTCATCCTACCAACCCCAGCCTCACACCTACCTACCTATCTATCAACCCACCCCAGCCTCATACCGATCTACCTTCCTTCCTTCTTTCCTTTCCTTCCTTCCTTCCTACCCCATCCACACACACACACACACACACACATCCATCTACCATATAATAATAATAACAATAATAACAGTAATAATAACAGTCACGAACCATAATAGATATCCAGATGGGGAATATTAATTAAGGGGGTAATTCACTTTTGTTACTTTGGAGTGCCATGATTCCTCCAAAGTATGCCAGGACACAGGACCAAAACGAACAAAAATAATGGTGTTCTGTTGCTTGGAATAGTTTGGAGGAATCAGTTGCTCCAGATTTACCAACACTGTACGTAGTGTACTTCCACCTCAAGGGATTTACAGTACAGTGTTGGTAAATCTAGAGCAACTGAATCCTCCAAACTATTCCAAGCAACAGAACACCATTATAATTATTTGCTCTTCCGGTCAAGACACTCCAATGTGTGTGTGTGTGTGTGTGTTGTAGAAATATTTGTTGGACTCGTTTACCTCCAATTTTCTGACTACATCACAATCATGGACTCATTAACACATTATTATTATTATTATTATTATTATTCCCTCTTTTATTGTAAATGTCTCCTCTCCCTTCTTCCACATCCTCTTCTTTTTCTTCTTCTCCCCCCTTCTTCTCACTTCTTCTCATCCTCATCCTCCTTCTCTCCCTCCTCCTTCTCTCCCTTTTCCTCCTCATCCTCCTCCTTCTCTCCCTTTTCCTCCTCCTCCTTCTCTCCCTTTTCCTCCTCCTCCTCCTCCTTCTCTCCCTTCTCCTCCTCCTCCTCCTCCTTCTCATCCTCCTCCTTCTCTCCCTTCTCATCCTCCTCCACTTCTACTTAAAATTCATACAATGATATGCAAATGTTTCTATACATGCACATAATTAGAGTGATTTAGAGAAGCGTGTGACAAACTCCCTCTCATAGTGAACAGGATGCAGTAAATTAGCAGCAATATTATTAAATTATTTTGAAGGTAACTGTACATACACCATCATTTGGATCAGCTATTAATTAACTTTTGAACACAACTGTACATACACAATCAATTGGACCAGCTTTTAATTAATGAGATATTCTTTTTGTAGGTGGATTGGAAGGTCTCTGATTCCTCTAAACAATGCAACAAAACACATAATAATATCCTCGGTTTGTACAATTGAGGGAGTCTGTTTTTTGGTATAGTTAGGAGGAATCAGTAGCCTTCAAATTTGACAACAAAAGAATCTTCCTTTCCTTAATTAATTTACCTCATTCTGTGTTGCAGTTCACATTTAAATATGATAAGTAACGTAAATAGCATATACATATACATAGTGTAAAATGTATACATGTAAAAATATCATACATAATGTCGGTGAGGAGTTGGGGAGGTGAGAAGGGGAATGTAGGGAGTAGGCAGGGTGGAGGGGAAGACAGAAGGGGAGGGATTAGGGAGGGTGGAGGGAAGGGAGTAGGGGATGGAATGGAGGGGAGGGAGACATAAGAGGAGGGGAGTAGGGAGGGTGGAGGGAAGGGAGTAGGGGATAGTATGGAGGGGAGGGAGACAGAAGAGGAGGGGAGTAGGGAGGGTGGAGGGAAGGGAGTAGGGGATAGTATGGAGGGGAGGGAGACAGAAAAGGAGGGGAGGAGTGAGGGAGGGCTTCGAGTGAGGAGGTGGAAGGAAGGGAATAAAAACACCACAACAGTCTAACACAACCCACCCTCCAACCCACACTACTACTACTACTATAGGTGGCTACATGAGATAAACACAAACACTCCAACACCATTCACTCCAGTACAGTCATTGCTGCCTAATACCATTCATTAAATTAGTCCATACATCTCCTATACCATTCATTAATTTAGTCCATACATCTCCTATACCATTCATTAATTTAGTCCATACATCAATACCATTCATTAATTTATTACATACATGTTCTATACCATTCATTAATTTAGTCCATACATCGCCTATACCATTCACTTTCATTAATTTATTCTACTCGCAACACTAGCCCCTGTAGTCCAGCAACATAATTATCCACATTGATTTAACTCCCACCACTTATACATATATACAGTATATACAGTACTTCATCCAGAAACACACGAGTCCATCCACAAAGTAATCTAGACTGTCAACAACCCAAGTACGATACATTTTGTTGTCGTTTTATCTCTGAATATCAATATGGTACTTTGAAATATGACGAGTGACTTGAGCCAAAAACATTGATTCCCCGAAGCTACAGATGAAAAATTTCAATAAGGAGGAATTGTTGATGAATTAAGTTGGTGTACGGTAGTACTGCGAAGATATCCCGTGCATGGGGAAATACACACTCATTTAACACACAACGAAGTGCCCAGTAGTTCAGAGACTTGAAGACTAACCCTGTGGAGAAGTTTCAGTGTGTGTGTGAAGTACAGTAACGTGGTGGTGTGGGGAATGTGTGATGATTGGTGTTCGTCCTGAGGTGTGGTGGTGTGGGGGTAGCAGCAGCAGCAGCAACAGTGGGTTGATATGAGTGTGGTTGGGCCTGAGGTGGACGTGGGGGTATTGTGGGTATCTGAGGGACGTCAACTCATACCTGGTCTGGACGCACCCACGGTCATGTCTATCATCATCGTGGTCGCCTTCATCGTTCAGTTCTTCTTCACCATTTTCTCAATCAACCTGGCCTCTGCTGCTGTGTCGCCTGCTGCTAGTCCTGCCGCCGCCACTACTACCACTACGACTACTACCACCACCACTACTACCACAACCACAGCAGCACCAGTACAAGGAGGGGAAGCAGATCTATTCAGGACACAGACTGTGACCCCAGCTCCGGCACCAACGTGGAGGCTATTACTGCTGAATGACTTCCCTCGTCCCTCGTGGGTGGGTGAGGAGGAGCTGCGACACTCTGGTTTACAGTACCGCCATCGTCACACTGCTGGGCCACGTCGCACCGGCAGTTACACATGGACTTCATACCCACGTACACACAGAGCTCCACGCCAGATTATGTCCTTGCAGTTTGAGCCTGAAGTTGCCTTTCCAGTCGATCCAGTGCCAGAGACGTCACACCGAGGGGAATATGGCAACAACCCACCAAGTCTGGCAGCTAGTGTCGTGTACGCGGCGGAGCGATGGGGCAACCGACTACAAGCATGGCGGATCCTTGGCCCGGACGGAGCCCAAACTTTCAGCCAGATGTTGTTGATGGTCCGCTGTGCTTTCTTCAACCTCGACCACTGTGCCCGACTCGACCACCACTTCCGCCGTCAGCACGACCTCCGCCTTGTTGCTGACATGATGAACCACCGCACTCGACCCCCAACACACAGACCAATAGCACTCAGACCCCCAACACCGAGACCTACAGCACCCCACCTCCCATCGCCCAAACCCCCAGCATCCGTATCCCAAGCTTTTCACTCCCCTGCCCCATTACAGCCCCAGGGGAAGGTCAAGGGGGCTGGGAACAGGAGAGGGCCCCCTGTTAAGACGAAAGTCCGGCCACAGAGTAAACAGGACAAGATAGGGGGGCTTCTGGGCGAGGTAGTGGGAGGAATGAAACAGAAGAACAACAACAGCAACAAACAAGGCGTAACAGTTACAGGAGGTGAAATTGCAGCGGCGGGGTCTTGGGATATGTATGCCTTTCTGTCGGTAGTGGCAATGATGGTGTTCGTGATGGACGCGTCGTACAGGGTGATGCGGCTCCTTACTACCAGTGGACGTGCCCTTGTGACGTCCCTGCAGCCCCTCCAGCAGGACCTACACCACCACCCGCATCATCAGCAGCTCCTCAACACGCTCACCGCCGCCCAACACCGCTGGCATCATCACCCCCACCCCAAGCCAGGACCCACTAAGACTTAGTCTTAGTCTTAGTGGGTCCTGCCCCAAGCCTCATCTCTGAGCTGGGAACGAACTTGTTGGGAATTTATAAAGTGCATTGCTATGTGAAACGCGTATGATGTAAACTGAGGGAAAAACTGTGTGAATGGGTACCAAAGTGAACTCTATAATATGATGTGGACACAAATGTTTACAGTGACCCAAAATTTATGACAAGAGTTGTGAATGACTGCTGTGATTCTGTTCTTATATATAGTTTATCATGTCTATTTATCTAAGAGAAATCAATTTTAAGTTAATTTATAGTGTTAGACAAATATTCCTTCTTGTACGAATTTAGTTGTTTTAAGATTGCAATATAGGTATCATATTAATTAAACTTTATAACATAGTCGCTGTTTATGTATTATTGTATTAAGGCGAGTTTTTTTTTTAACAGTAAGTTGGTGGACTACAGATTCCTTCAAACTATGCCACGAAACAGATCCCCCATTAAAGTAACATGAGAGTTGTCAGTTTCGTGGGATAGCCTATAATAGTGTGGAGGAATCACACTTTCCAATTCTCCAACAAGAGAATCTCCCTTTAAGAGAAGATAAGATGTAAATATATGTAACTACAACAAGCAAACTGCGTATACACCATCAGACTAAATAACTTCATCACCACAGGAACAAGCAGCTAGAATTACACCATAACAAACTATAACAGATGACCCCCATCAGGAAGACACACTGGTATTATTAGTCTAACCATACCTCCATGAGTCTAACATCTGTTTGTCTGTCTGCCTCACCGCACAACATCTCATTTACACAAAGAGTCCCACACCGCAAGTAATAATAATAAGAGTGACAAGGTAAATCACGTAGACAGGATGGTGCAAGAATATTGGTGGACAGTTGCCATTGCCATTTATTACAGCAGTGAGAATATTCAAACCCAAATAACACACACAGGCATGATTAGTCTCATAAGTGTTCAGAGTGCCCACATTTCAACACACACACACACACACACAAAAACCATTAGTCTAGTAAGTGTTCAGATTTTTGTCCGCCCTTAACACAAGACACCCTATCATGAAAAAACCTAACCTAACCTAGACTGCAGCAGACTACCAGACCCTAACCGGGGTAAACTACCGGGACCTAACCTGGGCAAACTACCGGTACTTAACCGTGGTAAAGTACCACAGGACCAGACTGGGGAAACCTACACTTATAGTTTTTTTTAATCATTATTATTATTGTGTGTAACAGTTAATTGTGTATTTATAACTTCTATATTTATTGCTTACATGTTCATGTAGAGTCGTAGACGATTAAATAACCCTGTGATATAATCAGAAAATTTGATATAAATGAGTAATTCAAATATTGCCACGAAACACCACTGTATGGACGGGGCTTGTTCCGTGGCATTGGTAGGAGGAATCAGAAGTCTCCATCGAATTCTCATACACGATCACAGGGTCAGAGCATGTTTCTCAGACCAATTTTACTTTATAATTGTTCTGTCTTAGGATAGTGGAGTATTATTAATAGTTGGGGAGTTTGCTTTTGAAGAATTGAATTAATCCATTATATTATGTACTTTATACTGGTTAATTGTATGTGTAATAAATCACAATGAATTAGGCAGTGACAGCAACTTCTCACGTATAATTTATCCCTCATAATTTTATGGTATATACAGTAAGAATAGTACACTCAAGTGCTGAATGAACTTTGTATGCAAATGACTGGAACAGGAACTCTGGCTACATTACAAGTAAAATACCTCTCACCATCTCTCTCTCTCTCTCTCTCTCTCTCTCTCTCTCTCTCTCTCTCTCTCTCTCTCTCTCTGTTAGCTTGATTGAAACTACTGTAGGCCTATATTCTATAAGACTGAAGTTGTGTCGATCTGCTGCCACCAAATTTCAATCAGTACCGGTACAGTTATTCGTTTAGTAAATAACAGCTTTCAAAACAAGCGTCTGCTGTGGAGTTGGTTTCAATTCCCCTTCTCAAATTCACGATATATTCACCACACACAATATAATTATATAGTACCTCGATTGGCAAACAAGAAAGACAAACATATGTTATAAAGTATGATGTACAGTTGCCCACACATGAAGCTGGTATGGCTCGTTACTTGTGAGGTGGCTACAAAAGAAAGGAAAGTGAAAAAAAAATGTAGTTTGATGACAGGCAGACAGTAAAATATTATTACTGTATGCCTGTCAATAAACTATAACTTTTGGTCACTTTCCTTCCTGTTGTAGCTATCTCACAAGTAGCGAGGCGTACCAGCTTCATGTGTGGCCAGCACTTATAACTTATAATTGGCAACTATACTGATAGTGAGATGCGTCAACCATATCGCATTTGTTTACTCCAGAAAATAGTAAAATAATAATGGCTTCAATATGCTCTGCATAGAAGCTTTTCACTTTGTTTCCAATTGATCAGTCAGTTTTCATGATACATTCTGAACCCTTCATTCAGGAAATGTTACTTACTACTCTCTGGAGTAAACAAATGCGATATGGTTGACTCATCTCGCTAAATATGTTCAGGGATTTTTTTGGCCAACTGTAGGCTACATATGACGTCACCAGACACAATACTACAGAGCCATCGTACCACATCTTCAATACCATGAATATTATTGCATACATCTCAAAGTTCATGGACCCTGTAATCATGTTTGATACCTGGTGGTGGCTTCTGATTCCTCCTGACTGCCACGAAACAAACTCCTTCAATGTAGGTGGTGTTTCATGGCAATGGTTAAATGACTCGCTAACCTACAATTGTCTTATTACATCACAGGGTCCCTTAAATAATGTTATTACCTAGACTTGGCTGCGACATAAGTACAAATACATGCATATGGTAAGCCAAAAATGTAGCCTATACTTTAGTGTTATGGGAAGTAATGATAGGCAACATGTTATTATTGTGAGACACAGTTACTTGGACCCTATAGCTGTCATGTGGGGATAACTGGACTGGTGGGGGGTGGGGTCTGTTCCTTTTTTTTTTGTCACGGTTATTAATATTATCAAGGGGTGATTCTCGTGTGTGTGTGTTTTTACTATAATTCCTATTTTCATAGACTAATATAATTACACTGTAGGAGGTAGAGGATATGGGACTTTTTACTCTTTGTGCCTGCAAAAAAAAAAAAAAAATCAATTGTCCCTTTTATATTTAATGTCATTGTGGAAAATAAAATACAGTTGTGGTATATAATAATCCTCCATATATTGTTGAGGTAACTCATGTAAGAGTTTGACAACCTCCTTCTGTTCGTTAGCTGATAAACTTTCCAATAAATAGTTTAATTTGCTACAAGCAGCTATACACTACTTAGGGGAGGTATCCTAGTTTATGAATTGGAAGGTCTGTGATTCCTCCAAACTATACCATGAAACAGATCCCTAGCACCATTAAATGTTTCTTCTGTTTCCAGATAAAGTTTGGAGTAATCAGTAGCCTTCCAAAATAGCAACAAGAGAATCTCCCCTTAACCCTAGATTTCCAACTCCGGGTGAAATATACCCATGATTTGGAAATTTAAAAAAATATTACTTCAAATCAATTTAATTTTATTCTGACCAAAAAATAAGAAAATAAAACTATTTTCCTCTGCCAAGGAGTAAAAAATATTCCTATATTGGCAAAACTTAGGTTTTAATGGATGATTACTATAAAACACCAGAAAAAAACAAAAAAATCTTATTAGTGTTAAAAGAAAAATGCTACATCTTGTAAATTGCAGAGATAAGGCTTGAGGTGTTGTGTGCTAGCTTTATATTCCTCGTACCCTCACTGAAGGTAGCCACAGCTTCCCTAGACTCCGGGCTTACTGTCGGGGAGAGAGCCAAAAAAGGGAAAATTATTATTGACGAAATTAGTGATATGTGATATTATATAATTCTTTTGCATTTATAGCCCCCTGGAAGGTCCCAATTGATTTTATTTATCATATTTTAGACTTTTGCTGTAAAAATTACTGTCAATTACCTTCAGGTATATGCAACTAGAGCATACAGGATAGTAATGCTTCGGACACACGGGTCTCTTGCATATGTGACACTTGTGACGGGTCTTGCGGTCACTGCTCTTGGGACAGTGATGGTCAATGCACCTCACAGTGGGACCAACACTTTCAGCTGTTACGGGACCTCTAGTGTTTGCTGCTGTGCCAGGTGAAGGGATTTTGAAGGCTGAGGAGATCAGTAGCTTGAGTTCCCTTGGCAGTGATGGTGTTTCAATTCTGTGTTCAGCCTTAAATTGCATACAAAGTTAGGTCCAATGATCAATGTTTACATTCAAACAGCCCTCCAATATGGCAGCCAGTATATCCCTTGAAACAAAAGCGAAGCGTCGTGACATCACAGAAAGCCCTCTATACACGCTCTGTGACATCATACACAACATGGTGCTGGGTGATATTTACCCACGTTTGGCGCACGCATATCAAGGGTCAACAGGACATGTAATTTGGTATGGTGTATATCTCGTATTCCACGTGAAATGATGGCTTGATGTGTTATGGTGATGGAGAGTTAGTACATTACGTTAACCAAGAAAATACAGATGTGGTTGGTACTGTACAGTCAGCGGCAAAAGTCCTGTCGCTTCACATAGCCCTCTTCTTGAAGGATATCATAAAGGTTAATAATCAAACAAATACATGTACCATACAGCATTACAGTATCTAAAAAATAGATAAATAAATGTTTCAATTTTTTTTTTTTTCTTTTACTTTTTTTCAGTTTGTTAGCCTGTTAAGCTTATTATTTATTATAGTATTTCCATACAATACTTCATGACTTGACAGATGTAGCGACAGGATATTTGACACCAGCTGTACAGTGGTTGGCATGTGGGCCAAGGTAGCACAATGAGGTCTCACTCTCTCAGACCTCTTAAATGTGCTATGCTCTATGGTGACAGAGAGTTGATATGATATAACTCATTACTTACCATACAGAAGTTGTGGGCAGAGGTTAGTACAATGAGGTCTCACTCCATTACATCTCCTAATTCCCAAATTCCCAAGTGAAATATAACTGTTGGCTTTATGAGCTGTGCCCTATGGTGACAAAGAGATGGTATGATATAACTCAATACTTACAGAAGTGGTGGGAGTGTGGGCAGAGGTTAGCACAATGGTGTCTCATTGCCTACATTTCTTAAAATGCCCAAGTGAAATATAACTTTTGGCTTTATGTGCTATGGTGACACAGTTAGTACAGTACCGGTATGTTATTTTACTTTCAACAGTTAGTACAGTATCGGTATGTTATTTTACTTTCAGATGTGGTTGGTACAGTGGTTGGCGTGTGGGCCGAGGTTGCACAATGGCGTCTAACTCCCTCAGACCTCTCGCAGTTCCTGGCTCTCTTCAAGGCTGATGCTCCTCCTGTGGTCAGTCATCTATCTCATCTTTTCTTAGGAATGCTGTGATGTAGTCAGAAAATTGGAGATAAATGAGACCTTCAAATATTGCCACGAAACACACACATCTACAGTATATGGAAGGAGCATGTTTCGTGGCATGGTTAGGAGGAATTGGAAGCCTCCAGTTTTCTTTCACAATCACAGGGTCTTTAATTAAGAGATATTTTTGTTGGTGAAATGGAAAGTCTTTGATTCCTTCTAACTATGTCGCAAAACAGATTTTCTCCTAATAATATTGAGGTGATTTGTTTCCTGGAATAGTTTGGAGGAATCAATAACCCTCCAGTTTACCAACAAGATAATCTTCCCTTAAAGGAAATTGTATACTTTTGGCACATTAGAGCAACTTGCTTCCACCAAAGTACAGTCGGCGGCAACAGTCCTGTCGCCTCACTTGCTTTACTGAGACACGCAATGTTCATAGACTTGAGATTATTAAGGGAGATGATGATGATATGTTTTGCGATGATGTTGATGATTATATTATTGTGTTTTAAAATGATGATGATGATTTTAATGTGTTTTTAAATAATGATGATGATTTTATTGTGTTTTAAAATGATGATGATGCTATTGAGTTTTACAATGATGATGGTGATGTTATTGTGGTTTATGATGATGATGATCTTAATAAAGTTATTGTGGTTTATGATGATGATGTTATTGTGTTTTTCTGTGTATGTATTTGCATGACGTTTCCCTTTGCCGTTGGCCTCAGGAGACACTACTGGCAGCACTGAACCGGGTGTTGGAGGTGAGCAGTCGAGAACCCCAATCAGCACTGTCCTTCCCATGCCCTGCTACCACCACCACCACCACCACCACCACCTCACCCAGCTCCCTGCACCACCACCACCACCACCACCTCACCGATACACACACACCCCATGTCCCTGTGCACGCCCCACCCACCACGCCTGCTGCTGAAGCCATCACACGCCTCCACAATGCACACATGCGTCATGGTACGTCCCATTACTGTATCCCAATGGCTGGTGGCAATAAGTGTGTCGCCTTACTTAGAGCTTCTTGAAGGATAACATAAAAGATAAACATGGAACCAACTCCATCACCATATAAAATTTAATTATTCAGGAGTCACATTATCAGACCTATACAGTTATTCAGTTTACAAACCCATGAAGCTTATTATTTCCATACTGCACTTCATGACTTGGCAAATGTGGCGACACGACTTTTGCTGCAGACTGTACATGCTTTATACAATACACTTACTCTTGGGGTCGATTCCACAGTGGTATTTGTTTGTTAGCTTCCCAACCAACCACACTTGTAAGGCTTCATTATTTTCCAAAAGCTGAGTATCCACCTTCACAATATCAATCAAACAGTAAGATAATGATGATCATTGTATAGTTTACTTACCAAATTCATTAAATAATTCACCCATAAGTCATTTAAACGGCTAAAATATATATTCTTTCGTTTGCGTGCTTACAAACCAATACCAACCACTGTAGAATCGACCCTTAGTACTGTAACCCAACACTGTAACAATACAAGGACATGCTCTTTATTAGTGGTTTCCAAACTCTTTCTAATTGTTACCCATTTTTCTTTTTCATACCTGATCCTTATCCATGGATATATCCATCCATCCATCCATAACCCATCACTACAGTCACTGTCTATAGTTCTACACTTATTAGGTCCAAATGTAAACTACTCTGGCAATACCTGTAGTTTTATTGATTCAAATTAATATTTATTCTTTTTTGAGTAATAATAATGACATTTGTATTTTCCCTATGTTGAATCTCAGTTATGTCATTGCCCTCTACATTTTGCCATATGGCCCTGTGGAACCACTGCAGTGTATACAATACAGTATGTCTTATTGCTGTAACCCAACACTACAAAAATACTACATACAATATACAGTATGTTTGTCTTATTGCTGTATCCCAACACAACAACAATATTAAATTGTTTGTATAGTACAGTATTCTACTATCGGCCATTCTCTTAAATGTATGAGAAAACCGACCCCTTTGTGTATATCGTCAATAGGTGTTAATTCATTTTGCTTATTTGTGTTATAATTACAGTCATAGGAAGCCTGTTATATTTTTCATGTCCATAGTTGTTTAAAATTAAACTCCATATATATAATACAAATTTTATGTACTGTACAGCTAAATTTGAATATCTACCAAAAGATAATCATACAAGACCGTATGCCAACGCAACCTCCCTCTAGTGTAATTATGAGGTGCTACAAAATCATACATACATTGTTCTTTATTACCAAGATGATTATTATAACTGAAGGAAAATTTAGGTGGATATTTGGTTGTGGCTGTACACTAGTTGACATCATTCTCTGGTGAATATTGTCAATGTTACAGTCTGTCTGAGTATTGTAATATTGTTTATGTGTGTATGTGTGTCAGGTTTGGAGTCGTGTATCGCGGTGTCGTGTGTGGTATGTCCGGTACCTCGCAGCCTCGACTGGTCACCATACAATTCAGGTCTGGCTTGTACCACTTGGCTCTGCATTCAGGACAAGTAAGTATATTTATCACTAGCCCACTTAAGATGCCTACATTCTTTTATCTACATTATTAAGATGCCTGTATTCCTTTATCTACATTCTGATACACTGCCCTTGTAGGCGAGATCTATGCAATTTGTAACACTGGATGAAATGTTTCTAAATATTATGTAGAAAACATATCTTAAAACATTGTTATTTGGTGAAGGATGGATGATAGTGCCTGTATTTTGTCCTATATACAGTTGCATGAAAGTGTATTTATTATTCATAGCGGCAGATGGGTTTACAAGTGGCGGCAGTAGTTTTGAGTAAATAAAGGTTAATGTCTGATAACACTCACAAAGTAAATATGTACACAAACCCTCATTATTATACACCAAACCATATATAGCTTATTTACTACTCATATTTGGTTATGCATAAAAAAAACACATTAAAAAACACAAATGCAGAAACACAAACAAACACACTATATTTTTTACGCTTAAGTCCCTCTGCTGCCAAACGCCTCATGTGTTGTATTATCTGTAAATTAATGTAATGTAATCTCACCCACAGTGGCAAGTCAGGCTCCAGGAGCAGACACCAAATGTCCCCACAGTCAAGCTTTGGTCATAGTTCTCAGTCTGATGCTTTCTGTGAGGGAGCTGCCCGTGGATCCTTCTGTGAGTATCAGTCATAATACAGTAGGCTCTGGTTATAAGATTAATAAATATAGCACTATCCTTTTTAATTCAGGTTCAGTAAATCACTTAGTCTGTATGGTACGTAATGAATAACACAAGCATGAGAAAATATTTGGTGGTTTTTAGTGAGGGACTGTGTGTATAATAAAGTGGTGGATATAAGCAGTTACGGTATTCACTATATATATCGAGGTTCTACAGCACTATACTTGGTCTTGTAAATGATAATTGATACAGTATGTAATTATTTTTCTTATGGGATACTCCTGTTCCTTTTGTAATGTCAATATGTTACCACCAGCCTTATGATAACCCAGGCCCCAGTAGGCTATAGTTGAAATGATTCTTTCATTAATTTATTTATCCATCCATTCATTCATTCATATATTCAATTTCTCATTGTTCACAGGTGGTGGAGCATCAAGCCTTGGTAGAGATGTTGGTCCCACCAGACTACACCTTCTCTCTGTAGGAACCCAACACCTAATGTTTTCACTCTGGCTTACTACAGATAAAGGTACAGTCATCATTATCTATGGGGCTGGACGAACTATGAGTTTCTCCCACTCCCTGCGGTCATACACACTTTCCACTTCAATGTTCTCACATCCTCCTCCACACAACGCTTCTAGGTTTTCCTTGGTATTCCCACTGGTCTTCTCCCTGGTACTTGTAGCTCTAAAGCTCTTCTGATTATATGGCCCTCCTTCCTTCTTTTGACATGCTCAAACTATCTCAGTCTAACGTCGTAAAACACCCTCGCTGGTACCATAACGAATGCAGTATTTGGGAATAACCCTCACTTCCCTCTCTCTGTGGCTGGGTACCAGTTCAGAAGTCGTGTGTGTGTGAGCAGCAGTTGACCTTCCTCTTACTACAGTTTAAGGGGATGAATTCTTATTGCCGACTTGACATTATACTCAACCTCTCTTACTGTTGCTGTTTTTGCTAATGCTTCACAAAACTTGGTGTAGGGAAGTGGTGTCCCCATCGCCCACTATTCTTGTGGTGGTATAATGATACCGGGGTGTGTGTGAAGATTGGGAACCATGCTCTCTAATAATTACCCCACTAAAAATTCACATAGCCTCATAACTGGACCATTTGCCTATCAGGAGTACTGCACTGGTACTTAAGAGATTCTGGGTATTGATGATGATGAACTAAATATGCCAATTAAACCCTGCACTCTATGTACTATTATGATCTGTTGGCTCTCTAGTATGATGGTTATATCTTTGTATATTGTTTATTATACCTAGAATAATCTATTTTCTCTTCATAATTCACTTCAGATTACTTTGAGGTATGTGTGTCGCGAGAGATGGAGCGTGAGAGCGTAGTGGTGAGTCGGGGAGGTGGGAGTCGCATGGGTGTGTGTGACGGACAGTGGCACCACTTGGCTCTCTCCATACCCACTATCAATGTCCGTCGGGGGGGCAACCTCAAGGCAAGCACTAAACAGGACTCGTGTTTGTCAAGTCCTAGGCTGGTAGTATTAAACTTTCTCTTTGACGAGAACTTCTCTTCGTCACTCATTTCTCATTATTTTGTAATGGGAATTTAGCAATGAAGGGTTGTTCGTTGAAGAAAGGGTTTAATACTACAGTACCAGCCTTAAAGTCTTGTCCATATTTTAAAGTTTTTTGTTTACTTATTACAAAAATAATATGTGTGGTTTTGTGCAATGTAGTGTTGTGGCATAATTGTACTGTAGATTGAAGATTGGCTTTCCAGACCTATAAAGCATCGGATACAGTATTTATTCTTATTCCCATGAATGTGTGTCGTGTACCTAAGGCTGATATGATAATCCAAGTTTAGGAGACAGACAAATTTATTTAATACCCAAGATCTGGGAGAGAAAAAGGAAACAAACAATTCCTTGTGTCTTCTGAATATGGTAATAATATTTATTATACATTCATCTGAAATGTATTTGAGTGTAAAACAATGAGCATCATGACATGAAAAGTAGCCCAAGATATCTCATGAATACCCAATTGTACAGTTATAATCAAATATCCACGGTCACTTTCCCTCCATCGTAGTAAATATCTTGGTAATAAAGAACAACACATGAATGATTTTACAGCAATTCATGATAATATCTGAGAGGGTTGAGTTGACATAAGGTGTTGTATGATTATATTTTGATAAGATAGTGATTTATTTTCATGAAGGAAGGAAAGTGTTGGTGGTTATTTGATTGTGGCTGTACACACTGTTGACAGATATCACTGGTGGTGGATGCAGTGACCTTCCATGCAGTGACCGTGGCAGTACCAGCAGTTGGCTCCATTAAGAAGTCCTCCCCAGCATACCTTCTCCTGGGTCACACTCACACCAGTCTTGTATGTAATTCTCCCATCATATCCCTAAAGGACTCTGTGGTCGTGTATGAAAATTAGAGGTTTCTGATTTCTCGTGACCATGCCACAAAACAAGCTCCATTCATAATAGGTGGTGTTTCGTGGCAATATATGAAGGACTCATTTGTCTCTAATTTTCTGACTACATCACAGGGTCCCTCAAGGGGGTAGTACAATGTTGGTAAATCTGGAGCAACTAATTCCTTCAAACCAATCAACAGACCACCATTATTTATTGTTAATCTAAACCTATTTCCTGGCATACCTTAGGGGAATTTAGGCACACCAATGTACTGTCACGAGCTCTAATAAGTATACAGCTTTGGTTGGAGCTTTGAACAGTCCAATTCGCCAATGAAGTAATTCTAATGTGTACTAGTATAATATGTGTAAGGACAGGAGGGTGTGTATAATAATGAAGACAGATTTTTTGGTGTAGATATAGGAGAATCAGGACTGGGAGGAAGAAGGTGTGGAATGGAACAGAGGATAATATATGTCATAGTAATAACATGTAGATCTGTATAGATAAGAAAGAATCCGGATTGAGAGAAAGATTTGGAGTGGAACAAAGGATAATACTGTGTAATATTATGTTATAACACTAACATACGAGCATAG
Source organism: Petrolisthes manimaculis (assembly GCA_034508575.1). Classification (NCBI taxonomy): domain Eukaryota; kingdom Metazoa; phylum Arthropoda; class Malacostraca; order Decapoda; family Porcellanidae; genus Petrolisthes; species Petrolisthes manimaculis. The sequence goes on from JAWZYT010001721.1 coordinate 226,411, forward strand.
ATTTATATTATGGGTACAGGAAGGTGCAGATGGTGAGGAAGGAGTGGAGTGGAATAAAGGATAGTACAGTGTACTGTATATGTCATAACACTAACATATGGATTTATATTATGGATACAGGAAGGTGCAGATGGTGAGGAAGGACTGGAGTGGCCAGGGATGGGACCAAGAGCAGCATGGAGCCGACAATCTCCAAGCCTTTTGATGGGCAACACCTTCCTCTTCCGTGAGCCGTGTCTGAGCCGGGAGTTGTGCCTGTACCTGGGTGCCCTCGGTCCTGACACCACCAGCCTTCTGCCCCTCACCGGACGAGACGAGAGGGTCCTTCTCAGTCGTCTCATCACCACAAAACTACTCACAGCAGGACTGGATCTGTCCGTGTTGTATGGGCCTGCCGGGGTGTTAGTGAGGCCAGCACAAGAGGCTTTACTGATCCTACATATTGCTCAGCACCCTCACCACTACCTTTGTTATAAGCCACATATTCCATCACTACAAGGTCAGCTTATTTGTATACTTGTTGTCTCAAAATAGGAAGGTATTTTGTTAACTTTCCTATATTCTCCACACATGATAACTGGACAACTATTCACTAATTATAGTAGTTCATAAGATTTCTTACTAAGAAGGGTTAAAACCATCATAACCTTTTATCTGATGTTGCACATCACCTCATAACATGTATTTTTTAGAGCGGCAACTCCCTTGTCCGGGTTTCACTCCCACACTCGGTCACTATGTAAACAACACATTTGACTGCTAATACCTTGTAAACCACTCTCACTACATAAATAAATAATACAGGATATTAAAGTACAAACCCTTAGCTGTCTACTGATGTACTTGTGAAGACTAAAATGACATCTGTAGGATGGGTAGCCACCTCACAATGACATCAACTCCATTTTACATTCAATTTACACTACATGTATATCTCCACAGTCAAGTAAGTTTTCACACTTTGATTTCATTATAAAACATATCAGAATAACATTTTTCAACACTACAATATGTTATTTTTATGTCCATATAATGTTATGGTACAGTACTGTAATTACAGGAAAAGAGGAAGAGGAGTGATGAAAATATGTCCTTCCACCCTCACAGTATAAGTAAGACAGACTGGTAGTGGCTGAGATGGCTGCCAGCCACAATGTTACCACCTCGAAACTAGCTTGCTAGGGACCGCTTAAATTTAAAAACTGTACCATTGAATGATTGCTTCACCTGCGGTGCTCTAGACTTGTTGCTAGTGTTGACATTTTTCTACACCCGTGAATTAAAGGTTAAGGGTTAAGGGGAAATGTTTTTGATGGTAAATTAGAAGGTTTGGGATTCCTCCAAATTAAGTTAAGAAACAGTTTCCCTATTAGTACCATTGAGGACATCTATTTTCTCACATAGATAGGAGGAGTCAGTAACCTTCCAATTTGCCAACTAGAGACTCATCCCTTAAAGCACATTTTTTTCATAGGCTCTTCCAGTATTTTGGTTACATTGATGATTTTGTATTGTTACAGACACAGGGAACCACTATCCATCATCCAGCTGGCAGGCAGGTGTGTTGCTGGGGTCAGTGTCACCTCTCAGGAGTCAAGGGCCAGACCTAGCACTACTAAAGCTGGGAGGAATTATGCACATCATCTACCTCTTTGCCAGGGTCAGTCACATTCCCGTCACTTCTCTTGTACCGTCATTCCTGCCATAGATTGATGTTTAATTGAGTAAGAGGGAGATGAGACATAGGGCTGTACACAAGAACATATTGTTGGGTCTCGATACCCGGGGTACAATATATATATACCCCGTGCATCAGGACCCGTCAACATGTTCTTGTCTATGGCCCATAGTTACTCAGCAGTTAAAACAGTGAAACAAAAGCTCAGTCTCTTCCTCTCTCATTGTTTCTCCTTTTTTCGTTCATTCCTTAACATTTTATCTAAATTTACTTTCCACAGGTTGAAAGAATGTACTGTACTGTCACAGGCACTAATAAGTACAGCTGTATGGGAACCAGAGATAGAAATGAAAGCACATGTAGTATTGAGGGTGGGTGTGCATGCATTCAGTCATAAGCATCAAATTTAAGCTCTCGGATATCTCAGATCTTCTGATAATTCAACAACGGTCTCCTCCAGTTGATCCGAGTTAGTGAGGGTTTACTGTAAATCCTTTTAACACAGGCTCAATAAATTACTTTTTTATGTGTGTGGTAATGAATAACAGAAGCCTGGGAAAACATCTGATAGTCTTCTATGAGGGACTGAGTGTAAAATGAAGTGATGGGTAATGAATAACAGAAGCCTGAGAAAACATTGGGTGGTCTTCAGTGAGTGTAACCTGAAGTTGTGGATACAATAATTTATTCAATTGTATATCCAAGGTCTATAGTACGAGTAATCTTTGTATCAGCTGGTGGAAGTGGGCTGCAGAGAGGAAGTTCAAGGTGCTGGAGTACAGTTACTAATGGGATGTATCCAGGCGTCACCCCAGCTGGCAGCCCAGTATGAGGGTCTTCGGGGATCCTCTCTTCTTTTCCGAGCCCTCTCCTCACCCCTTGCTACCCCGGGCATACAGGTCATGAAGGTATGTTGGTGGTAGAGGTAACAGCGTTATCATCAAGACTCCATATCCCATTTTTCAATGGGTTTAGTGTTTTCTTTTTAAGTTAATTGTTTCCTAAATGTACAGTTGTGAACAATAATAATCATCCCCATCAGGGTGATGCATGTAAAGGTTTGACAGCTTCCCTCTGTTTCTTAGCTGGTAAACTTTCCAATAAGTAGGTTAAGCAGTATTTTCTAATCTACAACAAGCAACATTGGCTTTGAGTTATCCATATATGCATTGATACTTATGTCCATAACTGTACATATCTTATATACTGTATTGTATTTTAATAGAAGAAATTTAAATTCATAATGTCCTGTGTACAGCCACAATCAAATATCCACCAACACTTTCCTTCCATTGTTGTAAATACAGTATTTTGGTAATAAAGAACACGTGTACGATTTTGCAGCACCTCATAATAATAATTGAGGGGATTGAGTTGACGTAAGCTGTTGTTGTATGATTATATTTTAATATGATGCTGATTTATTTGTAATATGGAAGGAAAGAGTCTGTGTTTATTTGATTGTGGCTGTACATTTCCCAATTTGTCATTTATATCTTATGAATTTATATATGAATGCTCTTAGCATACACACAACTTCATCCTGAATTTTTTTAAATACAGTCATCTATTGCTCAATTGTAAAATATGAACCAACGTGGACAAAAATAACGTGCTCCCCTCCTGACTGAGAAACTTAATTTGAGCTGGGAACACTATTGATCTCGCCTCGTCTCTCTCTTTTAAGTCATACCTCTTCCCCACTCTATCTTGCATGTCCTTGAGAGAGATGCAACACAGCACCCCATACTATTAAACACATTATTGAAGACTGCAATACACACAACCACACTCGCCAACAACACAACATACACTCTCTGAGGGCACTGTGGGAAAGCCCGGTTCAGGCCATGGCCTTCCTCAGGAGCTCGGGGCTGCTCGGCCAGACAGCTTGAGGAACTTCAACAACAACAACAGTGTTACCAGTACAAATCAAGTCTCTCAATCAGAAGGGGAGCACGATATTTTTATCCACGATAGTACAGTACAGTATTATGATGGTAGGTATAAGAAGTGAAGATTATTTTGGCTGGTCATATGTTTAGTTATAAATATTGTCTATTGAAATATAACTACTGTTTATTATGAAAGCATATAAAATATGAGTGTACAGCCACAATCAAATATCCACCAACACCTTCCTTCCATCGTAGTAAATATCTTGGTAATGAAATACAACACATGCATGATTTTGTAGCACCTCATAATAATAATTGAGGGGGTTGCATTGATATAAGGTGTTGTATGATTATATTTAGGTATGATACTGATATATTTGTATGATTGAAGGAAAGTGTTGGTGGTTATTTGATTGTGGCTGTACTTCAACCCTTGAATCTCGTAAATGACAAACATCAATATTTTTCTACTGTAGCACAGTATTTCAGGTTCTTACATTGAAGGGGAGATACTCTTTGGAAAATTGAAAGGCTACTGATTCCTCATAACTATACCAGAAAACAGACACCCTCAGTGGTACTAATTGCGGATCTGTTTTGTGTCATAGGGTAGATTCCTCAGTCGTTCGTAGTGGTTTGTAAGTACGCAAAACCAAAGAATTTTAGCCGTGTTAATGACTAATGGGTGAATTATTTAATGAATTTGGTGAATAAACTATACAGTGATCATCATTATCTAACTGTTTTGACAGAGTTTGTGAATACTGATATTCAGCTTTTGGAAAATATGAAGCCTTACAAATGTGATTGGTTAGGAAGCTAACAAACGAATACCACTGTGGAATCAACCAATAGTCTGGAGGAATCAGAGAACTTCACATTCACCAACAAAAGAATCTCCCCTTAAAGTTATCTGAATTAATTGTTGTATCCCTCCTCCTTGTCAGGCCCTGGTGGATGCGTGTACTTCAACGAGTGTAATCCAATACCAGGCCAGCCGTGACGTGTACACATTGGCATCACATGTGCCTGCAGCTCTCACCCATCGCCACCACCTCCTGGCCATCATCACCTCTTGGAAGACCTTTCATCCGGACTCCTCAGCCAACCTCACCACCAAGTACGACATGTTTATACTGTATAAGAATTGCTTAGGAAATGAATCCTTTGAAATACTGTATTACAATTTTTCACACTTTTTTTTCCATGGTCTTATTGTCAGTAATAGCATAATATTATGTCTCTTGATGGAAGTAATCTTGCAGGTAGAAGGAATGTCTAATAAATTTTAATAGTATATGTGTCTGGGCAGAAGTTAGAGATCTTACAGGTAGAAGGAATGTTGTAATAAATTTTTATTTCATAGTAGATTTCTCTGATCCTTATTTAATGAGAGATTCTATTGGTAAATTGGAGGGCTACCTGATTCCTCCAAACTATGCCAGGACAGACAACACTAATGTTACAAATTGGGGCACTATTGTTGTTGTTGAAGTTCCTCAAGCTGTCTGGCCAAGCAGCCCCGAGCTCTTGAGGAAGACCATGGCCTGACACGGGCTTTCCCACAATGTCCTCAGAGAGTATATGTTGTGTTGCTGGTGAATGTGGTTGTGTGTATTGTAGTCTTCAATAATGTGTTTAATAGAATGGGGTTTTGTGTTGCATGGATTTGTGTGTTGTATATATGTGTACAGTATGTTGTTGTGTTGTTGTTGAGTGTGGTTGTGTACATTGCAGTCTTCAATAATGTGTTTAATAGAATGGTGTGCTGTGTTGCATCCCAGGCAGGCATCCACAATGGGGGCACTGTTTGGTGTGATAGTTTGGAGGAATCAGAGGAAACCTTACAATTCACCATAACAAGAATCTTCTCTTAACTTGCTCTCTTTTTGTTTGAACTTCATGGCCAGTGACCTACATAACTAATTGTGGTCCTCCTTTCTCTCCTCATGTCTCAGGTACTGTGTAGATGAACATGGAGAGCGACTGACAGTACTGGGGATGCTGCTCTCGGTAATACGGGTCTTACTGAGTAACACACAGCCTTACCGAGACTTCAACCTAGCTCAGCTTAGAGACATAGATGCTCTCGACAAGATTCTCTTCATGTGCAAGGTCTGGTTGGCTGCTCAGATGTCAGTGTACTGAAACAGAAAACTTAATTTGGTGATAGTGAATGATTATTATTATTATTATCTTTTTTTTGTTTACAAACTTGGGTAACAGAATGCAAGAGAGAGGACAGAATGAGATGGGAGATAATTAATTCTAGACTGTATTTCACATACCTTTAACAGTATTAATACCTTCCTCAGCCAGTAGTGTTTTTATCTGTAAGTGTGAATCATAGGAGGAGATCCCTGGATAATAACAAGTATATCTATATCTATAGCTCTGATGCCTTGTTCCCTCCGGGAACTTTCCCCAAGGGGGTGGCCACGGCAGAAGTGTCTCCAATTCTCCCTGTTCCAACATTCCCTCCTTACTTGTTCAAGCACTCCTCTGCCCCTCACGTTTCTCTCCTTTACATACTCTTCCACTCTGTTTTGCCATCTAACTGGAGGTATGCCTCTCACACCAAGTCCCACAACTTCACTTCCATACACCTTCTTTACAAATTCCTCACCTTGCATTCTCTCTACATGTCCAAACCATCTCAATGTATTACACTTCACTCTCTCAACTACTTCACACTCTGTAACAAGTGCAATAGAATATTCATTTCTTTCATGTTTCAGGAACTTGAGTTGACAACAGGTGGTGTGGATGGTGTGTGTGCCCCCCAATTATTGGTAGCAGTGGTAACGGGTCTGGTTGGTGCCCCTGCCTCTACACCGGCAAACACTCTCTCGTCAGGACTCAGCCTTATGCTTTCGGCACAGGACTCCCTCTCCTCTGGATTCTGTTCTGTGCCCTCCTCTGCTCCCATGCCAATGTTACCATTTGGTTAGTGTCCATAGTTTTATCATAATTTGTATAGCTGTGTACTGAATTAAGCTCCTTCCACACGAGAGGCAAAAAAACTGCGGGCAGACACTCTTACCAATATTGTGGGTGGGTGGCGGGCACAAGTGGTAAATAGCTGCCAGAGACTGTTTGATATGGTAACACTGGTAAATAGCGAGAGAATTTCACTGGGTTGCCCGTGCCCACTGTCTTTTTGCCTCTCGTGTGGATGGGGCTTTATTCTTTTGGTATTGTGAGTTTGTTATTGCTAATCCCTCTCTTGCATACCTAAGCTTACTGTACTGTACAGTCGGCCCCAGGAATTCGTATACACCACTGACATCAAAAGTTCGTAACAACTAGAAAATTTAGTACAGTACTTCAACTAAACATAGATGGCATAAACACTAAAAAACAAGTACCCCATACTATTAAACACATTATTGAAGACTGCAATACACACAACCACACTCGCCAACAACATAACATACACTCTCTGAGGGCACTGTGGGAAAGCCCGGTTCAGGCCATGGCCTTCCTCAGGAGCTCGGGGCTGCTCGGCCAGACAGCTTGAGGAACTTCAACAACAACAACAACCATACACACTAATATATTTACTGAGCCTGTATTAATTAAAAGGATATACAGTACCTGGTAAATTTAATCATCTAATATTGAGGACCTACTGTATCCCCAATTCTACATACATTTCCACCTTAGGTCTACCCTGGTGTGGCTTGGGTCCGGGCATGGTGCGTGTACGTGACATTGCTGCTGTGTGGGGATTTCTGTTATTGGCCCACCCTGCTCACCTCACTTATGCTGCCACCAGCCAGTCCACAGCCTACTACCTCCCTCGTTTCCCCACCCCTGCAGCACCTCACCGCTCGGGTAAGTGGGAGAGTGAGAGAGTTAGTGTTTTTTTATTTTTTATTTTTGTTTGTTTGTATTTTTGTTTGAAAGCTAGTTAGCTAGTTATTCTTGTTTCCATCACAGCAGTTTGAAGAGTGAAGCTTGTAGTGTAGTGTGATTGATTGAATTATTATAGGGATATTATCACATAGTTTATTTATATTGTAGGACAACTGGTTAGTGTTGGAGTGGACCTGGCTGCTGAGATGATAGACCAACCAGAGCAGCAACACACTTTACAACATTTCCAGGTAATTCACTCACTCACCTTTGTTTACTACTATATTGTTGTATACATGTACAGTCCTTACTGCTAGTACACATATTTTTTCTGTGCGAGGTTCACTTACTGTTAGAGGCTTTATGGAATCTGTAAAAACAGTACACTAAATATATGCAGATGTATAGAGCTATTTATTAATAGTGATGTAGTTGCCCCCACAACAGACTGGTGAGTGGCAGATAATAGAAAACCGTGACCCGTTTATGCAACTGCAGCAGATCCGACAGCAACAGAAAGCTGAGATCAGGAAGCTGCGACGGGAAGGTTCCATCGCCAGGGGAGCGTACGACAGCTCCGACGAAGATGACGACAGTGAGGAGTGGAATGTCAAGAGTGAAGACCAGGTGGATAGACAGTTCCTCCAACACAAAGATTCCATTGATCTGTCCCATACTGTGCCAATGACCAACACCCTGGAACACAAAACAGAGGATGGAAGCTTGACAGATGTGCCCCCCAAAAAGCAATATTGTCAAGAGCAAAACACGGGACAAGAGAGGAAAAGGAAAATCAGTGAGGGCCGGAGCAAAGCCCAAGTTAAAGCACTTCCCAAAGATGAGACATGGGTAGTTGTGGGAGTAGAAGGTGAAGAGGAGGAAGATGATAATGATGATGATGATGGTGATGATGATGATGTGGAGGTGTCATGTTTAATACAGCTAGTAATAGGACTGGTGGGTGTGGTGGAAGGTGTGTTGAGAGCCGCTTCAGACACCACAGCTAGGACTGTGTTGGCTGAAGCACTCACTACTGAACAGACAGTGGTTATGGCCAATCATCCTCACCCTCTTGTGCGCTCTGCTGTTCTAAAGGTAAGAAAGAGTTATGCATAATAGTAAATGATTATTGAAATATGATTTTTAAATTTAAGGACCCTGTGATCATGTATGAAAACTGAAGGCTTTTGATTCCTCCTGACCATGCCACGAAACAAGCTCCTTCCATGTAGGTGGTGTTTCATGGCAATATTTACCTCTAATTTTCTGACTACATTACAGGGTCCCTTAAGGGGAGCTGAAAAGTTTGTTGACTTGAAAAGGGGAGTGATTGTGTATGTGACCCATTTCACTGAGTACTCTGTCTTTACTTTCTGTATTTCTGTTTCCTTTTTCTACCCCTGGTGCTAGAGCCTCCCCACCCATTGAATTGATGATCATGAATTTTAAAACTGGAATATGTCTTTCATTTTGGTAATGGTACTATAAGAAACTACTGTTATTTAAAGCTTTACTTGACCACCACAGCTGTTTGGTGTGGTGTTAGAGAGGTGTTCACCAGAAGATGGTGTGGTGTTGTTGCGTCAGAATGTACCACTCATCTTGGCACAACAGCTACACAAACACCCTCTACTGTCAACACACCTGGTGACTGCTGCCTTCTCCCTCGCCCTGGGTCGACCCTTCACCTTTGATGATTATGCTGTGGACTGTGATCCTTCATTGTCTCTGCCTCATAAGGTATAGTTGGAGAATACTCACTCTACTGTATTTGTACACTTTAATTAAGGGGAAATTCTCTTGTTGGTAAATTGGAAGGCTACTGATTCCTCCTACCTACTGTATACCAGAAAACAGACACCCACAATGTTATACTAATTGGAGATCTGTTTCTTGGCATAGTTTGGAGGAATCACAAACCTTCTAATTCACCAATAAAAAAATATCCCCTTAAGTAGAATCATAAAAGCATCTATAGAGCAACTCAATATGCTCTACAATTAGTGAACTTCATACTCTTTTAAACTCCAATTTACGAAGAACATTTAATGGGATACATTCTTGATGGTAGATTGGAGGGATTCTGATTCCTTACAATGGTGCCACAAAAAAAGATCACTGTAATACACCATTGAGGTTGTCTGATTCCTAGCACAGGTTAGAGGAATCAGTAGCCTTCCAATTCACCATTGAGAGTTTCCCCTCAACATGGTCTATACGACAAGGTTCTTGTTGTTGTTCCCTAGACTGTTTGGCCAAGCAGCCCTGAGTCTGGTTATCTGAAGCAGTGACAAGATTGTTGTTGTTGATGTTCTCCCGGGGCAGAATGGCCTCCTGCCCCACAGACCCCTGGTACACTCTGGTCGCAGTGTATAAAACAAATGAAAATAAAGTAGGGGCTGGCCCTATATGCCTGGGCTACCGAAGCATATCCCAGGGAAATGGGACCAGAGCTTACTGGACCAGGGAGTCTGGGGGCCTCCAACTGCCAGGGAGATTGGGGGAAAGGCTTTGATCCCACAGCCAGTGCTGTGGGCCCAAGTCCACGTTACCACAAGAGCTACAAGTGGGGCCGTACCTTCCATGAGACCAGCCCTGAAGGCACCATAAGGGGGAGGGAGTTTACATTGCTGCATGCAAAGGGATAATGCACCCCCATGTGCTGGCAGTCCACACAGCAGTGGAAAAAAAAAAGGCCTCCGGTTGCAGTACACCACGTGGATTTCTAATCCATGTGGGCAGATCTCATCAAATCCACTAGAAAGTTACCAGATCCTACAACAATCTTTATTTTAGCCCTGTGGGGGATAACTAATATTCACAGAGAATAAAGACAGCCCCACTGGACCCAGGCAAGGGTGGGGTAGAGGATCCAAATTCGCCATTTTTGGATAACCAGCCCTCACCAGTGGGAAGGGGTGATAGAGAGGTGGGACAGTAAATACAAAGGAAAGAAAAGGAACAGAGGGATACATGAAGAACTGAAAAGGATTAACTGGGGCTGAAGGGACGCCAAAACCCTTGAAGTATTGCCCACGTTCTCCGCAGGCAATAGTTCCCTTACGGGGAGTGACAAGGTGATCTGTGCTGCCTGCTTAAGGGGAGATTTTTATGTTGGTAAATTAGAAGATCTCTGATTCCTCCAAACCATTAGTGCCTTTAAGGGTGTCTGTTTTCTGGCATTGTTTGGAGGAATCAGTAGCCTCCACTTCACCAATAACAAACAGTTTGAAGGAATCAGTAACCTCCAATTCAACAGTAATAACAACAAACAGTTTGGAAGAATCAATAGCCTCCAATTCAACAACAATAACAACAAACAGTTTGGAGGAATCAGTAGCCTCCAATTCAACAACAAACAAAATCTTCCATTAATTTAACTTGTATTTTGTACAAGTTTGGAGGAATCAGTAGCCTCCAATTCAACAACAAACAAAATTTTCCATTAATATTAGTTGTATCATTGTTGTTTACCCAGGTGGTGTTGTTTGTACCAGTGCTTGCTCTTCTACCCCACACCCCTCAGGATGTGGCACTCTCACACAACTCACTTATGGTCATCCTTGATCTGCTACATAAGGTTAGTGATTAGGGCAATTATGAAGCAACGTTATTTTCATTATTATTATATTACAAAGCAAGGTAAATGATACAACTACCTGTATAACAATAGATGCCTTTACTCTCACTCTCACTCTCTTATTCCTTATCAGTCCCTTCTTTCACTTACTCTTCTCTCTCTCTCCCACTTTACTTTTTCACTCACTTTCTTCCACTTGCTCTTTCTCTCTCTCTCCTTCCTTGTGTGAGAGAAGTTGAGAAAAGGTACACACACACATGACCCCCCTTCCCCCCTACACAGGGCCGATTCCACAGTGGCTTTGGTTTGTTATGATCCTCCTCAACCACACTAATCAGTCTTAATATTTATATCCAACAAACTCAGTATCCCTCTCCACAAAATCTGTCGTGTAGTTCCATTATTATGATAGTTTTATAGTGGAGTCATCAAATTCATCAAATAATTAACTCATGAGTCATTTACATAGCTTTGTTACTTTCGTTATGGTGCTTGCAAACCAAAACAAACCACTGTGGAATTGGCACAGAGCCATATGCAAGAACATTTGTGGTGGTGCTGACGATTGTGTGTTACCAGTACGATGACTCATGCATGGCATAGACAAACAACGGAGCCATAGTACTGGCACCTCACCATCTTCAGCACCTCGGATGTTTTTGTATACAGCCCATATTACCAAACTGTAAACAATGACATGGTAAGTATTAAAGGACCCTGTGATATAGTATTTCATTCAAATTCAAATTCATTTATTTCCACAGGGTAGTGGCTATTACAGTCAAGATTACAGTGGAGTCAAGTATGGGTTGGGGACCTCACTCTCCAAAAATTACCCCACCAAGGGTCAATTCCACAGTTGTATTTGTTTGTTAGCTTCCCAACAAACCACAATTGTAAGGCTTCATTATTTTTCAAAAGCAGAGTATCAGTATTCACAAAATCTATCAAACAGTTAGATAATGATAATCACTGTACAGTATAGATTACTCACCAAATTCATTAAATAATTCACCCATAAGTCAATTACACGGCTAACATTCTTTCGTTTGCATGCTTTCAAACCAATACCAACCACTGGAATCGACACTAAAGGTTCAAATAGCCTCGGAGATGGACCCCTTGTCTGTCTGGGGTTCTACATCTGTGCTAGAGCCTCACCATCCCTTGATAAAATGGAAATGGGATATTGATAATGATGGTGATGCTGCTGATGATAATGGTGATAGTGATGGTGTTAATGATGATGATGATGATGATAATAGTGATGATGATAATAATGATGTCATAAATGTCATCAAGTTTGCTACTTACAGAATATGGAGCTCATTGTACCACTGATACAGAAGGCCCACATTGTTGATGCATTGGTGTGTACATTGAGGGCAGCACTACACACAGAAGGCATCGGGGTCAATGATGTGACTGGGGAGAGTGAAAGCGGTGTACTGGTGGCTGATGTCACTGAAATACTCTCATGGGTCATTAACTGTCTTGTTGCATCACCACAACACAAAAACTTCATGGTGAGTATTGTGTGTTTGTTCTTTAATATCTGTTCTTTTTTGGATATGAGTGAGAGAAATGCATCCATTGTTTAATTTTGTTTAAGTGGAAATTATTTTATATAAAAGTATGCATAAGTGGAGACATTTATTTTTATTGTAGACTGTGGAGGTGAATAACAGCACATCCCTATATCACTTAAAATTGCATAAGGGGAAAAACTCTTGTTGGTGAATAGGAAGTGTCTTAGAATGGTCAAAAATAGTTAATAATGATTTTAAAATATACTTTATAGTGAATGAACGAATTCTTAACAAATACCATATAGTTAGGTTAGGTTAGGATAGGTTTGAGAGAGAAACACCATAGAAGAAAAGTGTCTTATAATGGTCCAAAATAGTGAATAATAATTTAAAAATATACATTATAGTGAATTAACTAATTCTTAACAAAAAATGTAAGAGTTAGGTTAGGATAGGTTTGAGAGTGATTTATACTTCACCAAAGAAACAGTATTACTGGGGAAAAGTAACAAAAGTTTTCAGTGATGAAGAATTGCAGGTAAACAAAGTTGAAATGATGTTTCTACACCACAAGACTCTTTCCTCCATGCCAGAAAAAATAACACACCAGTGGAGGATACACACATGGTTGACATTGAGTATATTTTCATGGGACCTTGTTCCCATGATTTGTTAAAGAATGGGGGCTACAAATTTGATGATGTAAAGGCAAATAAACTCATGAAAAATGTGTAGTTAAATATAAAAAAAAAATGAAGGAAGCATTTCTGTTAATACTGTATAAAATTAATTAGTTATGAAAGGTCAGCCTCATATTTATGTTCGTTATAACAGGCCTAGGTATTTACTAGACTACATTTAAGGTGTGAAAAAGTTTTCCCCCTAATGGGAAAATATCTTCCCCAGAGCATGGGGTATAATTTTTTACAATTTGGGGCAACAAGTTTGCATGGAAATGTTTAACCCAGTGTGGGCAAACTTCTTCCCCCAAATTATGGATAAGAATTTTTCCCTATTTTCTTTATATAACTTTTTTCTGTTACGTGTTAGACCAAATACTATGTTATCATGGAGTGTAGAGGATCTCTAAGTATCAAACTGAGGTACGGTATCTAAATTTCTCTACATAAAATAGCATGTACACCAGATCTCTCTTTTTAATTCAGCAAATTTCTTACCTCAGTCTACAATATTTTATTATTATTTTTTTTTTCATACCTCAACCTTGGAACTGTAGACTGTCAGTAGCCCGTGACTCTACCGAGGCCCCGAGATTATTGGATGTTGCACTAGATGAGACAGTGGAGCTTTATGGTGATGTTGGTACCATAGCTTCTCTTCTGCCCCACTAGATGACCCACATCTTATTTATACACATTACTATCAAGAGACAAGAGGAGTTACACACACACACACACTAGATGAGACAGTGGAGCTTCGTGTTGATGTTGGTACTATAGCTTCTCTTTGCCCCACTATACGACTACACTTTATTTATGCACATCACTATTTCCCTTTCATACAGTTAAGCCTGGAAGTGTTACACCAAGTGAACCTTGTGAGGCGAGGTGAGTCTGCCGTATGTGGTGGTCAAGCCTGCTGTGTGGGTCACCTTCAGAGTACCGAGGCAGCACTGCTTCAGGTGGCACTCTCCCGCACCCAGGCCACAGCATCCACTCACCAACACACTCTGGCACAGGACACACACTCTACCTTCAAGTGTGAGTCTTAGCCCTTGTGTTAGGAAACAAATACTGTACAGTACTTATTTTTATTTATATATATACATAATTATTTTTCATTTTAATAACCCTTATATTCTGAGTCTATACCTTTTTCTTTTTCCTTTCTTTTCTTTTTTCAGTTTGATATCTGTCTTTGATTTTCTTATTACATACGGTGTATCCTTAAGGGGACATTCTCTTGTTGGTAAATTCAGAAGCTACTGATTCCTCTTAACTATGCCAGAAAACAGACTCCTTCCGTTGTACTAATAGGGGATCTGTTTCATGGCATATTTTGTAGAAATCATTGCAGTTGCTGTTGTTGATGTTCTCCCATTGCAGTCTGTTGGGTTACTTAGTTATCTTTCATTAGACTTCTCCTATTTTTTATGTTCATTATTTTTCTCATTACTCTTTAGTTGTTTAATTAATGGGGAAATTTTTTTGTGATGGTAAATCTGGAACAATTGAATCCTCCTTTCCCTCCCCTCCCCTCCCCTCCCCTCCCTCTCTCTCTCTCTTTCAATATCTCTCTCACCCTCCCTCTTTCAATTTCTCTCTCTTTATTGCTGTCTATCTCTATCTCAATCACTCACTCTCTCACAGCGAAGAAGACGAGTATGTCCGTGTCGACCAGCTTACACAACCTCAAGCTGTTCTCACCCCTGGCTGGCCGCGAAGACTCCGACTCTGGTCTGGGCTCGGTCTTGGCTAACTACACCACAATTCCCTTCACTAAAAGGTAAGTTTGTAATAATAATAATAATAATAATAATAATAGCAATGAAATAACTACACCACAGTTCCCTTCACTAAAATGTGGGTGTGTAATAATAATGGTATCCTGTTGCTTTGAATAATTTGGAGGAATCATTTGCTCCAGATTTACCACCACCAACAACACTGTACTGTACTACCTTAATTAAGGGGGAAATTTTGTGTTGGTAAATCTGGAGTAACTAAATCCTTCAAACTATTCCAACCAACAGAACATCATTACTTTTGCTCTTCTGGTCCTGTTTCCTGGCATACTTTGGAGGAATCAAGGCACTCCAATGTACCAAAAAAGAATTACCACCTTAAGGGGAGAATCTCTGGTTGTTGTATTTGAAGGTTTTTGATTCTTCCAAACTATTGTACTGTATGCCACAAAACAGATCTATTTGTATACCATTGAGGGCATTTGTTTTCTGGTATACTATAGTTAGAAGGAATCAGTAGCCTTTCAATTTAATAATGATAATAATAATAATAATCTTGTTATTTGTTTGTCAGTAGCACCAGTTCTTCCAATTAGCTGTAATGCAATGGCGCTCGAGTCTTCAATTTAATTAATGAGACATGATTAATACTGATTATAATTGATATAATTTCATCACTGAACCCCTCATAAGAACATAGCTTTTGGTAAAAAGGTGGGTCTTTCTTGAAAGGTGGTTGTTTCTTGAAGGGCTCCACAGAACAACAAAGATAATCTTCCCTTAATAAATAACCTGAAATTATTGTTGTTATTGCAGCTTGCACAACATCTCTGATCAGCTGTTCCACGGTGGCTTCTCCTCCTCCTCCTCCTCATCGCAGCAGACTTCAGACACTGAGAAGCGTGAGGATAAGGTTCTCGCTCACTCTGAACTACTTTACCGATTCAAAGTCCTCGTACAGAAGGCCACGGATTTCTTGTTCATGTCAGGTGAGTTATTATTTATTTATATATTTATTTATGCTATGATGAATTCTGCCACTTTAAAAAGTTCTCGTACAGAAGGCCACACTGACTTCTTATTTATGTCAGCTTTGTTTTGTTTTATTATTATTATTATTATTATTATTATTATTATTATTATTATTATACCCAACCACCCGCTCATCCACCCACCCACTCACTCATCCAGCCATCCACCCAACCATCCACTCACTCATCCACCCACCCACTTACTCATCTATTCATCCACCCACCCACCCATCCACACACTCATCCATCCCACCACCCACCCACCCATCCTACCCACTCACTCACCCACTCATTCACCCACTCACTCATCCAGCCACATATATTGTTCATTATTTTTGTACTTGTTATTGTACAGCAGTGAAGATTGATAAGAGCCTGCTGGGCCTTAGGGTTGATTCCACAGTGGTTGGTATTGGTTTATAAGCAGGTAAACGAAAGAATGTTAGCAGTGTAAATTACTTTAGGGTGAATTATTTAATGAATTTGGTGAGTAAACTATACAGTGATCATTATTATCTAACTGTTGGGTAGATTTTGTGAATGTGGATATTCAGCTTTTGGAAAATAATGAAGTCTTACAAATGTGGTTGGTTAAGAAGCTAACAAACCAATACCACTGTGGAATCAACCCTTGGAGAAAAATAATCCTTCAAATATTGCCACGAAACACACATACACACACACCTATATGGAAGGAGCTTGTTTTGTGACATGGTCAGGAGGAAGCAGAATCTATTTTCCTTTTGTGTTGGTAATCTGGAGCAACTGAATCCTCCAAACTATTCCAAGCAACAGAATATTATTATTTTTGCCCTTCTGGTCCTGTTTCCTGGTATGCTTTGGAGGAATCAAGACACTCCAATGTAACAAAAAAGAATTAACACCTTAATAAGGATATTATGTCACTTGGAGTGTTTGATTTGGTGAGGTTTAAATTAAATTTATATTATGATTTATGATTATTGTTTATTTTATTCACATAAATGAAACTCCTCTATAGTGATACTGTATGTTATTATTATTATTATTATTATTATTATTATTATTATTATTATAATAATTATTAGTATATTATTATTATTATTATTAAAACCAAATAGTTAATACTTTAGCAGTATAATGTGTAAACCTCCATTATCTATCTACAGGTATATTGTTTTTAATAATTGGGGTATACAGTACCGTACATATTATTGTAACTAAAATATATATATATTAATTTCTTACGCTAATTTAAGGGGATAGCAACTGAATCCTCCAAACTATTCCAAGCAACAAAACACCATTTTTTTTGTTCTTCTGGTCCTGTTTCCTGGCATATTTTGGAGGAATCAAGGCACTCCAATGTAAATGTAACAAAAGAGAATTACTGTACCACCTTAATAGTCCCTGTACAGTATAGTAAAGAAGACCAGAATTGTAATATTTTAATACTTTTCCTTTTCTGGTTCATGGTTTGTACAGTACTTTTGAAATAAAGAAGCATGTAACTTTGGTCACAACATTACATTACAGTACCGTAGTTTCTCACCAAACATTTCCAACTTGCTTTGAAAAATAATCAATTTACCTTCTGCTGGATCTTGGATTAATTTCTTGGTGGGTTCCCTTATTCTTTCATTCCTTTCACATTGCATGCTGATTTTTAAAATGATTTTTTATGTATTTTTTCATGTATCTTTTATGTATTTCATGTATTTTTAATATATTTCATGTATTTTTTATATATTTCATGTATTTTTTTTATAGCCAGAAAAACCTGACTGTAGTGTTTATTTATAAAGTTAATGTTTGTAACTTTTTAGGTCATACATACAGTATTTACATACTTTTTTATACTGA
Organism: Petrolisthes manimaculis; assembly: GCA_034508575.1. Lineage (NCBI taxonomy): Eukaryota > Metazoa > Arthropoda > Malacostraca > Decapoda > Porcellanidae > Petrolisthes > Petrolisthes manimaculis. The sequence goes on from JAWZYT010001721.1 coordinate 244,252, forward strand.
ACTAGTTCAGTTTTATTAGAAATGGTTTGAATATAAAGAAACATGTTTATGATAGAGAAGAATGAATGATGCCTGCTAGTAGGAGTGTACTGTACCGTGGGCCATATGCAAGAACATTGGTGGTGTATATGATGGTGTGGTACTGGTACAGTCACAACCCACCAACACTTTCCTTCCATCGTAGTAAATATCTTGGTAATAAAGAACAACACATGTATGATTTTGCAGCACCTCATATTAATAATATTTATAATAATAATATCCAACACTTTCATGGCAATGTTTGAAGGACTCTCTAACCTCCAATTTTCTGACTACGGTATTTGAGAGAAAGAGATATTGAACTGTGATGTGTTATAAAAATATATAAAGGTATTCAAAAAAGGACAGATAGTGAATGCTTATATGTTGTAGGGAAAAAGAATATTGAACTGTGGTGTTATGGAAATAAATAATTTTACTTAGTAAAGGTAAAAGAATGAATGCTGTTATGTTATATGGAAAAAGAATATTGAACTGTTGTGTGTTATAGAAATAAATTGATGATATTATTTGGGTCTATGTAGCGTGGTCGTCTGTGGAGTCCATGGCCAGTGTGGTGTCGTGTCCCGGAGCTGCCGAAACCTTCAGTCTCTTTCTATTGGAGCTCTTACTGTCGGCTGTGTCAGCCATCACACAACGTAAAGGTACTGTTCTTGGCTTCCCATCTCATCGGTTAGTTGTCTATAAGGGGCTAATATAGTGTAGGTGGTAAATTGGGAGCAACTGATTCCTGCAACAGACTTTTCCGAGCAACAACAGGCCACCATTATTTTGGTTTAATCTGGTCCTGCTTCCTGGCGTGCTTTGGAGAAATCAAGACACTCTAATATATTAAAAGTATACTCTCCCTTTAATGAACTTTGAAGTATTCTGCATAGCTAATATGATCCTGTGATCGTGTATGAAAATTGAAGGCTTCTGATTCCTCCTGACTATGCCACGAAACATGCTCCATCTATCTATCTATTGTTCTTTTGATTGTTCTTCTGGATTGATTTAAATATAAGCCAAACAAAATTACTAGAAAAGTTTGGTGTTAGAAAATTAATGTATAATATGTTCTAGTTGTTACGAACCCTTGATGTCACAGTGGTGTATACGAATTTCTGAGGCTGACTGTACCTTTGATTGTACCTCTCACCCCCAGGGAACAATGGTGAGCGTTGTGGGTGGGAACGCATGGTGTGGGGTTGCCAGGACATATTACGGATGCACCTGAGCCACCTCTTGGTTCTGGCTACCTCTCCACGGACCCACTTCACCACTCGTACCCGTGCCGTCCACACCATCTCCAGTCACCCACGCAGCCAGGCCATCCTATCATATGTTGTCAAATCAAATCACCAGGTCAGTGGAGTTTAAGAATCTGTGTTAGAAAACTGAGTACAAATCTTTTAAAAATCTGTGTTGGAAAAATTAGTTCAAATCTTTTAAAAATCTGTGTTGGAAAATTGAGTTCAAATCTTTTAAAAATCTGTGTTGGAAAAATTTCTAGTGATATTGAATTTTGTATATTCCTTAAAAAAGTACAGTATAGTATAAGGATCTATTTTCAAAGTTCTACCTAGACTATCACTGATTCATAACCACAACTGTATAATCAAAATTATCTTTTTATGCAACAGTTGTTATACAAAGTGGGTCTGTACCATTAGATTAATCATAGACACCGCTGTATACAAATATTATACAAAGTGCAACAGTATTATTTATTCATATTCACTCATAATTATCCTTTTTTACCACAGCTGTTATACAAAGTGGGAATCTTCGTCCATGAGTTGAGATACCAGAACAAAGGAAAGCTAGAGTGTGGAGATGTCCGAAGCTGTGAGGGACTACTGCAGCTGCTGGAGGAGGCTGGTGTCCATGTTCTTCCTCCACCTGAAGTAAGTAAACTGTTAGAGTGTTGATTCCACAGTGGTATTGGTTTGTTATCTTCCCAACCAACTACACTTGTAATAAGGCTACATTATTTTCCAAAAGTTGAATATTCACATTCACAAAATTGATCAACCAGTTAGATAATGATGATCACTGTATAATTTACTCCCCAAATTCATTAAATAATTCACCCAGAAGTCATTAATATGGCCAATATTCTTTCGTTTGCGTGCCTACAAACCACAACAAACCACTGTGGAAACGACCCCAAGTCACTATTCTTTCCACTAAACTTTTCACTAAGGCAGTTACAGTATAATCTCAAATTTCGACAGAGATTGGTGCTCCAAAAACCTGGCGAAATTTAAATTGGCGAAATTTAAACTGAACTTATTATGGAGATAATTAGCATGATTCCACAGCTGGCCAACCTTGAGTAAAAATATCGCCCTTATTCACATACGAACACGAGTTAATGCATAGTAATAAGTAAGAGTTACTTTACAAATGTAAATACAGTACTGTATTACAATTCGTATTAAGCATATTAAATGCATATAACAATTTCTATTAAAGTTTTTCGCAGGCGACTCATGACTGAAATGAGTCGTCGGCCTGCGTAGTAGTGGTGGAGGTGGTAGGGGGAGAGTACCGTAGGGGGAAGGGGGGAGATAGAGCGATATTGTTTATTTACATTTTATTGAGCATATTCTGGTATTTCCTTCTTTTTCTGTTCGAGAAAAACCTTCCTTCTTGATATGGAAGGATATGGCCTTCTGTTTTGTAAATGGACCACCTGACATGACTGAGTGTTGAAGCTGGTGGTTAACTCGTAATTACTAAAAACGAGCGAGTCACACACACGGTGACAAGGTACGTTAGGCCTATATTCCCTTGACTTTGGGCTAGGGTGAATGGAGACTGAGGGTAGGGGGGGAAGGAGCGTGGGAGAAGTGGTGGACACACACACACACTTCACAGATGACAGTGATATAATTTCGTGACATATTTATTATAATTTCGTTCGTTATGTATAAGAAGTCCTCAGATTTATTTGAGAGTCAACTGTATATATAACTCGGCATGCGTCGAAATCGGTGATTTTTGTGTCGAAATTGGCATTAGGGTAGTGTTATATTTGCTGTCGAAATTTGAGATTATACTGTATTATTATTTGTTGACTGTTTGATTTTCTCTTCCCACCAAAAACACATGACATACCGTATATAATTTTTCATTGTGGTTATTTTGACGTCTCCATTTTGCTCTGTGGTGGACAGCTGTACCCACCCCAGGGAGCAATGAGAGAGTGGAGTTTGGTGGCTGAGGAGAAGCGACTGTGGCAGGATGAATCAGCCAAAATAGCCGTCCTGGTTGTAGAGAGGTGCACAAAGCAAGATAAAAGGTTTGTAATGCTTAGAGGTTTTTAATCTTCTAAGATTATTATAAGATGTCACCTTGCACATGAGCTTACTGTATCAAAATAATTATTTTCATCTTCTACCTTAGCATTCGTGTTCTGTATTTGTATATATATTGTATTGCAGTTCAAGCCAGGCATATGCATCACCACACACACCAGCATATTTGGTTGCTGTCTTTACTTGGACAACTGTACACTAATTCATTAGTTTAGCAGTGAAGTTACATTATATTTTGAACCTCATCATCATAGTGTCTAATATACCCTCCTGCCCCACACTGACAGTGGACAGCTAACCAGTGTGAAGGGGATAATTATTATTAAAACTAACCCTCATGACCTCCCCTGACTGTCAGACTGCTGAGTAAGAATGTATCCATGTACGAGGCTGTGGCCCAGGAGTGTAGTCGTCTCACCCGCCTTGTGGTGGACCGACAACATGTGGAACGCAAAGCTGTGCTCAGCGGTATCAAGCGATCACAGTGCCGTCGTGTTCGTCTCACCCACCGCTGGAGGGAACTAGCACTTGTCCTCACACACGAGAGAGCCACCTGGCATTCCCAACGCTCTTATCCAAGGCTGGTTGACTGTGTTCATTTGTTGATGTCATCCTTTGTGTTTGATTCAATCATATTGGCTTTTCGAGTACAGTAAGTCCTCAGTATAAGATAATTCAATTTAACACTTTCATTCATAACACAGACCCAGCAGTTCAATTAGTCTATATGGTAATGAATAACAGAAGCCTGGGAAAACATTTGATGGTCTACATTGAGAGAATGTGTATAAAATGAAGTGGTGGATACAAATATTGTATATCCAGGGCCTACATTATTCATATGTAAAGATCATTTGTTACCATAGTGTGTGTAATACAAAATGCATCCTTATTTTTATATCTCTTTGCTGGGTAACAATCATGAGTTAAAAATATCATCATCGTCATCATCAATCTAGATTTACTGATGATAACTATTGCAGGTCTTGGGAGCTGGACCAAACAGAGGGACCCATGAGAGTTCGACGTAGATTAACTCGGGGAAGACTCAACATTAGTCCTCGTTACCTCATGCCTGGATACACTCACAAGATAGGTGGGCCACTCGGTTGAGAAATAGTTATGTTTGCTCAATTTTTTTTTTTTCTCATTTTTTTATCCAGTTTTGTAGATGTTCAGTTTCTTTTAACACTAACTGTAAGTATTGTTGGTAGATCTTCATTTTTTTTCTACTTGTATCCCACTTTTACCAGATATTCAGCTTACTGTATATTAAAAACTGTTCAAGGGGAGATTCTCTTTTTGGTAAATTGGAAGGTTACTGAGGGCGATTCCACAGTGGTTGGTATTGGTTTGTAAGCACGCAAACGAAAGAATATTAGCCGTGTAAATGTCTTATGGGTGAATAATTTAATGAATTTGGTGAGTTAACTATGCAGTGATCATCATTATCTAACTGTTGGATAGATTTTGTGAATGTGGATACTCAGCTTTTGGAAAATAATGAAGCCTTACAAGTGTGGTTGGTTGGGAAGCTAACAAACAAATACCACTGTGGAATCAACCTTGAATCCTCATAAGTATACCAGAAAACAGATGCCCTAAATGGTAATAATAGAGGATCTGCTTTGTGATAGAGTTTGGAGAAATCAGAGAATGTAGTAAGAAAATTGGAGGTAAATGAGTCCTTCAAATATTGCCATGAAACACCACCTGTAGGGAAGGCACATGTTTCATGGCATAGTCAGGAGGAATTGGAAGCTTCCAATTCCCATATATGATCACAGGGTCCCTAATCACACTGCTGCCTAAATCTGGTGAGGGCTGGTTTTATCCTGAAAGGAGAAATTTGGCATCCGTTGGTTGTTCTATTTGTCTCTCTTACCATTCTTTATTCCTTCTGGGTAGCTAGTGAGATCACCCTATTTGATGATACAGTTGTACCCTCTTCTGTTGCCTTTGATGAAACAGATCTCACTATCTCCCTGGCTTCCTTTTGGAGGTCCAAGTATTTGTGTGGCTTTTGTCAACCAGACTCGAGATTGCTCAGCCAGACAGTCTGTTTTGTAAATGAGAACTCTGTCATCCTCTTCAGATTGTGTATGTTATAACCCCAACAGATGTAGAGCAGTGTGGTGATCCCCTTGAATCTGTGTTGGAAGAGGACTCTGAGATGGAGTCAGCCATGGCGGTGATGATTGAACGCCTCAACGCCTCGGAACGTATTGTACACATGAGCCGGGCTTGTGTGGTGTCACCAGGCAGAGAACAGCGAGGGGAGGTCCTGGTCAGCCTCACTGCTATGTACTTTGTTGGAGAGCAGCTCACTGTTGATATGAACCAGGTACCTACTACTACTACTGAGGTGTTTGAGTTCTGGAATGTATATAAGGTTTCCAATGAAGAGTTTTGTAGTACAGTACAGGTTCATTATGCTGTTGAATGTATACAAGTTTTTCTATAAAGACTTTTGTTATACAGGTTTAATATGATGTTGAATGTATTTATATAAGTTTTTTTATAAAGACTTTTGTAATACAGGTTGAATATGTTGTTGAATGTACAGTTGGCAGCATAAGTTTGCTTCATTTCCAACTGTGAAAGTAAGAGCCTGGTGATGTTGTTCAATTTAATTGCAGAGATGACAGACATACTTTTCATTTGGTAAATTACATGTGTTGTTGAAATAGAAACTGGTTCATAATGCTACTTTATCTGGTCATATTAGAATTATTAAGTACTGTATAGTCACGGCACATAGTCCTTGAACAGACTTGCCCTTACACCCTGGTCAAGGACTATGCGCCATGACTGTACAGCCACAATCAAATATCCACCGACACCTTCCTTCCAAATAAATCAATATCATATCTAGATATTATTATGCAACACCTTACGTTAACTCAAAACCCTCAATTATTATTATGAGGTGCTGCAAAATCATACACCTGTTGTTCTTTATTACCAAGATATTTACTACAATGAAAGGAAAGTGTCGGTGGATATTTGATTGTGGCTATACATGAGGTGGACGTGTATTTATGCTGCCGGTTGTACAATATATGAAGTTTCAGATGAACACTATCATAGTGCAGTACAGGTACAGTATAGCTACTTACTGAAATAACTGTATTCATAATATGTGTATGTACAGTCGGCCTCAGGAATTCGTATACACCACTGTGACATCAAGGGTTCGTAACAACTAAAAAATTTAACATACATTAATTTCCTAACACAAACTTTTTTAGTAATTTTTAGTAATGTTATTTGGTAAATTTGTCTGTGGAATATTGCCTACAGTACTGTATATATGTGCAGAATAAAGACAACCCCTTTTAACTCTTCCTGTGGTCGACTGTAGTTACATATGGAGAAAATGAATAAGTTAATCCTTTTCTTCCATTCATTGCCGTTATGTTTGAAGTACTATACTGTAGCTGCTACAGAAACTTTTTATGTTCAGTTTTAGTCTATCCCACAACATAACCGATACGGGTGCTGATGGTGTAATGGTTAGCACATTCGCCTGGCACTCGAGAGATCCCAGGCTCAATTCCGGGGTCAGTGGAATTGTTAGACAATTTTCCCAACCCCTTACGTCCCTGTTCATCTAGCAGTAAATAGGTACCTGGCTGTAAGAGCAAAGATAACATGCTATCTTGTAGGCTGGGAGAAGATGTGTTGATGGCTAGGGGAAGATGTGTTGATGTAAAGTTGAGTTGTGGTATGACTTTGTACACAGAGTGGCAGCACAAATGAGGTTGTATCAGTGACATGGCCGTTTGACACTGTGCGAGAGGTACACCTGCGTCGATACCAACTACAGGACTGTGCACTGGAGCTCTTCCTAACTGGTGGTCACTCAGTACTCCTTGCCTTCAGTGACACACATCACCGTAACCAGGTTATATTATTGTCCACTATACAGTACAGTAGTTGATATAAAGTATTTATTTTTAAGTTTCTCAGCTGGCAGAATCAATCCATGTAATGTTGACGAATATTTAAGAGTCATAACAAAGTATCCATGATTGGTTTTTTTAAAGGGAAAAGCTCTTGTTGGTAAATTTGATGGCTATTAATTCCTGCTAACTATGCCAGGAAACAGATGACCTTAATTGGGGACCTGTTTCGTTTCATAGTTTGGAGGAATCAGAGACTTTTTTATTTACCAATAAAAGAATCTCCCTTTAAGGGAAAGTTTTGTATTGGTAATTCTGGAGCAACTGAATCCTTCAAATTATTTTAAGCAACAGAACACCATTAGCCTGTTTAAGAATTACTGTGGCCAGGCATTCAAGTGATGTGTAACCAATGTACAGTATGTTTATTATTATTATTATTGTTTTGTAGGTGATTGGTGTCCTTAGTATGTCAGAGATGCCAAATATATCCAGCAAGGCATCCCTGCCAGAAGTAACACAACAGTGGCGTGAAGGTTCGTATCTATTTTTTTCCCGTCCCTCTGTTCATGGTTAAGGTTTCGTTGACTGTCATTATCTCTCTCTGTTGATGGTAAGTATTCTCACTCTATATACAGTATATATATTATACTTGTAGAATGTACTATGCTTTTTTATATGTTAACATGCAGTAAGGTTATACTCTAGTGCAGTGTTATTCACTAATTTTTTCACAAGCCAAAAGTTCGGGACATATTCAGAGTGAGAGCCGCATAAGCCATAAACCACATGGATAAGCAGAAAAAAAATATAGATATATGAACTAAATTATATATATATGATACATCTGATACAGCATAGTGATGAAATTTATATCTAATACTTTGGACTTTTTCTCTGATCACTGATGATTTTCTTTTTCTCTCTTTCTTTTCTCTTTCTCTCTCTCTCTTGGGAGCCGCCAATCAGGTCATTGCGAGCCGCGCAATGAAGACCCCTGCTCTAGTGCATATTCATAAGATATAGATTATATATTTATAAAGGTGGTGTGCTTTTATATGTAGGAATTTAAGTTAAGGGGGTAATTTGCTCTTGTTAAATTGAAGCTCCTTGACTCCTCTTAAGTATGCCAGGAAACAGGACCAGAAGAGCAAAAATAATGGTGTTCTGTTGCTTGGAAATCTTTCTCCTTAAGGACTGCAGTGATGTACAGTATACAGAAAATTGGAGGTTAGAGAGTCCTTCAAACATTGCCATTATACACCACCTACATTGAAGGAGCTTGTTTCATGAAATAGTCAGGAGGACTCAAAAGCCACCAGGTCTCAATGATACACAATCACAGGGTCCCTCAACCTCTTTAGTCTGGGGGGGGGGGGGTAGTTGCAAAATTGTGTGCCAGGTCTGGGCTGCCTTCGAGATTCTTCCCGCCCTGTCCAGGTGATTTTTCTAAAATCGCTCTACTTCACTTACTCCCTATGTGATACCTACAATGCTTAGAAACTTGAAATATTGTCCTGTAATCACCAGTAACTTTTCTTCTTTTGAATGAGACCAACCCCAGTATAACTCATGGGTGCATAGATATGATGTGATGAAGAGATGTAACTTTTTTCCTGAGAGCGTGGTGTGCCCATAAGTACCCTTGACACAGTCCTGGCTCGGGGTGTTTGGTGGGGTGGTGGTTGGTGGTGGAGGGTGTTGGCAGGCGGTCGAGGCACATCAAATTGAACGCGAGAAAATATTTGCAACATTGTCAGCCATCACGCCAAACATTTGCACACTGACTGAGTATGGCTATCCCATTGACACACTGCTGGCTATAGCACAGTCCCAAAAAATCTGCCAAAAGTGGCTATATTTTTGCAGCATTGAGAACATTGGCTAATACCTATGCCCAGACTGCTCTGCAGAGTCATCATATTCAGATCCCCGGGCAGCTCCACAGGGTTGGCACATGCCAATCCCCAGACTGGAGGGGTTATAGGGGTATTTATTGTAGTACAGTTGGACACAGGAATTTGTGGTACAGCCCAGGTGGAAGATGCTTGTCTCTCTCTTATAACCAGTGACTTTTGTCCGGTATTTGTTTATCGTCGATATCCCACATCATAGTTTCTGACCCTGGTAAATCTTTTTGGTTGTTAAGGATTTTTATACTGGGAGGAACTAAGCATTTACCACCTCAGCTGTACCACGAATTCCTGTGTCCAACTGTACATTGTCATTAGTGGTAAATCTGGAGCAACTGAATCCTCCAACCTATTTCAAGCAATATTATATTTACAGTTTTCAGTGGTCATGTTTCTTGATATACTTTGGAGTAATTAAGGCACTCGAATGCACCAGAAGTATATTTATATTACTCCTTTAATACATAAACCATTTCATTATTTATGTTTTTTCCCTTCAGGGCATATGACCAACTTTGAGTACCTGACACAGCTAAATAAACTCGCAGGACGTTCTTTCAATGACTTAATGCAGTACCCAGTGTTCCCCTTCATTCTCTCCAACTACACATCTGACATTCTCAGTCTTCATGATCCAACCAATTTCAGGTTAGTGTTATGGAAGCCTACTGATTCCTCTTAACTATTCCAGCAAACAGATGCCCTCAATGATATAAATGGGGGTGTCTGTTTCTTGGTAGACGTTGGAGGAATCGGTAGCCCTCCGGTTCACCAACAAGATAATCTCCCTTTAATCAAATGAGCCTGTTAATTGTAATGACTATGTTAATATCATACATTTAATTGTATGGACTTCTATAACATAGTGTTTAATGGGCATAATAATTACAGTATTTCCAAAATCTTTCCCTCAAACAAAGAGAAAGAGACTTATTGAATATCTAAACCTGTGAATGGGAACCACAGATTTACAGCCACAATCAAATATCCACCGACACTTTCCTTCCATCATAGTAAATATCTTGGTTATAAAGAACAACACTTGTATGATTTTGCAGCATCTCATAATAATAATAATAATAATTATAATCATTATCATTATTATTATTATTATTATGAGATGCTGCAAAATCATACAAGTGTTAATAATAATAATAATAATAACCAACACTTTCCTTCCATTGTAGTAAATATCTTGGTAATAAAGAACAACACGTGTATGATTTTGCAGCACCTCATAATAATAATTGAGGGGGTTGAGTTGACGTAAGGTGTTGTATGATTATAGTTTGATATGATACTGATTTATATGTGCCATGGAAGGAAAGTGTCTGTGGTTATTTGATTGTGGCTGTACTAAAGGCCACAAGAATTTGTACACACGCTGTTGTTTTCAAGGGGTTACAAAATAGAGAAAATATAAGACATTGTAACTGCAATACAACATTATTATTATTAGGTTTGTTTTGGTAATCTCTGAGTCACTTGGTAGGCCATTCATTGCAGTACTTCCTGTCACTAGTCAATAATGAGTGACCTTGTTTTCCATATAGCCTGTGTAAGAATAATGACCTCTTTCCATATAGCCTGTGTAAGAATAATGCGAGATTCACATTAGCCCATGTGTACGGATCCGACATCCGTCAGTGACGTCACAAACGGCCATGTATACAGTATGCGAACCGGGGCTCTTCTACCATCCCGGGCAAGACATGGAACGGATCCAAGCACGGCGGCGGTGTTGTCCATGTATAATGTTGTTGACTTTTCATCAAATCATGAAAATATTTAATTGAAGTATTTGTGCACAAATAAAGGTATAAATTTATTAATATATTTCATAAATGAACTTGTATTTGTTAAATGCACGTCAATTTCTGCGAGGATAAAAATATTGTTGATGGTCACTGGAAGCACGGCACCACCGCATCGGCCCAGTTGTAAACAATACAATGTGAGAATTGGAGCAGACAGTATATTACACCATTCCCCTGTTATATCAACACCAACTATACTTATCAGGTATGATAATACGTTTTATGCCAAAGTACATGTATGGCGTGAATAATAATGTTGTGAGTTGCTTGGCGTCCATCTTGCAATGGGCTCCGTAGAACGGGAGGGAGCTCATCTCCTCCGTAGCCCTACTCGTGATGTCATTAACGGTAGGTTGGATCCGTACACATAGACTAATGTTAATCCCGCATAATTACTTCTCTTTTCATATAGCCTTTATAAGAATTCCTGTGGCTAACTGTACATTATAAAGTGATGTTGATAATTATAGAATGTTGCTGTTTTTTCTACAGGAACCTGAAGAAGCCAATAGCAGTGCAACATCCACACAAGGAACAACACTACATCAACAATTATGAGGTGATGGATGGATGGTGTGGAGTTGGGTCAATTGTGGCTCTAGTTGTATAGATGTATGCAGTTATAATCATGATACCTTATTTATTGTTCCATAGGTATACAGGATTTGAATTTGAAGATTCTTGTGTGGCTGTTGATGTCACTGGTAATATTTGTGACTAAAATTATGACTATATGAGTAATTATGAGTGACTGTTATTTTTTGTATGGCTAGGAGTGGCTGTGTTTATTTTTGTGTTGTGTTAAATTTGAAACTTCTTGTGTGGCTGTTAATGTCACTGGTAATATTTATGACTAAGAATATGACTATATGAGTAACAATGATGTAAACATAGCTGTACCCCTTGTAGTCCCACCAGGGGATGCGGTTGTGTGATGGGGGGTTGAGATGTGGGGGGGGGGGGAGTTTTTCGTTTGGGCATTTGTGTTTCGGAGGATGTGTTATGTGACGGGGCTACCTCCAGCATGGAGATGAAGGCCTAGTAAATGTATTTATGAGTGACAGTTATTTTTTGTATGGCTAGGAATGTCTGTGTTTATTTTTGTGTAATGGTAATGATGGGTGTATTAAGCAAGTGTATGACCAGTGTGTGTAATGTAATGGTAACTTAATTTAAAAAAATGCTATGTGTTATTGGTATATGTGTTCTGTTATATAATATCTGTGCATGTACAGCCACAGTCAAATAACCACCAACACTTTCCTTCCATCATGCAAATATCTCTGTATCATATCAAAAGACCTTATGTCAACTCAACCCCCTCAATTATTAATATTAATGAGGTCCAGCAAATAATACATGTGTTATTCTTTATTACAAAGATATTTACTACGATGAAAGAAAAGTGTCGGATATTTGATTGTGGCTTTACTGTAATTGACCAGTCATGGGTTAATGTCAACTGAGCTTTATTTAAAACATAGCTGGAGGTAACTGAAAAGAGTTTAAGTTCAAATAATTAGTATATTGTAAGAGAATTGAATTAGTGTCCAAGGGATTCATTTATTCGCTATGTAGCAGACTACTGTACAGTCAAGGAGCATTGTCCTAGACTAGGGTGTAAGGGGAAGTCTATTCAAGGACTATGTGCTGTGACTACTTATCCTATGCTGTGAGATTTTATTGTATGAGTAAGTTTTATGGAGAAATTAGACACTCCAGTATCTCAGCAACATACTGTGGTATTTTGTTTTGTGGCTTAGTTTGGAGGAATTAAGACACCAATTTACCATCAATGTCTGTCCCCTTTACTACATACAGATCACAGCCCAACTGAGCCAGGATGCAAGTGATGGACCCTACCACTATGGCTCTCACTACAGCAACTCTGGCATAGTGTTACACTTCTTGGTTCGACTCCCGCCGTTCACACAGCTCTTCCTTCGCTACCAGGGTGTGTCATTCATTCTCTCATAGGCTGTCTGTGATTTGTTATGTCATATATATGAACTCTGTGTTAGGTGAGTGGTACAGCCACAATCAAAGAAGCACCAACACTTTCCTTCCATCATGCAAATAAATCAGTATCATATCTAAATATAATCATACAACACCTTACGTCAACTCAACCCCCTCAATTATTATTATGAGGTGCTGCAAAATCATTCACATATTGTTCTTTATTACCAAAATATTTATTACGATGGAAGGAAAGTGTTGGTAGATATTTGATTGTGGCTGTACATGTGGTATACTGTACTGTGAAGGCTTGTAAAATTCATTGTATTTCTTTCTCCCTCTTTCCCACACTCACTCATTCACTCATACTCAATCTCCTTACATTTCCCACACTCACTCACATTCAATCTCTGTCTTCCACTCTCACACACTTAAGCCCCCCCTTTCTCTTTCTTTCTCCTGCACAACACTCAATCTCTCTCTCTTTCTCTCTCTCACTCTCTCTTTTTCTTCCTCTTTCTCTTCCTCTTTCTCTCTCTCTCACGGTTTGAATTTTGTGTTTCACCTCAGATGGTAATTTTGACATACCGGACCGTACATTTCACGCACTACAGACCACCTGGCGCCTTGCCTCTTGTGACTCCACCACTGACTTCAAGGAGCTCATCCCGGAGTTCTTCTTCCTTCCAGAGATCTTCCTCAATTCTGAAGGTAATTGATTGGTGGGTAGGAGAAACAGAAGAGAACACAGTAAAATTACCCGTATTCCTTTTGTGTGATTTACGTTGATACCACAGTCCCTACCCCACCTGAGTCGAAGGCCGAGATCTGAAGCAGGGAGTTTCTGGACGACAGCCCACCCAAACCATCACAAGGCTACACACACATTTTGAACCAATGGAGGCTGTGGTATCTGAATGTACATGCAATAAAAAAAATTCTGTGTGTAATGAGCTGTGCCCATTGTTTACACAACCATCACACCTCTCATGATCCATAGTGGGATTTTTTATTGTGTGTACAGGTCTGGGTCAAACCATAAGCTGTAATTGAAGTGTGTATACTGTACAGTTGGGAAATAATGTATATAAACACTGTTGGTGGCTTCTGGTAACATCCCCAAAAGTAAACACATCAATGAGAGAAAGTATTTATGAATTGAAGGATAACTTTTATTTCACTGTCTGTGGTTGGTCAACGTCACCCAATATCAGTTATAATTATGTAGTAATGAATAAATTTTGTCTATTACTATTACTAACTTGTTTATCACTGACCAGAAGCTGTCAACTGTGTCCAGATACTTTTTTCCCCAACTGTACCTTTGGTGTAGGTAAGTGGCGTCCCCATCACCCACCATTCCTGTGATGGTGCAGTTAGCCTAATGGTTCAACTAGCCTTAGAGGTGGACCCCTTGCCTGTCCAAGGTCCTACACTGGTGTTACAGCCTCACCATCCATGGAAATAAGGCAAATGGAATATTGATGATAATGATGACGAGGAAAATAATGATGATGATATAAGTTCAAGCCTTTATACAATGTGTGTCATTCCTTTCATATCTCTAGACCGCTAAAGATTGTGGCAGTGACCACCGAAACTGATTGGTTAAATATATTTTCCGTCGACAAGAGTGGGTTTTATTCACCGTATGATATATTTGTTAATAAATGGTGTTGTTGATTACAGTTTATGTGGTCCTTGCAGGGTTCAACATGGGTGTACGTCAAAGTGGAGAGAGAGTTCACCATGTTCAGCTTCCACCATGGAGTTGTGATGATCCACGCAGGTTCTGTATTCACTATTGTGGTATGGGTGAGGTGGTGAGGTCATGTGGAGCGTATAGGAAGCGAGAGGTTGGTTAAGAGAGTGGGATGGAGGTGAGAGGTATGTGATGGAGAGTGAGGTGATGGGATGGAACACTCAATGGTACTGAAAGGGGATCTGTTTCATGGCATATTTTGGAGGAATCATCTTTTAATTTTAGGGTTGATTCCACAGTGGTATTGATTTGTTAGCTTCCAAACCAATCACACTTCATTATTTTAGGGTTGATTCCACAGTGGTATTGGTTTGTTAGCTTCCAAATCAACCACACTTGTAAGGCTTCATTACCTTATTTTCCAAAAGCTGAGTATCTGTATTCACAAAATCCATCTAACAGTTAGATAATGATGATCACTGTATAGTTTACTCACCAAATTTATTAAATAATTCAGTCATAAGTAATTTACACAGCTAACATTCTTTCATTTGTGTGCTTACAAACCAATACCAACCACTGTGGAATTGACTCTATGTGTTTATTGTCCCTCCGTCCTCTCTTTCTGTCTCTTCCTTAATCAATGTCAGTATGCTACCTCCAGGCCAGTAGCTGTATGGTAGTCAGAGTGTTTTTTTGTTTATATAAGCGTTGGTTTGTGGTGAGAAAAGGAAAGCTAGAACTGGTTTATGGTGAGATAGGAAGAATTTAGTATTGGTTTATGGTGAGATAGGAAGAATTTAGTATTGGTTTATGGTGAGATAGAGAGAATTTAGTATTGGTTTATGGTGAGATAGAAAGAATTTAGTATTGGTTTATGGTGATATAGAGAAAAATTAGCATTGGTTAATGGTGAGAAAATTAAACATCTCTGGGTGTGACCGTCCGTTACTTACTGTTACATCAGGTTTGTATTGGTTCACCGGGCGGCGCTGGAGTCACCGCTGGTCACCCAAAACCTACATCACTGGATAGACCTTGTGTTCGGATACAAGCAGAATGGTCGTGCGGCGGTTGATGCCATTAATGTTTTCCACCCAGCTGTAAGTATTATTAGTATTAGTATTATCATTATCATCATCATCATCACTGGAATTACATGGATCTACTAGCCATTATTATTATTATTATTATTATTATCATTATTATTATTATCATTATTATTATTAATATCGTTGTTATTATTATTATCATTATTATTATTATCACCATTATTATTATCATCATTATCACCATCATCATAATTATTATCACCATTATTATTACAGTATTATTATTATTATTATACTGTACACGTGTTGTTCTTTATTACCATGATATTTACTATGACGGAAGGAAAGTGTTAGTTGTTATTATTATTATTATTATTATTATTATTACTTGGCGAAATTTTGCCAAGTATGTTGCTCAGTGGTCTTGTGTGTTTGTGGCTATGTTTGTAGAGTTCGAGGTCTACAGGTCGCAATTCTTGTCCGATTTTGCTGAAATTTTCACCACAGGTAGGCATCAACATTTCTAGGTCACCTATTGTTTTTCAAGGTCAATATTATAAAAAAAATGAAAATTGATAAAACCGCAATAATTTCGGTTGTAGAGATCTGATTTTATTTAGACTTTTTCTGTAACATGCTATGTTCATTTATGCTTCTGGTGGTACTTGAGCGATGGCCGTATTCCTAAAACTCGCGATTTGAGCATTAGGTCGAAAATCAAGGGGTCTGAATTTTGCCATACTTTCGCCAAGTCCTCGCTCTACGAGCGAATGTATTTATTATTATTATTACAAGGTGCTGTAAATTCATACACGTGTTGTTCTTAATTACCAAGATATTTACCACGGGATCACCTACACAAATAGATAGATTAATATTCACCATTTTATTTTTTATTTTAAGGGATTACCGTAGACTCAGGATTTACAATGAATAAGTACTTGTACAGTATATACCACTATATTTTAT
Organism: Petrolisthes manimaculis; assembly: GCA_034508575.1. Classification (NCBI taxonomy): domain Eukaryota; kingdom Metazoa; phylum Arthropoda; class Malacostraca; order Decapoda; family Porcellanidae; genus Petrolisthes; species Petrolisthes manimaculis. The sequence continues at coordinate 260,916 of JAWZYT010001721.1, forward strand.
ACTTGGGGCCGATTCCACCGTGATATTGGTTTGTTAGCTTCCAAACCAACCACATTTGTAAGGTTTCATTATTTTATGGTTGATTCCACAGTGGTATTGGTTTGTTAGCTTCCCAACCAACAACATTTGTAAGGCTTCATTATTTTCTAAAAGCATTCACATTCACAAAATCTATCTAACAGTTAAGTAATGATGATCACTGCATAGTTTACTCACCAAATTCATTAAATAATTCGCCCATAAGTCATTTAAATGGCTAAAAAAAAAATGTTTGCGTGCTAACATACCACTACCAACCACTGTGGAATCGACCCTAAGTCCTTCATTGACGATTATCAAATGTTTTCCCAGGCTTCTGTTATTCATTAACATACAGACTAAATGATCTGCTGGGCCTGTATTAAAAGGATATATGTGCTAAGTTGAATCATTTTATATCTATCTATTGCTCTGATGCCTCGTTCCCTCCGGGAATTCCCTCCAAGTGGGTGGCCACAGCAGAAGTGTCTCCAGTTCTCCCTGTTCCAACACTCTCTCCTTACTTGGTCCAGCCCTCCTCTGCCCTTCATGTTTCTCTCCTTTACATGCTCTTCCACTCTGTTCTGCCATCTAACCGAGGGTCTGCCTCTCACACCAGGTCCCACAACTTCACTTCCATACACCTTTACAAACTCCTCACCTTGCCTTCTCTCTAAGATTTTATATCGAGGGTTTACTGTAATACAATTTGGGTACGTTAGAGCAACTTCTTTCCTCCAAAAGATGCTGGGAAAACAGGACCAGATGAACAAAAATAATGGTGTCCTGTGGTTACTTGAAATAATTATAGGAATCAGTTGCTCCAGATTTACTAACTATATTAACACTATACTCTCCCTTTATTGGGCGTGATGACAGACGTACTTCGGTTACGATGTTGAGAGCGGCGCCGATGAGATCAGTCGCGAGGCAAGGAAGGCCATGATCAAGACTTATGGCCAGACTCCCCAGCAACTCTTCACCAATCCACACCCACCTGTCACAGCACCACCACGCCCACAAAGTCCTCAGGTCAGTGGGCATTTCTTGTTGTTGAAGTTCCTCAAGTTGTCTGGCCGAGCAGCCCCAAGCTCCTGAGGAAAGTCATGGCCTGAATCGGGCTTTCCCACAATGTCCTCAGAGAGTATATGTTGTGTTGTTGGTGAATGTGGTTGTGTGTATTGCAGTCTTCCATAATGTGTTTAATAGAATGGGATGCTGTGTTGAATGGATGTGTGTGTATATATGTGTATGTTGTTGTGTGGTTGGTGAGTGTGGTTGTGTGCGTTGCAGTCTTCCATAATGTGTTTAATAGAATGGGGTGCTGTGTTGCATCCCATTCAGGCATCCACAATGGCTTCATCCACCTTCATTTGATTACTGGGCATTTGTATTTGTGGTTGGTGCTACCATGCCGACAAAGTTCTCATGTCAGTGTGTACAGTCGGCCTCAGGGATTCATACACAGGGCATTAGTTAAAAAGGGGGTCTTTATTCTGTACAATCACAATAAAATAACTGTAAATACTGTAAATCAGTATCATAGCTAAATATTATCATCCAACACCTTATGTCAACTCAACCCCCTCAATCATTATTATGAGGTGCTGCAAAATCATTTATGTGTTCTTTATTACCAAGATATTTACTATGAAGGGAAAAAAATGTCAGTGGATATTTGATTGTGGCTGTACATACTGTAATGGTTGTCCTGCTGACTGATTCAAGTATTAGCCAAATAAAATTACTAGAAGTTTTGGCATTTGGAAATTAATGTACTGTACTGAATTTTCTAGTTGTTATGAACCCTTGTTGTCTTTATGGTATATGTTAATAATAATAATAATATACAAATTTCTGTGGCTAACTGTACATGTATTTGGGGTGGGTGTTGTCTCATACCTTTGGAGTCATAGGGCCGACTCCACAGTGGTTGGTATTGGTTTGTAAGCAGGCAAATGAAAGAATCTCAGCCGTATAAATGACTTATGGGTAAATTATTTAATGAATTTGATGAATAAACTATGCAGTGATCATCATTATCTAACTCTTTTAATAGATTTTATGAGTGTGCTTACTCAGCATTTGGAAAATAATGAAGCCTTACAAGTGTGGTTGGTTGGGAAGCTAACAAACCAATACCACTGTGGAATCGACCCTAAAATAATGAAGCCTTACAAATGTGGTTGGTTGGGAAGCTAACAAATGAATACCACTGTGGAATGGACCCTAAAATAATAAAGCTTTACAATCGGCCTATTGTGTACAGTCACAGACAATAGTAATCATCCACATTGGGGTGACTCACATGAACCTATGACAGCTTCCCTCTGTTCGTCGTTAGCTGAGGAACTTTGCAATTATATAGTTGGTTAAGTGCCATCTCTGATTTACCGGAAGTAGCTACACACACACACACACACACACAGACACACGGGGCTGCATTATCCCTTTGCATGCAGTGTTAACTCCTTCCCCCTTATGGTCCCTTCAGGGCTGGTCTCATGGAAGGTGTGGCCCCACTTGTAGCTCTTGTGATAACATGGACTTGGGCCCACAACAATGGCTGTGGGATCAAAGACCTTCCCCCCACAATCTCCCTGGCAGTTGGAGGCCCCCAGACTCCCTGGTCCAGTAAGCTCTGGTCCCATCTCCCTGGGATATGCTTTGGTAGCCCAGACATATAGGGCCATGCAGCCCCTCTTTTATTTTAATTTGTTTTCTCACTGCGACCAGAGTGTACCGGGGGTCTGTGGGGCAGGAGGCCATTCTGCCCATAGAGAACATCAACAACAACAACAACAAATGGTCATGTTCATACTACACCATCACATCACATCACATTACAGTTTCTTCCCTGTAAACAAATGGTCATGTTCACACCACACCATCACGTCACATCACATTGTCATTATTTGAATGCAGGGAAGAAATTTTGACTGGGTGTGATGTAACGTGACAATGCCGATATGGTATATATAGTGTGAATCAACCTTTATGACACAAAACATAGCAGACAATTAAATTCAGTTCCATGAAAGTGGAGCCAGGGAACTCTAACCATTTGTACTGCCAACCATAAATGCTATCCTTATCAAAATACTTCACTGTAAAGTAGTTGACTTTTTTGTTTCCTTCCTCTTTTATTTGTTCACATTTCTTTTTATAGCCTCTTTTTTTTCTGTATCCAGCCCTAGGAGGGCCTGGTCCCAAGAGGTTACAGTAGGCCCTTGATACAAAATGATTAAATATAGTACTGTACATACATATATCCTTTTAACACAGGCTCAGTAAATCACTTGGGTGCCTATGGTAATGAATAACAGAAGTAGTGAGGGACTGAATTGTGAATACAAGCATTTGTTCATTGTATATCTACAGTGTAACCAAATTAGTCTTTCTCTGTTTCTTTCCCTCAGGCCCCAGAAGTCCTACATGAGGTGAGGGGTCTGCACTGGGGTACGTACGCCGGCTCTCCCGCTGACGACCGCCCCACTTTGGCCCTCATACAGAACCTCAAGACACCTACCAACACCATGACCAGCCTCTCACACACTGAGCTGCTGCTGATGGGACCACACACCCATCTACTCACACTTAGGCCAGACAAAGGTACTGTATACTTCATAGACACACACAACACTCACAGCACCACACAGGCACACACACACTCACAGCACCACACAGGCACACACACACGCAACACACAACATCACCTCAACCTCACACACAAAATTCACTGCAAAACACAGGCACACACATATACTCACAAATGCCACATACAAATACCACACAACAAACACCTCCATCTTACACACACGCAACACACAACATCACCTCAACCTCACACACAACACTCACAGCACAACACAGGCACACACATACACAGCTAACACAAAAGAAATCGTCGCACTCGAACAAATTGCGACAGTTTCTAACTCCTTGTCTTTATTCTGGATTATCAACCTTACAAGCTGATTAATACAACAAAAAACATCTATTAGGTAACTTTTGGTTTCATTTTCTATGTTTGAGTTTTAATTTGTGTACTTAGTAATGGTCAGTCAGGCCTACAGTGAGGGTGCTTGGGGATACCCTACTGCCCCCTCCCACTCCCAATATCAGTTGCCCAATTTTACTTCGCAGTCATTTTTTTTATTACGCTGCAAAATGTGTCCTACTAAGCTGACCATGGAGGAAAAGAACCAGGCGATGGCATTAGCTAGGCAAACTCCCCAATATCCAATGTTGACTGTTGGGTAGTGAAGATAAGGAAGCTGTGGGCTGAGGTTGATGATTATTGTAAACAATTGGCTGCCAGTATGCCAAAACGTATCAAAGCTGTGTTAAAAGTTTATGGAATAATGACTAAATACGAATAATCCCTCATGACATTAAAAAAAATTGTTTCATTAATTCTAAATAATATTATAAGGTTAGTAAATAATCCGTAGTTACGGATTTAAGCTGGTGCGACGATTTCTTTTGCGTTAGCTGTATGCTACACACAAATACCTCACAACATCATCTCCACATCACACACACGCAACACACAACACATGCAACTAGCCCCTGGCTAGTACAGTGGTAACGAGCCTGCCTCGCATCCGTGAGGTCGGCAGATCGAGCCTCACCCAGGCCCGAGAGTTACAAACTGTTTACTGGGGGGTTACTGCCATGGTAGGGAGTTGGGCTTGCCTGCCTGACGTTCCGGAAAGTATCTCATCAGAGATAGATACCAGAACTAAAACCCTGCAACTTTAACTTTAACTTTAACACACACATGCTCTTCTACATATGCACCCTCATACAAACAACACACAAGTACACATCTACATATGCACCCCCATACACACACTCTTTACAATTATATCACCTTAATGACCATTACAAAATCGATAGGCGTAAGTTAAGCCCTAAAACCAAACCTCAACCTCACAAATCTGACCATCAATACTCTGAAAACTTTCTTATACTTTACATACGGTATGTTTTCACACTTAAATTATATGATTCCATACAGATGACAGGTGAAGCATATCTTTAAAGGGTGATTCTCTTGTTGATAAATTGGTATGCTACAGATTTCTCTTAAATATGCCAGGAAACAGACACCCTCAATGGTACTAATAGGGAATTTGTTTCTTGGCATAGTTTGGAGAAATCCGAGACCTTCCAATTAGACAACCAAAAATTCTCCTCTTAATGGTATTTCCACAACTATGTACAGTATAACTTGCTAGCCATTTTGTAAGATCCCTTTCACTGTAACTCGATAGCAATACCTCGTGTGCATGTGTCGTGTTTGAAATTGACCCCCTCTCTTCAGCCTACACCATATCCACTCATCTTAACACTTTTGGTACAGTCATGGCAAATAGTCCTTGACCAGTCAGTGATGGAGATCCGTGACCAACATAGGAGCGTCCGAAAACTCGAAACTTTTATACCCATACTATCATGAGGCAGCTGACTGAAGCAACGAATCCATGTGTTCACTGTTCAAAACAGCTGGCAGCACCTTTCCATCACAGGCTGGTCAAGGACTATCTGCCACGACTGTACATTAGAACACATTGATTCCTCCAAAGTATGCCAGGAAACAGGACCAGATAAACTAAAAATAATAGTGTACTGTTGTCACTTGGAATAGTTTGGAGGATTCATTCACCCCAGATTTACCAAAACTGTATGACCCCTTCATGGTGAATGGGAAGGTCTTTGATTCCTCCAGACTATGCCAGGAAACAAATGCCCTTAATGTTACTTCAAATAGGGATCTGTTTCATGGCATAGTTTGAAGTATTCAGTCACTCCAGATTTACCAACACTACTACCCCCTTAAAATGAATGTTGCTCTTATTGCATATTGTTGCATCAGGTGGCAGCAGTGCTTACGTGGTGTCATCTGACCACCGCGACAACATCATCAGGTGTCGACGCTTAAAGGATTCACTACCACAACCACTCATCTCTGTACCACCCTATGATGAGGTCAGTATACACAAGGAAGTCAGTAAATGGGAAGTGGCTGAGTGGTTAGTGTTGTGGATTCGTAACCTATAGGTCGGGAGATCGGCTCCTCTCAGGTGAGGGCCTGAGAATATTTACTCTACCAATTTGAGTTTGCTTCACTAACTATAAGGCCACTGAATGTCGTAAAACACCCTTACTGGTACCATAACACTCTCACTGGTACCATAACACCCTCAATGGTACCATAACACCCTCACGAGCTTCTGGCTAGCACAGTGGTAGAGTCTGTGGCTGCAATTCTGTGGCCCGGCGTTCGATCCTTGCTTGGGACACGATAAAAATACCACTGATGTCAGAGGTTACTACCCCTGTGAGTAGGGGGTGGGGGTCTTGAATCGGCTGTCTGAGGTCTTCCTGCTTTCGCAGCAATAGCCGAAGCTGACTCGGTTCTCACACGGGTGGTGAGGTCTCTGGGCCATTCATCATCCTTGTGATGCCTGCTATAGTTGTGTTTCACACACACAGTGTGTGCTACACTCCGTCCCATTGACTGCCACTCATTGGTGGACCTTTAACCTTTAACTAGTACCATAACACTCTCATCTGATACTGGTTTTTTTAGCTTCCCATTAACAGAATATTTTAAGTTTTAACTGCACTTTACATGTACAGTCACAGAAAATAACAACCTTCCACATTTGAGTGCCTTGTGTATACATTTGACAGCTTCCCTCTATTTGTTGGCTAAGAAGCTTTCCAATAAGTAAGTTTAATACCATCTTTTAATTCACTACAAGCAGCTACTCACACACACACACACACACACACGCACACACACACACACACACACATACTGAATCTGCTACATCAATTGCTCTACATCTACTAACCCAAGCACTCTCGTCCATTCTCTCAATGTGATCAAACCACCCTAGTCCCCTATTCTGAACACATCTCCCAATACTGTCCAGATTTAATCTTCCCCTGAGTTCTTCTGATCTAAGTCTGTTTTAAAGGCTTACATTACACATCCATCGTATCATTCTCATATCATTTCTCTCCATGCAGCACATATCCTCGACCCTTACGGGCCAAGTCTCACTTCCATACATCATCACACTGCACACACATGCCTGATAGACTCTGCCCTTGGTTAACAGTGGTAACGCTCTGCTGGTTAGTAATGGCAGAAGTTCCCTAAAACTTACTCCATCCCCTTCTAACTCTTGCCATCACACCAGCACCAGCTCCTCCTTGTGCTCCAATGGTATCTCCAAGGCAGCAAAACTTTTCAAGAACTTCAATTGCCTCACCATCCAAATATACTTTCTCAATGTCTGAGTCGTCAGCCACCACCATTTTCTTACACCTCTTGCACATGAACCACTTGTCATCTTTCAGTCTACCAAATTTACCAAATGTACCAAAAAAGAATTACCCCCTTAATGTTACTAATAAGGGATCTGTTTTGTGGCATAATCTGGAGGAATCAGTAGCCCTCCAATTTAATGTCAAGATAATATCCCCTTAAATTTAGTAATCAAATTCATTCATGTTGAAGGGAGATTCTCTTGTTGGTAAATTGGAGGGCTACTGATTCCTCCAAACTATGCTAGGTAACAAATGGTTTTAATGTTACTAATAGGGATCTGTTTCCTGGCATAGTCTGAAGGAATCAACAGAAACTTTCCAATTCACCAACAAGAGAATCTCCCCTTAAGGGACCCTGTGATGTAGTCAGAAAACTGGAGGTACCGTATATTTAGCCTTCAAATATTACCATGAAACACCACCTATATGGAAGGAGCATGTTTTGTAACATAGTCGATTCCACAGTCGTTCACAGTGGTTTGTAAGTACGCAAGTGAAAAAATCTTCACTGTGGAAATTACTTATGGGTGAATATTTAATGAATTTGATGAGTAAATTATGCAGTGATCATCAATATCTAACTGTTTTAGTAGATTTTGTGAATACAGATACAGTGTACTCAGCTTTTGGAAAATAATGAAGCCTTACAAGTGTGGTTGGTTGGGAAGCTAACAAACAAATACGACCATGGAATCGACCCACGGTCAGGAGGAATCAGAAGCCTCCAGTTCTCATATACTTTCACAAGGCTTTTAATTATTGTGTACAGGTAAGATGGTGCAGCTGTGGTGTTGGACAGGTGTGGGTGGGACTGGCTTCAGGACAGATTCTGGTGTACTTAGTATCGACCAGCACAGTTGGTGACGACCTGGTGACAACCCTGCCTCCATCACCCCTCCTGGCCCACACTGCACCCGTCACACACATGCACATCTCCCACGCCTTCAGCATCTGTGTGTCCGGTGGTGAGGACGGTCTCTGTGTCATCTGGGATACTAACAGGTGGGTCACTCACATTATATAATAATTTGCTATATACTGTATTTGATATAATTTTTTGTTAGTTATCAGTATACTAGTACAGTACTGTGCAGTATATAATAATTTGCTATATGTTTGATACAATATTTTGCTAGTTATCAGTATACTAGTACAGTATTGTACTTGTGAGATAGCTACAACAGGAAGGAGTGGTAAGCAAAAGTTGTAGTTTGTTGACAAGCAGACAGTAATAATATTTTACTGTCTGCCTGTCAACAAGCTATGTTTCTTTTCACTTTCCCCTCTTTTGTAGCCACCTCACAGTAACGAACCATACCAGCTTCATATGTGGGCAATTGTACATAGTGTTGGTTTGTGTGTACAGGTTGAGGTATGTACAGTACATAGTGTTGATTTGTGTGTACAGGTTGAGATATGTACGTAGTGTTGGCTGTGGTGGCGTGGGAGTACAGCTGGTGGGTGTGAGTGAGACCCTTGGTGATTGGGCCTCAGTAACACCCCTGGGACAGAGAGCATCAGTTCTGCGTCTGTACACGGTCAACGCAGCACTAGTAGATTCAGTGGTGACTCCAGCTCCTGTCACAGCCATGGCCTTCACAGCTGCTCCTGAGGGAACTGCTGTCAATGTTATCGCCACCAGTCTTGCAGATGGGGTCATCAGGTGGGTACCATTACCATTTTAGTTTCATTTTGTTATATTGAGGAGAAAATAAATTAAGGACCCTGTGATCGTGTATGAAAATTATTGGAGGCTTCTGATTCCCCCTGACTATGCCACAAAACAAGCTCCTTCCCTGTAGGTGTGTGTGTTTCATGGCAATATTTGAAGGACTCGTTTACCTCCAGTTTTCTGACTACATCACAGGGTCCTTTAAGACAATATGGTTTTGTTGGTAAATCTACAGTAACTGATTCATCCATGCAAATCTAAGCAACAGGTCAATATTATTTTTGTTATTCTGATCCCGTTTCCTGGCTCTCCAATGTACCTACTAAAAGTGTATTACCCCCTTAAAAATGAGCAGGTGGTGGTCTAGTTGGTTGAGAGTTTGTGTTGAGTCTTGAGGGTCAATTCCACAGTGGTTTGTAAGCTCGCAAACGAAAGAATGTTAGCCTTGTTAGTGACTTATGACTGAATTATTTAATGAATTTGGTGAGTAAACTATACAGTGATCATTATTATCTAACTGTTAGATAGATTTTGTGTATGTGGATACTCAGCATTTGGAAAATAATGAAGCCTTACAAGTGTGGTTAGTTGGGAAGCTAACAAACCAATACCACTGTGGAATCAACCCTTGCACCTGCCCAATTCTGTCTTAATATGCAAATTAGCCTGGAAGATTTTCCCTCCAGTCATACCATCACTGGGAATGATTGACTTAAATGACCCAGCTTAAGTTACACATATAATATATGTATGTGTGTGCAGGCTATTTATATGTGTGTGTGTTTGTGTGTGTGCTGTATACAGTATATATGTGTGTAATATACTGTATATACAGTATAAGGGTAATGTGGGATAAGGAATTTTGAATGGTTGGCTACCCTTCCTTAAATGACCCAGCTAAAGTTACACAGTCTTGAACCTTAACACCTGAATAATGGTGAATTACAGCACTATAGACCTTAAGAAATAAATACAAGAAATAAACACATGTATTCACCACTTAATTTTTTGTTCACTCAGTCCATCATTGAAGAGCACCAAATGTTTTGCCAGGCTTGTCTTATCATTACCATACAGACTTAACGATTTATTGATCCAATGTTAAAAGGATAGTGCTAAATATATTCATCTTAAGGGGAAAGTTCAGTGTTGGTAAATCTGGAGTAACTGATTCCTCCAAACTATTTCAAGCAACAGGCCACCTATATTTTTGTTATTCTGATCATGTTTCCTGGATATTTTGTAGGAATCAAGATGTTCCAATAAACCAAAAGTAGACCATCCCCTTAATTAAGGTGGTAATTCTTTTTTGGTACATTGGAGTGTCTTGATTCCTCCAAAGTATGCCAGGAAACAAGTCCAGATGAACAAAAATAATTGTGTTCTGTTGCTTAGAATAGTTCGGAGGATTCAGTTGCTCCAGATTTACCAACACAAAACTTCCCCCTTAAATACAAATGCTTACTGTAGTGCCTTACTGGTAAATGGTTAGTTGTTACTGTATTGTACAGTATATTTTAATTACAGACTGTGGAGCATATGGGACCTAAGACCAGTCAGGGAACTGAAGACTGATCGAGCCAAGCAGCCCATGATATCGTACGTACTTTTTCCCTTGTGTCTCATTCTCTTAAGGGAGGAATTTTTTGTTAGTAAATCTGGAGTAACTGAATCCTCCAAACTATTCCAAGCAACAGAACACCATTTTTTTTGTTCATCTGGTCCCGTTTCCTGGCATACTTTGGAGGAATCAAGAATAGTAAGAGAGACAGACAGAACAGGCCAGGGTGTGGTAGAGGATTCATGTGTGGTAGAGGAGCCGTTATTCAGAAAAACCACAGGCCTCCTCTCAGGGTCGGAAGAGACCGGGTAGACTTTTCATGGCCTGCGATTGTACCAGCCAAATTCAGCTGGACTCGAGTCTGTTTGTAATTATAGACAAAGTTCACCACAAGTCACATAGAAACCCAGACCACAACAGACCTTATGGTCCACACGAAGTGACCTGATTTGAAGGTTACTGGTAGAGAATGAATTTCTCCCCAGTGATAGTCGTAGATAAGGATATCAAAATAGAAGGCTCTCTCCCCACCCTCAGCTCCTTCCGGCCTGGTCCGTACAGGAAATAAAGTCAGAAGTCAGAACCTTGTGGGGTTGGCAGAAATACTCCACAAGGAAATTTTATAGGAAAGGGTTACCACACATTCCAAAGTGACTCTCACTCACTCACTCACAAGGGCCAAATAAGGGATTAACTCGTTGTCTCTTAATGCACTACTCTTACCCACTCACACCAAAGCCCGGGTAGCTTTGGACATGATTTTGGACACTCTAACTAAATACTACACAGATGAGGACAATAAGCGGGCTCATAGCATTTAGTCCTCATCTTTTTTTTATATATAAAAAAAAAAGCTAGCCAGTTAGCCTAATGAGAACAGTTTAGTCCATGACATCACTACACAAGATGGCTGACCATCATGGTGCCCTTTTCAAAGCTGCTGTGCACCGATATCTTTTGGAAAATGTGCCGAAATGTCGAATAATTATCTGAATGGGACTAATTTTAAAAAGTGCCGTAAAATCGAATGTGCCAAAACGTTGGATACCCAAAAACTAGACTTTTATTGTATAGAGACTAATGAGAATATTTTCTGCCTATTTTTATTATTATCATTATGAATTTTATTTACTGTATTGTTTTTTAAATTTTCTATATACTGTACCGGTATTTATTTTATTTATATTTCATTATTATTATTATTTCATGTATTAATTTCTGTGTGTGTGTGTCTATCTATCTATCTATCTACAGTATAGCTCTGACGCCTCGTTCCCTCCGGGAACTCCCTCCTAGGGGGTGGCCACGGCAGAAGTGTCTCCAGTTTTCCCTGTCCCAACACTCCCTCCTTACTTGTTCAAACTCTCCTCAAACCCTTATGTTTCTCTCCTTCACATACTCTTCCACTCTGTTCTGCCATCTAACTGGTGGTCTGCCTCTCACACCGCATCCCACAACTTCACTTCCATACACCTTCTTTACAAACTCTTCACCTTGCATTCTCTCTACATGTCCAAACCATCTTAATGTATTATGCTTCACTCTCTCAACACTAATTGCCTTCTCACTCATACCACATCTCTCGTACACACTCTCATTATTTTCTCCATCCCACCTAGACACCCCACATGCTCCTCTCAAGTAGCTCATTTCCACAGCACCTATCCTAGACTGATGAGCCTTACTCCATGTCCATGTCTCTGATGCATATGTCAGTGTTGGCAGGATTATACTGTTCCTCAATCCCCTCTTCACCTCCATACTCACACTTCTACCCTTCATAATCCTTCCCAATGATCCCATGACCTGTCTACCCTTCACTGCTCTCTCCCTAATTTCTCCTTCCATACTTCCATGCTTACACATAATTGTACCCAGGTACTTGTGTGTGTGTCTACAGGCTATTTAGGTGTGTGTGTGTTTGTGTGTAGGCTATTTATATATGTACAGTATATGTGTGTGTGTGTGTGTGTGTATGCAGGCTATTTATGTGTGTATGTGTATGTTTGCAGGCTATTTATGTATATGTGTGTGTGTGTGTCTGCAGGCAATTTTAATGTGTGTGGGTTTGTCTGCAGGCTATTTATGTATGTGTGTGTGTGCTGTATATATATAATATATACAGTATATACGAAGCCTGTGTGAGATCTGCTCTTATGTATGGAACAGAAACATGGGCATTGACAAACAGACTGATGGAGGTTATACGCAGCTGTGACCGTAGAATGCTGAGATACATGGCAGGAATAAGGTGGCAAGATGGGAGGTCTAGCAGTGAAGTGGCAGAGATGTGTGGGGTTGAAGACCTTTCTGTTAGGTTGAGGCAGAGAAGATTGAGATGATTCGGACATGTGAGAAGAGCAGAGGGGTGTGTGTTGAGTGAGGTGGAGGAGGTGAGAGTTGGAGGCCGGCGACCGGCGGGAAGGCCAAAGAAAAAATGGAGAGCGTGTGTAATGGAGGATATGAATTTAATGGGAATAGAAGAACATATGGTACAAGATAGACAGATGTGGAGAGCAGTCATCGCCCGTCCAACCCCATCCTAAATGGGAAAATATGGACGTTAAATGAAAATAATAATGATTAGGCTATTTATGTGTGTGTATGTGTGCTCTCTATATATAATATATGTATGTGTGTGCAGGCTATTTATATATACAAGTATATATATATATATATATATATATATATGTGTATGTGTGCAGGCTATTTATATATGTGTTTGTGTGTGTATTTACAGACTTCACTACACTCCTGATAATAACCATCTCTGTGGTATCACTGAGACGGGTGTGTTGGTGGTCTGGGAGACAACTCTAGTCAAGACCAAGCTGCCCAAATTCATCACTGTTCCTCATGTGTGACTCGCCCAGACCTGATGTGTGTATGTGTGTGTGTACGGAAAGATTCTTCTGACCGTCACCGCCTCTCCCTTCCCAAAAGTCCAGTAGCCAGCCAGTCTGTCTGGCAGTGGACTTTAATGAGGTGGTAAGTCAATGGGTCATATGCAAGGCTTGGTACAGTCACTATCAAATATCCACCAACACTTTCCTTCCATCGTAGTAAATATCTTGGTAATAAAGAACAACGTGTATGACTTTGAAGCACCTCATAATAATAATAATTGAGGGGTTGAGTTGACGTAAGGTGTTGTATGTTTATATTTTGACATGATACTGATTTATTTTGCAAGATGGAAGGAAAGTGTTGGTGGTTATTTGAATGTGGCTGGGTACCAGTATGAATGACGGATCTGTTACCACGCCATCATCGTATGTACCATGGTCGTTGTTCTTGCATACGCGACACTTGTCTTCTCACACGTTAGTTTGGTATGGAAACACCAAAGGCAATTTATCCACAGATTTTGTCCTTATTTCTTGCATATGGTAACCCCCCCACCTCCCCGCCACATGCGGTAATTCCCCCCCACCTCCACATGAAAGTATCTAAATTAAGGGGAAAATTTTGTGTTGGTAAATCTGGAGCAACTGAATCCTCCAAACTATTCCATGTAACAGAACACCAATACATTTGCTCTTCTGGTCCTGTTTTTTTGCATACTTTGGAGGAATCAAGGCACTCCAATGTAACAAAAAAGAATTGCCACCTTAAGGGACCTTGTGATGTAGTCAGATAATTGGAGGTTTGGGAATCCTTCAAACATTGCCACGGAACACACACACACCCCAGGAAGGAGCTTGTGTTGTGGCATGCTCAGGAGGAATCAGTAGCCACCAAATATCACACACAATCACAGGGTCCTTAAGGGGGCAATTCACTTACATGTTTGATACATTGCAGTGTCTTAATTCCTCCAAATTATGCCAGGAAACAGAACCGCATGAACTAAAATAATGGTTTTCTGTTGCCTGGAATAGTTTGGAGAAATCATTTGCTCCAGATATACCAACACAAAATTTCTCCCTTAAGGGATTGGAGGTTTTTTATTCCTCCAATCCATGCCAGGAAACAGAAGACAACCTAAGTATTACTAATTGTGGGTCTGTTTTATGACCTTTTTAACTGGCTTAGCTGTCAAGTGAGTATCCCCTTGACTTATATTTTTCATTAAGTCACAGAAATATTATCTGGCATTTTTAAAAGGGAAATTTGGTATTGATGACGATAATGAAAATGTACAGTATATTGTTGTAACTCGGCATCATTTATGCTACTCAATGAATATGAAAGAGAAATACGAAATTACTGTACAATATATTATTAGTTTTTATCCCTGTACCCTCAACAGTACAGGACTTTTATGAGGTGACTCAATATTGAAACCCACTGTACCAAACTTCAAGATAATAACACAGAATTGGTAGTTTTAAGGTGCCCTGTGTTGTAGTCATAAAATTAGAGATAAATGAGTCATTCAATTATTGCCATGAAACACACACACACCTACATGGAAGGAGCTTGTTTGTTTCGTGGCATGGTCAGGAGGTATCAGAAGCCTCCAATTTTCATACATAATCGCTGGGTCCTTAATTAAGGGGGGAGGGAGGGAGATTCTCTTGTTGGTGAATTTGAAGGTCTGTGATTTCCCCCAAACTATGCCAGGAAACAGACGGTCTTATTGTTATTTTAACGAGGGATCTGCTTGGTGGCATAGTCTGAAGGAATTGGTAGCCCACCAATATACTCGCACAAGAATCTTCTGCCATTAGGGGGGAAGTTTTTTTGTGTTGGTAAATCTGGAGCAACTGAATCCTCCAAATTATTCCAAGCAACAGAATGCTATTATTATTTTTGCTCTTCTGGTCCTATTTCCTAGCATACTTTGGAGGAATCAAGGCACTCCAATGTACCATAAAAGAATAATTTACCACCTTAAGTTAGTCAAAAGGGAGATTATTGTACATCAACTCTAGGAATCAAGTCATATATTATACTGCTACCAGTTGTTGTTGTTGTTATTGCAAAGAAGGGAGATAGTGAGATTAGATGTCAATGTAATCACTTTGTCTATTGTGCAGTGTGTGTGTGTGTGTGTGTATAGTTATCATCATAAGTACTGTACAGCCACAATCAAATAACCACCAACACTCCTTCCACCGTGTAAATAAATCAGTATCATATCAAAATATAATCATACAATACCTTACGTCAACTCGACCCCCTCAATTATTATTATGAGGTGCTGCAAAATTATACACATGTTGTTCTTTATTACCAAAATATTTACTACGATGAAAGGAAAGTGTTGGTGGATACTTGATTGTGGCTGTACAACATAACCTTTATTTCTATTTTATTTTTTAAAATAATAAATAATATGTCTAAATGTAAATCATGTGAGTACAGTGACCGGTGGTGGTACTGGACATATCTTTAGTGCTAGAGTGTATAGGTTTCTAAAGTGGAGATTCTTTGGTTGGTGAATTGGAAGGTCTGATTCATCCAAACTATTCTAAGCCACCATTATTTTTGCTAATCTGGTCATGTTTCCTGGCATACTTTAGAGGAATTGGTAGTCCTCTAAGTCACAAACAAAAGAATCTCACCTTATGGACCCTGTGATAGTGTATGGGAACAGGAGGCTTCTGTTTCCTCCCGACTATGCTTCGAAACAAGCTCTTTCCATATAGGTGTGTGTTTCATGGTAATATTTGAATGACTCGTTTACCTCCAATTTTCTGACTACTGTACATCACAGGGTCCTTTAATTAAGAGAAGTTCATAAGTACAGTATGTAACACTAAAAATGTTTCTGACTGGAAATACTGTATCTGATTTTAAATTCAGTATTGAAATAGGAAGCAATGTAATCCTTTTTCTCTTACAACCTTCCATGAAGAGTAAGAATTTGATTTATAAATATTTAATGCCGATCGTTAATAATTAAGGACCCTGTGATTGTGGATGGGAATGGGAGGCTTCTGCTTCCTCCCGACTATATCATGAAACAAGCTCCTTCCATGTAAGTGTGTGTGTTTTGTGGCAATATTTGAAGGACTCGTTTTCCTCCAATTTTCTGACTACATCACAGGGACTTTTAATTAAGCAATGATTTTAAAGGAATATATAAGAAAGTACATTCCACTATTGTAAGAAACTTTTGTTACATTTTTAATTGAATTTATTTGACTTGCATGACTCTTCTTATATCAGTAGTTTTAATGTAAGTCACCTAATTAGATGTATATAATGTATAATATTTTTTTAGTTTGAAATGAGATCTACAGAACTGAATACAGTATCTAGGGTCGATTTCCACAGTGGTATTGGTTTGTTAGCTTCCCAACCAACCACACTTGTAAGGTTTCATTATTTTCCATATGCCGAGTATCCACACTCACAAAATCTATGAAACAGTTAGATAATGATGATCACTGCATAGTTTACTCACCAATTTCATCAAATAATTCACCCATAAGTCATTTACACAGCTACCGTAAGATTCTTTCGTTTGCGTGCTTACAAACCAATACAAATTACTGGAATTGACCCCTAGTGTTTACATAAGGGTTCTGAAAGGGTATTTATATTGCAATTAAGGACCCTGTGATTGTGTATGAGAATTTGGAGTCTTCTGATTCCTCCTGACCATGCCACTAAACAAGCTCCTTCCATATACAGTAGATAGGTGTATGTGTTTCGTGGCAATATTTGAAGGACTCGTTGACCTCCAATTTTCTGATGACATCACAGGGTCACTTACTATTGAGCGAACTGTGGCTGAAATAGCTGCCCTTAGCATTAATAATTATTGCTAGTCAAAAATTTACCTGATTTTTTATTTTTGCAGTAAAATATGAAAATTATATGTAACTTATGCTATTTTCTGACAAATTATGTACAGTATGTTAAACATTTGAAAGGCCATTATGAATACAGTTTTATTATGAATACAGTTTTATGTATTGTTATATAGGCATAATACAGTACATATGTAGACAGATATACAATACAGTATGTATGTATGTTTTACAGTTTTATATTCTTTATATTGTACAGTATATATAATGTAAATATAATACTGTATAAATCTTATCCACAAATGTATACAGAGTAATTGGTCATATCTGTCACTAATGAATCTCATACTGTATACATAGTGGGCCGATTCTACTGTGGCTTTGGTTTGTTAGGATCGTCCCCCAATCATACTTGTCAGTCTTAATGATATCCAACAAACTCTGTCTCCATATCCACAAAATCTGTCATGTAGTTCTATTATTACAATAGGTTCATAGTGGAGTCATCAAATTCATCCAGAAATTCACTCGCAAGTCATTTACACAGTTCAGTTTCTTTCGGTAAGGTGGTAATTAATTCTTTTTTGGTACATTGGAGTGCCTTGATTCCTCTAAAGTATGCCAAGAAACAGGACCAGAAGAGCAAAAATAATAGTGTTCAGTTGCTTGGAATAGTTTGGAGGATGCTGTAACTGCCATTGTTGTTGTCCCTCCACCTTTTGGAAAATGGGAAATGGGGTACTGAAAATGATGACAATATTTGTTCTTCCATAAAATGGAGTTTATTCTCTTCTTCATTAAGAGGATAAGTATACTTTTGGTACAGTATATTGGAGCACCTTGATTCCTCCAAAATATGCCAGGAAACAGAACCAAATCAACCAAAATAATGGTGACCTGTTGCCTGGAATAGTTTGGAATAATAATTTGCTCTGGATTTATGTGCATTATACTTAGTGTGAATGTTGGTGAGAATAATGGAAATTTTATTATTATTATTTCATCTCATACAATGTTTAACCATTCTGATTGTACAAATCAGTCAGACTAATAACCATAATATTGTACAACCACAATCAAATATCTACCAACACTTTCTTTCCATCGTAGTAAATATCTTGGCAATAAAGAACAACATGTATAAGATTTTGGTGAACCGCAGCATAGGGCTGAGGACCAGAGGAAGGATATACGAAGCCTGTGTGAGATCTGCTCTTATGTATGGAACAGAAACATGGGCATTGACAAACAGACTGATGGAGGTTATACGCAGCTGTGACCGTAGAATGCTGAGATACATGGCAGGAATAAGGTGGCAAGATGGGAGGTCTAGCAGTGAAGTGGCAGAGATGTGTGGGGTTGAAGACCTTTCTGTTAGGTTGAGGCAGAGAAGATTGAGATGATTCGGACATGTGAGAAGAGCAGAGGGGTGTGTGTTGAGTGAGGTGGAGGAGGTGAGAGTTGGAGGCCGACGACCGGCGGGAAGGCCAAAGAAAAAATGGAGAGCGTGTGTAATGGAGGATATGAATTTAATGGGAATAGAAGAACATATGGTACAAAATAGACAGATGTGGAGAGCAGTCATCGCCCGTCCAATCCCATCCTAAATGGGAAAATACGGACGTTAAACGAAAATGATGATGATGATGATGAGTATGTTAGGAAAGTGTCGGATATTTGATTGTGGCTGTACATATAAATACTGTACAACAGTCTAACTTAATAATGAGTTAGAAGACAACTTTTGACTCTAGCTGTGCATGCCTAAATTTGTATATTTGTATTAAACCACTTTGTGTTATAGTCACAGTTATACTGGAGATAAAATATAAAACTCTAGATCTATATAAATATAAAACTAAAACCCATAATAAAACTCTAAACTGGTTTATTGAGAAAGGAATCATTCTGACACACAACTCGTCAAACATACAAACTACTTAATCATTGTATACTGTACTGTATTAAACTGAAAGTCTTCCAAGGAATCTGTATTCAATTTGAAAATAAGTCTGGTCCAGAAAAAAAAAATTGGTACAGTACAAGACTATAATTATATACACTGTAATACACTTCTAAATTAATAATATGTAATGTTCCAGTTACTCTTAAGAAAAATAGTATGAACTGTACTGCAGTTACTTTGTACAATGTCTACTAACTGTATATATATTTAGGTGATTGGGGAGTTGTGTTTAAGGGGGAAGTTTTGTGTTGGTATACTCTGGAGCAACTGAATCCTCCAAACTATTCCAAGCAACAGAGCATTATTATTTTCACTTTTCTGGTCCTGTTCTCTGGCATAGGCTACTTTGGAGGAATCAAGGCACTCCTATGTACCAAAACAGAATGACTGTACCTCCTGAATTATAGCCCCTTTCACACAGACGGTGGACACGGGCAACTGAGTAGAATTCTCTCGCTTTTTACCAGTGTTACCATATCAAACAGTCACTGGTACTCATTGGACACTCTTGCCCACCTCCCACCCACAAAATTGGCAACAGTGTCTTGCCGTCGTCTTTTGCCTCATGTGGAAGGGGTTTTAGATTGTCTGTTGTTTGTGATGTTGTGATGTGCTAACATTTCCTTCCAAATTAAACATTGGCTGGATCTGCATGGATGTTTATTTATTTGGCTTCCACTTTGCCAGTCAACCATTAATTACAGTGTTCAGTCAGCAAGTCAGTCATTAATTACAGTGTTCAGTCAGCAAGTCAGCCATTAATTACAGCTGAAGTAGATCAAACCATGGCTGGATCTACCTGTATGTTTATTTATTTGTCTTCTACTTTGCCAGTCAGCCATTAATTACCGTATTCAGAAAGAAAAAGCTGAAGTAAATCTTAACGACACATGTATTTATTCAAATAACCCATCTTGGGTCGCAAATATTCCAGTGTTTTAAGGACCCTGTGATTGAGTATATGAATTGGCAGCGCTTGCCAGCTGACCATGCCATGAAACAAGCTCCTTCCATATAGGTGGTGTTTTGTGGCAATATTTGAAGGACTTGTATACCTCCTATTCTCTTACTACATCACAGGATCCATTAAAAAACCAATCCTAGTCCATAAGTCCTTCCAAAGACAAAGTTCCTGTATTTTGTCTTTACAGAAACTATCAACTTTTTTTCCATAAGTTAGCAGTCCTAATGTATCATAATTAGAAATCTCCAAGAGGTGGTTTATAAACAATCTCGGAGTGTTCATGTATTTGTTAGAATGCCGTCAAAATGTACAGTCACAAGCACTAATAAGTATTCAGGTGTGCTTTGAATACTTGGAAACAGTAAATCAACACACAGTATTAGAATTAGTTCATTGGTGAATTGCTGTACTGTTCAAAACTTCAACCAAAGCTGTATACCTATTAGTGTTAGTGACTGTACAATCACACACCATAATCTCAATAATAATGCCACAAAACACACACATCTATATGGAAGGAGCTTATTTCATGGTATACAGTAGTCAGGAGGAATCATAAGCCTCCAGTTCTTGTACAGATCTGCAGCAGGCTGTTTCTGTGGCTGTCGTTTACCTGTTTCAGATCTTGGACTTTGACTCGGGTGGGCTAGAGATTATGGTCCAGGATTGTACAGTACTAGGCCTACATTCATAATATTTATGTTGGAATGGAGTACAGCTTAAGGGACCCTGTGATGTACAGCCACAATCAAATAAATTTACACCAACACCTTACTTTCATTGTACAAATAAATCGGCATCATATCAAAATATAATCATACAACACCTTACATCAACTCAATCCCCTCAATTATTATTATGAGGTGCTGCAAAATCATACACGTTTTATTACATATTCTTTATTACCAAGATATTTACCATGATGGAAGGAAAGTGTTGGTGGATATTTGATTGTGGCTGTACTATCATATAGAAAAGTATCCTTACTAAAATGAAACGCACCATTTAGACTCAATGGACGAAGTACTGTATACTGTACTGAAACTGCTGAAACTGAAACTCAGCATTATTGAGAGTAAGGATACTTTTCTGTATGATAGTATATAGTCAGAAAATTGGAGATAAGCAAGTCCTTCACATATTATATTGCCACAAATCACACACATCTATATGGAAGGAACTACAGTACAGTGTAGTTTCATGGCATAGTCGGGAGGAATCAGAAGCCTCCAATTTTCATACACAATCACTGGATCCTTAAGGAAACTCAGCCATGTAGGCCATGTAGCTCTATCAGCTTAAGGTTCCCCATCGACGTTGACAGTAAATTATTATTTCACTCAGTGAGGTTAAATACAGAAGATCATTGTATAATATATAATAATTATATGTGATGGTCGTGGGTGGTAGTGACTGCCCTTTGTGCCTGTGTATTGAACTCGTTCACTCTTAACGTGGCTTCCTTGTTTGTGATAAAGTAGCCTAAGAGTTTTAATAAGGAGGGGCAAGTAGTGTTGGTAAATCTGGAGCAACTGCTGAGGTCTCAAAACTATTTTAAGCAACTGGCCACCATTATTTTTGTTAATCTGGTCCTGTTTCTTGAAAACATTTTGAAGGAATCAAGGAGCTCTTGAATGTACCAAAAGTAGTGTACTATCCCTTTAATTAATGTCAGTCTTGTCAATGCTTTATGATAAAAATGTAAAACATCTATATTATATAGTTTACCAAATAAAAATAACTTTATTGCTCATGATATAATTATAATTTGCTGTGATAATTAAATATTTTATTGGTTTATACCAATGCTTGAACAGTTTTGGTTTTTAGTGGACATTTTAAAAACATGTCTGTCATTCCATATTTTAACCAGAAACTTCAGATGTATAATATATACATGTACACTGTTTGTTAATAAAGCAGTTTAAGGGACCCTGTGATGTAGTCAGAATATTGGAAATAAACAAGTCCTTCAAATATACTGTATGCCATGACACACACACCTATATGGAAGGAGCTTGTTTCATGGCATAGTCAGAAGCCTCCAGTTCTTGTACACAATCACAGGGTCCTTATTAATGCAGTAAGCTGGTGGATGTTCTTGCATATCTATGTCCTTTTTTCCACATCAACTTACATGTGTAATAATATAAATGATGTTATGTAAATGTATGGCAGCCTGTCTCCATGTTACTGTCTGTTTCGTATAATTATATATTCTTGCCTATTGTTGTTGTTGTTGTAGTTCCCCAGACTGTCTGACTGAGAGTCCCGAGTCTGGGTGACCAAAGCCGTGCAGATGCTCGGGCCCCCAAATGGGAGCCAGGGTGATCATTCTTGCCAGTTGTTGAGAAATGTGTGTGTACCTAAACTGTTTGATGAGAAATGTTCCCTCTTGTTGTAATAAATTAATGTTAAATTGTCCAAATATCTCTTCATCCATAAACATCCATATGAATTTTAATATAAATCACAAATCTGTCATCAAAGGGAGATCCTTTTGTTGGTAAATTAGAAAGTCTCTGATTCCTCCAAACTACATCATGAAACAGGTCTTCTAATCATCACATTAAGGGACCCTGTGATGTAGTCAGAAAAATGTATAAAGGGAAGGAATAGACTGGGAGTGTGTGCATGAGTGTGTGTGAGAGAGACTGTGTGTGTGTGTGTGTACATGATGAAAACAGCTGACTATAGGGTAATAGGGAGGAGTGAACACGCAAGCTTTGGTTTCTGACATCCTTCGGTTTTTTCAGAGTCGATCATCATCATCACTTGCCACCTCCACACCATCGTTGCCTCAACGCCTTACTGACTCTGCAATAGGGCGTGAGTTAGAGCTTTCTATTTGTATGATGGGCAGTGACGACAGTGAAGTCAGTGATGAATATGACCCAGACTGGCCTTGCGCTGAGGCGAGAAAAGCCTACCCCTGCCCAACCTCTCTCCCAGGTAAGTGAGCCACCTGGGAGTGTTATATCAGAGCTTGCAACCTCTGCTGTGCCAGTCGAAAACCCGTCGACGAGTAGGGGGATTTTAGGTGATTTATCACCAATTGCAGAACCGAGTGGAGCTTGTGGTTCCTCCACTCGCTCCGTAGCAACCCCTTCACCCCCTAAGAGGAAGAGGAGGTTACATTTTACCTCTTCTTTATCGTCGGGCAAAGATACAACACCACCAACAAGGGGAAGGAGTAGGAGGTAGAGGTAGAGGAAGAGGAGCGAGAGGAGGTAGGAGAGGACGTCTATCTCAGACGAGATAAGGCAGCCATCCTCAGACCCAGACAATCCCTCTCCTGTTGATTCAGCGGACCTCACTCTCTCCCTGTTATCTTCGCCACGGCCACGACAGCCATCACCACGACAACAACAACAACCATCACCACAACGAGTAGTAGGAGATGTGGGTCCGTTTGTGTGGACTGATGGCAGGGAATTCCAGCCTGATATTCCTGATTTTGATGCACGGGAATCAGGAATTCAACCAGAATTTCCCTGTATAGCTGCATCTAAGATGATGGATTACTTCATCGCATTTTTTTATGTAGCTGTAGTGTCGTGGATCGTTCGGGAGACGAACGATTACAACCAAATTATCAACAACTGGCACCACAGAACGCAACGGGAGCACTCTCAAATGCAAGATTGGGAAGATGTGAACATTGCAGAAATGTATGTGTGGCTTGCACTAACGATGTTGATGCCTCACAACAAGAAACATCGATTGCGGGATTACTGGAGCACGGAGGATTTATTATCCATACCTGTCTTCAGGAGGTATATGTCACGGGACCGCTACAGGGACATCCTCACCAATCTCCACTTCACCAGCAACCTGGGTCCCCCCCCTCAGAGTGATAGGCTGTGGAAAATCCGTACAATTATGTCCATGTTGCTCCAAAATATCCGCTCAATCCTACAACCATTCCAGAAAGTGGTAATTGACGAGTCTCTCATGCTCTTCAGAGGTAGACTGTCCGTCGGAACATGGTCCACTTCAACTCGCCCTATCTCCACAACTACTCATCGTACAGCCCTCCCGATGGTACCATTGGAAAGAGGAAGAGTTGAAGGTATGTAAGAAACTATATTGAAGTCAGTACACTATATAGGTTAAGAGTGAGAGCGTTGTGAATATCATTAAATTAATGGGAGTCAGAAAAATATAGGAAGGGCATAAATGTGTGACGTTAGCATAACACTTTATTTACAAAAGGCTATGATGGTACATATGAACATGGCTCACTCATGGTGCCAGCAAGCTGCATGGGCGGGATTCTTGGCCTCTCACAAAGCTCAACATACTCAAAACTATTAAATCATCCAAATCATTATCTTTGTATATACTGTATATATATATATATATTTATATATAAATATTTATTTATTTATAGATAAATTACATTCACAATTTCCATTCAACTGAAAACAGTATTTATACATCCACAATTGAGAAAACTATTACACTTTATTTCATGAAATATTATACAATACCAAAATACTATACAGTACTTGAAGAATTACAGAAAGAACCACAATTATATGGATGACTCCTATTTCCTTCATCTCTGAATCCCACACAAACTGCACATGACAACTCTGAAATTTCACAATCATTGGGTCAATACAAAATCCTTACAAAAATGGTTATGAAGTCTTAGCCTACATTACTCCTATTAGTACTTACTGTAGAAATATTTACACCTACACAAGTATGTACCAACCTGGAGAGAATATAAACTATAGTTTGCTATATCCACAACATGGGAACAATGTGTAGCTTAAATTTACACTCAAGACAACAATAAAAATGCTTGACAATGCTTTAGAGCTACAGGCTAAAGCTTTGCAAACTTTATATCTTCTTAAAAAACAGACATTATTAACAATCATGCCTCTTCAATCATTACCAATAATAAATGCATCTACAGTAGGTCTGCTTCATGAGGATGCAACTTATTTTCCGAGCAGATTTGTCAGGTAATAGATTTAAGGCATTTACTTTAAGTGGGAAATGCTTGGTCACTGCAGTTAAAGCTGTGGTTAAAATTTTAAAAATAAGTTAATCATCAATACTATCAATTAAAATGGTTTTACAATACACAAAGAGTTTTTAAAATATGAATTTACAATGAAGAACTCATGCTGACAATAAATTTTGGAGTAAATATTGTAAATGGAAATATAGTTTGATATGTACCGTATATTCACTATTCATATACAGTATGAAGTAAAAAATACAAGTCAAGTACAACCATTTGAATGTGAACATAAGGGGAGCCTTCACTATTTCTTAATCACCACATATGAAAGAATAAAAACTGGCTATACAAATTCGACCTAATTGTCACACACCAACACACTGTGGTAATTATTTGTTATTGGCATTTTCATCTGGTGAAGTTGGTGTCAGTGGTAAAGGAGTGCAGACTTCATGGTCCGAGTCGTCTGTTGTTGACATGGCGGCTATATCACCGAACGCCTGGTCCTCGGTGGAATTACCAGCTGAGTCACACTCCACAGAATCTAATGTGTGTATCTTCCCTCTCGTCTTATTTGTGTCGTCTCGGCCCAGGTTTTCCTTGGTGGCTTCAATTTCTTCCTCTGTTTTTGTTTCTGATTGAGCTTCTTTCCTCTCAACGGCGTCTCTGATGTCCGCAGGATCAAGGTTGGCATTCTCAGCATCAGTCAGAGAGAGAGTCATTAAGGTCTCTCGGCACATCTCCACCTAATGAGGAAAAAGCTGTTATTAAGAGGTACCGTAGTTAAATTGCTTGTTGTAAATGGTAAGTTATATAATTTCATTTATTCACACCAGCAAACAAATACAATATATATATATATACAGTATATATATATATATATATATATATATATATACTGTATATATATTATCATATACTGTGTTGAAATTTCAAGTTAATCTGACAAAGACTGCCCAAATTTACTGCTTTATCTTATATCTTCATTCATAACCAATTACAGTACTAGAACAGCAATACAACTCTTATGGCTTCATTAATGAAATACAGTGCTGTCTATTATAAATGTAGTGTGAGAACATCTATCTGTACAGATAGTAACTTATGCTATTCCCAGCAATACAGTACTTGCGAGTCCCAAAGAACCAAGTTAGTAAAATTAATTGGAAAGAAAGTAGATTTATCAGAAGAGAAAGATATTAGTGTATTTACAGTAAACAAAATAAAAGAGAAGAATAAAGTTTAAGGAGGAACTAAGGACAGTACATACACCTTACCTTACAAGATTATTTACAAGTAATCCTCCCATATGTTATTTAACAATGTACAGATTTCACAACCAACATAAAGCAAAACAGTCAAAAACAACTGTCGAGTTATAGACCTCCAAAATGAATTATGTCGGTAACAAAAAAGGCAATCTAAAAACAGGCATAATTATTGACATACTATTTTGTTAAATACCAGACCATTATAATAATTATGTACAGTACTGTACACCATATAATGACATTATGTAAGTTTGTACCAGACATGCTATTGTAAGGTGGGAGAACAAGGCAATATTAATAAAGTATTTGTAGCAGTTGAAAAAATAGAATAGGCTACAATTACAAGAGCATCTGAAAATGGTCATATGGTAAAATACAGTTTATGTTCGAGTTTAACAAGGTACTTTTGAAAGCTTGCTACATGGATATAATGCAGCAGCTTATAAAAAGAAATTTATGCAAAAATTAGATAAAATTAAACAAAAATATACACTACTGTGTAATGTTCAATTTCCCTCTGCCACCAAACTTGGCCTATTTAAGCATTATCCTTAGGGCAGGTCTGATACAGTTATCTTTTTGTGGGCTCACTGAAATATGATATTTTAGGTATCAAATTAGGTGGTTGGGTAAAACGTAATTTGACATCAGAGATAAAACTGCTGAAACTCGAGACTACAGTATACCGTAATATATTTTCATTATTAAACATGTTACTCTAACTACTAACCAACAGCCATTAAAAGTATTTTTTGTTCAAAGGGCCCTAAAGTGTTTCATACTACAAATACTGCACCATATCTGTATAGTGTACAATATAAACACATAATATAATAATATTATAGTATTTACACAACAAAGAACCAAATTAAAGTACTCAAGTCAGGAGTAAAATATTATGATTCTTTTTGCCTTTAATACAGATAATGTTAAGGTCACATTTTGTAGCAAGAAAACACAATATGAGAGCACAGAAATGTCAGCCTCTTTGGAAATTCACAGGCAATAATACAAATACTGTACACCTTTCACCTGCAAGCTTATGCATGACAAGATCATCTTTTGAAAATACAGTTGCATAACTTTTCATCAATATGATAAGTAAAGGGTAATAGTAATATATAATACAAAAACCTTCCATCAATAATCATGGTTTTTCCATGTCTCAATCCTATCTTCTGTATAAACTGCATTTACATGAATATGCAGTATTTTCACCTAAAATAAATTTTGTTTACTTCAACAAAGAAGAAGAAACACACAATGATGGAACTGTACAAAAATGTTTACAGTATTACATTTCTGCTACAACCACTTCAATTAGTCTATAATGACTTCACTAACAAAACAATAACACCCACAAATATTCCCATTGCCTTCTTGTACATACTCACTAACTGTAATTTTTAGTCATCCCAGAACAGAGAAAGTAAAGTTAAAATAAACTTGCCTTTTGTACATGTAGTATGCTGTATACCATATATAGTAATTGACATACTATGTACACCTAGTGGTTTATTTTTAGTATACTGTATAGCAATCACAGTAAACTATCACAAATATAAAATTTTTGAGTAAATGACACTGTCTTGGATGGGTCAGAAGTTTAGATGTTACTGTACTAATCATTAAAAAAATTGAGAAAACACGCCACCTATACAATCCTTAACCCTCAAATACTTCAATTCCCTTACACTCTAACCCTTATGTACTTGTGGAAAGCATGAGGGACATTATAGGTTGGCATGAGTCTGTAGGTGAAGAGGATTTACAGGCTTGGTGGTGGTGGTGGAGTTATGTAAGACTTTTGAGGATAACGACAGTATGCAGTATCAATTTGTATGAGGACACAAAGGTTCAATATCTTAAATAACTATCTTAAAAAACTTTGAATAAATACTGTAACCAACCTACTATAATGTACAGTACAGTACTGAAATAATTTCACACTACTGTCTAATAAACTACAGCACTTGTACGGTAAGCACATATCTTAAAAGATTATAGTTTATCATTATCTTATGGAAGCTCAGGGTGTTTATAAATAACACAAATTTAGGAAACTAGAGGTGAGGGTAAAGAGGGTGCTAATACTTTGACATGTGCAGGTTCAGTCCATCTTGCTACACTACTCACAAAAACATTTAAAAAGTGGAACTATCAAATCCAAGTTAAAAAATAATAATGAAGGTGTGTAATGTATAATTTTCCAAATACATTACTGTACAGGGTACCAGAATTCAGAATAACGTTGACATTATCTTACTTATTTGTTACAGAGCCCAATAAATGGCTTATATGTTCTTGTCTGATGACAAGTTTAAAAACAATTCTGTACTCGTATGAAAACCACAGTATCATACTGCTTGGAAACCAACTTTCCCATAAAATAAGTAAATTGCATGGAAGTGGAATAAGTGCCAAGAGTATGGAAGGGACTATAGTAATGGCAAGCAGGCAAGGCTGAACCCACACTATATTACCTTTAAGTGTAAAGGAGAGTGCTTCAGAGAGTAAGTCCAAGGGACTACTTTTCATGGCAAGGCAGTGAAAGAAGTGAGGCTGGATAATGTGTGCTAAAGGTATTTAGGTGATGATAAGAGTAACAAAAGAAGTAGTGGTGATGACAGCAAGCAGCTACTGAGAGACCAACCATGGTCATAATATTACTAGGCTGTAAATAAGTGGTGGAGGGAGGCACCTGATGCTACTACATACACTAAAACTGAGAGAATCATCTCTTTAACAATAGTGGGCTCAGGCTCAAGGGGAAACATTATATGATAATGATAACAGGTGGTGCCATCAGCATTCTGGAAGGTAGAAGTCATTCCCAAGCTCACAGTTGTAGCTCCTCAGGCCAAGGGGAGGGTACAATACATTTTTGCTGCTGCTCGTGGTCAAATAGTCCTTTTAAAAGTCAGCTAGATCATACACAACCAAAATTATTATGCAAGCTTATATAATTGAGTAACAGCAAAATAACCAAGTAAAAGACAGTTGGGCTTCCATCATAACATTCAACATCTTTTATATTCATTACTTTTCTTCCATCAAATTCACATCATATTTAAGAAAAATCATAGCTTCCAATGTAACATCACCTGAAATGCGAACTTTTCTATTCATGTGATGCTAATTAACATAAAATGAGTTTATGAGAACGATACTATACTCCAGACTCCCTTGCCCTCCCCCAGGCCGATGTGAGCGGCACTAGCACCAGTGTGGTTGGTCACCTCACGTTCTATGATGCGTTCAACAGTCTCGGTTGTCTGCACAGTCAAATCACCCGTGCTGGGGTCCAGTACTGGCACCGTCTTGCGCTGCACTGTCTCCGTCAGGACCGTGTCTCGCTCTGCTACAATCTTCTCCTCGTTCTCGTTGGACTGAGGCACCACCACCAGCCGCGACCACTTGCGGGGCACACTCTGCCTCGGGCCAACACACTCAACACCCACTCTCAGTTTTTCACAGTGCCTACCAAACTTTCCAATAATTATGTCTAAGCAGCAACTTACTATTATTGTCTAAACAACCACTTACAGTACTAATATATAACTCTCACATTGTTATTTTTGTTTCTTATTGAATTTTTCTTCCACAAATTATCAAGGTGTTCTTTAAATCCCCACCTTCATACTAAGCTCTTCCACTACACTTAACCTTATTGTTATCTGTTAAGTTACTAATCTTCCCACTGAGTTATGAAATTAATCATGTCTTCAATTTACAATACCTGTACTGTATAACTCCTTATATACTTTATGGACATATACTTAGTCATATTACGGTACTGCATTTACAAACAAGAAATTTACAAGAGCAAACTTTCAAATTACTGTACTGTGACCATTATTCTGCACATTGCATGCAGCCATAGATATACTTACAACAACCATGCAATACCACTCGGAATAATCCCATTTCAATGTTTATAATGTTACTCTACTCCAATGTAAAATACAGTAACACCATGCAGAAACCTTACCATCCTTTTTTTAAATTATGTATACATATTATATTTCTAACTTCATACTAATTCTAATTTAAAAATTCTTACAACAGTTAACTGTACTATTGTATTTAATATCACTTTTAAACATTCTAATACATATCTTAGTTAGTATTCAATAATTTCTCGATATTTTCATGCCATAATTTTCAATGGAACACTTTTCATCTTCCAAACGAAACTATATTAACAACTGTTACTGTACAGTATAATCATACTTAGTTTTCCATTTTACTAATCATGAAAATTTCAGCAGTCACAACAGCTATTCGCTACATTCTGAGTGACTACAGTTTCTAAAACTAATATATTTGCAGAGCTACTGGGCAGGAGTGCTATGGTGGTGCATTGTGAACCAGCCATCAGTACTGTGTGTGATTCATGAGATGTGTTGCTGGGAGTAATGATGTGACAGATGACTTGAGAATTGTGTCATGGAAGAGTAGTGTTCTTCTCTAATTATTACAACCTCAGTCTTCTAGTGTTCTCACATTGCATGTCTCAGTACTGTTCCCATTAATACAAATACTTAAAATCATAGGTTATGCTTTGTATCTTCTTAATACAGTATGCTGCATTTTTATAGTTTGATAGCTTAGTCTTAATCAGCATATATTAATATGCATATATATGAGAAATATATGTTACAATACTTACTGTACTATGAAATATAATGGGTATATTCAATATTTCTTATTACAATTACAGTTATTTAAGGGAAACAAAAATTGTGTTATATAAAAGATGCAAAATATGTTAATAATTTTAATACATGCATGTGTAATTTGCTGATCATTACCATACACTAAATTAACGTGCTTCAGAAATAAATAACCAGATGAGAAAAAATGATCTATGTTGAATGTTGTCTTCCCAGTCTGTGCCACATTTCAAGGACAGTAACTACGCACTATAAACTAACACTCAATGGGGGTTAAAACATAAAGAGTGCTTTCGTGCAAATATTATTACTTACGGGCATGTTATTTTCTTGGTCCAGGTTGTTGCAGTTATTAATTGAGTTGTCATTATTAGTGTTATCTGAAATGAGGGCAGACACACAAAACATTCAGACAAACAGGAAGCTAATATTCCACATAGAAGACTATCAAGTGATGAGAGTGGAAGTGAGCACTGTAACCAATCATACAGGTTCACTAGTCACTGTTCTCTGCAGAAAACAGACAAGATGCAAATAAATAGTTAACTGTAATCCCATATCTGACTTATTAAGCAGTAAAAGGTTATATAGTGTGACTGGCATGGAAAGCACACACATGCAGTAAGTGTAAAGAAGTACCAATTGGTGTGTTTTGTTTTCTTTATAGTTAATGACAATATTCATTCTAGTAATGGATTTCAATTCCAAAATACTGGAACAAATATCTCAATAATACAAATTCAGTAACTGCTTTGATATTATAATTCCAACTGGTTACAATGCCTGATGGGCCATAGCTAATACTGTACTGAAATAATTAAGAACCTCATGACCAAACTTTGAAATGTCTGTAAGTCAGTTATGGTATTATCATATACAACTGAAAAATTACAAACCAAAGCTACAAGAGGGCAAACGGAAGGACAAAATACGTACAAAACTGAAGAGGCAAGAGATCAGAGCATAAATACATGTACTGTATAATATAATATGAAACCCAAGGGAACTCCTGCAATTATGTAGTAATATTATAGCTTAGATTCTTTCCATATATCAAATAGAATAACTAGCAACAGGTCACCAATATCAGTTCCAAATCCTTTACACCACAAAGAAAAGAAATCGGTGTATAATTTCATAAGGCACCAAAAACATGTGAAGGTACCACAATACCATTTCCAAGACAATACAGCAATACATCCAGAAGCCATTAGATATATTTAAAAATAGTAAACCACAGAGCAATATATAATCATAAGCAGTCAACCAAGAAACACATTAGACAAGATCTGTATCATGTGAAAGGATACGCTGAATGATCCCCAAGAATATACTGGGCTTGTGTGAAACCTACACTCTCACCATTGCATTTATTCCGTGTTTATCCCTTGGCTCTAATCACTGTGCTGTGGTGTGCTATATTCTAGCATACATACTGTAGTCATTCACATATAATGACATTGCTCCACCCTTTCTTTCCCCCTAGCTCCGGTACTTGTTGTATAGAAATATGTTCACCAAAATTACATCAACTACTACTGCTTTTGTACAAACTTAAGCCCTCTTTTCTAATTGTAGTAAGTTCCTTTTACTGCAGCACATTTATTGTCAGGGTGAGTAAATGATAAGAAAATATCTAACAATTAACTTACTTTTTTCCCTCTCTCCTAAACTACACAACTATAGTTTATCAGAAAATTGAAATACACTAGTGTTTTCATCAAACACCCCTGATTGATGCTGATGATAAATTTTTGGAGAAAATAAATCAGGGAATATATTAATTAATGCATTTTCCTTACCATTGGAAGTCTCCGACAGCTTTTCAATCACATACTGGGCTTCCATTGCATCCTGAAAAACAAAGACACAATATAATACTGGTATACATAAAATCTAAATATATGCAACATTGTACAAGCAATAGTCACCCATAGTAACAGTTATAAATTTAAGTACATACACAGTGTACAGCATTTCTATTACAGTATAGTTATGAAAAAATTCATTGTAAGCTCTATTACACAGTACACCTTAACCTGAGGGACATAAACACTTGCTGCAGCCTCCACAAACCCACACCATCCACTACACTACATGGCACAACACGCACACATGCCAAGGAACATAAAAACAACACCCAGTACACAATACCATACACAAATACTATCATCTCTTACACCTTGCTCACCCCAAACCAATCTCCTAAAACATATCCATACTCAAATCACTTATCAATCCATCCAAACACTCAAGAAAAAACTCGGTTGCATGCACGACCTCCAGACATCCACCCATCTGAATCCTCCCTTCCCCTTGAGACAGAGTCCACCTGGCCAGGCTGCGGTGTGGCCACCACCCGGCCCTTCTGACATATCAGAAAAAGTTGGATGGAGCCATTGTAGAAACCTGTTTGCGATGCAACACAGCAGCCCATTCTATTAAACACATTATGGAAGACTGCAATGTACACAACCACACTTGTCAAAAACACAACATACACTCTCTGAAGGTACTGTGGGAAAGCCAGCATAGGCCATGGCCTTCCTCAGGAGCTTGGGGCTGCTCAGCCAGACAGCTTGAGGAACTTCAACAACAACAACCGAAACACAATGACCTACAAAATACCTTCTTTGAACATAAGGGGCTGGATCCATAAAGGTGGTATAGATGAAAGGTGAAGGAAGTTGTAAGGAGGTGATGAAGTAATGGGAGGAATACAAGTAATTGGTAGTTGAAGCGCTATGGGAGGTGAGGGTTGGGTGAATAGAGCGATATACACACAAAATATTTATAAGGTTATAGAACTAAATCATGAGATGTATTGCTCCATCAGAGATATTTCTTGTACATACATCTTCGAGACTTTTGAGCCGAGCTTGTCTCCATGCAGCTTTCTTTTCAGCTTCTGCTCTTCTTTTGTCAGCTGGAGATAACTGGTCAGCCTCCCTAGATTCTTTTTCTCTAGACTGTGCTCTCCTCTCAGCCTTAGCAGTCCTTACCAGTGCATTCTCATTACTCAATCTGGTGAAAATTATGTTAATAAAAATATTGTATACAAAAATATCAGTAGAAATATCTTCTTAACACTTGTTACTGTCACTATTGCAATTTCCCTACAGTAGAGTATGAGAAATCTGAAAATCTTATGATAGACAACCTTTCAGATTATCTTTTTATAACAACAGATTTCACAAACCACCTGCATACAGTAAAAAAATTCCGTGTTACCGAAAAATACCCCCCAAAATACATATAAATATTTGTATTACTTTTAAATACAGGTTTCTCTGTCAAACATAATTTATGAGGTAGAAAGGGGGTGGTGGGAGGATCGCAGCTCTTGCCAGGCAGCGTTGCCAGGTCTGCTTGACAAAATTTCCCTAAGTTCACCTTTAAAATGTTCCTTTTTGCCTCAATAATTCCCTGTTTTTTTCTTGAACAATTATGGTCTTCTTAGTACTTCATCTGGTAGAAATTTGCCTGGTTATTCTTGAACAATCTTTATATAATTTCCCTGTGTGGACTTCAAAATTCCCAAAAACAGATAAATTTCCCTGCACTTGTTGCCAGGTGCAGGGAAATTATATAAAGATAGTTCAAGAGTAAACAGGGAAATTTCTACCAGACGAAATACCAAAAATAAAGACTATCAATGTTCAAGAGAAGAATAAACAGGGTTTTATTGAGGCGAATAGGGAAATTCTGTTGTTGAAGTTGGGGATATTTTGTGCATCAGTCCTGGCACCACTGGCTGTCACACGTAATTTATGAGTGTCGGGAGGATCGTAGCTGACAGTTTGACACTCGTAATTTAATGTCTTATGAGGTCTCAACTTCTTAGTGGTCTTCTTTGGTGGTTTATTAGAGCCATCATGAATTATATCACAGGAGATTACTTTTTCGGTATTTTTTTTCAATTATTTGGGATATAGTAATTATGGGTAAAATTGGTGGGCCCAAAAAGTTCCGGGGTAGCGAGCATTCCGAGGTACTGACCTCCGGATTAAGGGACTTTTACTGTAATTTAAACTGTTTCACTGATAAGAGGAAGTCACATATTGTACCATACACTTATGGCACCTTTTGTATGGCTGTCAATTCCTACCTACTGTTATTATTTACTACAATGAACAGACACAGAGTGCAACTTAATACAAGTTTTCAACTTATCAGAGGTAAGTCTCAAGCCATTGACTATGCTAATATCCACCCAAATTCAGAATGCCAATAGAGCTCTACTATACTTTACCTTTGTGAAGAATCCTTGTCTGAGAGACCATCAAGAATGTCCTGGTCAGAGTAGGTGCGGTTGTGGTATCCTCCACCACCTACACCAAAGTGTTGCTCGAGATCATCTACCATCTCCTCCATGTCTTCTACTCGGGAGAGGTTAGCCAGCTGCTCTGGTGTCATGCTGGCCACTCTTCTATCTGGTAATGCCAAGTGAGATGATGAGAAGATGTGCTCACATATTAATTGTTATCAGGCAGAAGATACAGTAATCAGAGAAACATTACCTTTTTTTTTTTAAGTATACCTATAAGATAAAATTTAATACAACAAAATGTAAAATGACAAGATACCATATATGCCGGCGTACAAGACGACCCCCAAACTCCTAGGGAAATTCTCAGTCGTAGTATATGTTCAGCGTATAAGACGGGTACGAAATATGTACATACGTGTGTGCGCTAACAGAAAAAATTGAGATTGGAAATGGGAATATTCTGGTATATAAAAAGAAAGGAAAAGAAAGAAAGGGATTTGTAGTTCTGCACCAAACCACTGTACAGTAAAAGTCCTGTAATCCAAATTGCAGGGGACTGAAGGTCATTCGGACTAATGGTTGGACCTCCAAATAAAGATATGGAAAAAGAAACACACAAATTATAGGATTACAGTAAACCCTCGTAATTTCGGATCAATTGAGGGGAGACCCTTGTCGAGTTATCAGAAGATCCGAGATATCCGAGAGCTTAAATTTGATGCGTACAACTGTCTGCCTGCAAACCCGCTCTCAAAACTACGTGTGCTTTCACTCGTATCTCTGGTTCCCTTACACAGCTAATGACTAAAAATAATTCTAAACTTGAGCCCAAAGTATGGAAAATGAATATTTTTAAAGGTTGTTCATTCTAAAAGGTTGAAGTTCCTCAAGCTGTCTGGCCGAGAAGCCCTGAGCTCCTGAGGAAGGCCATGGCCTGAACCGGGCTTTCCCACAGTGCCCTCAGAGAGTGTATGTTGTGTTGCTGGCGAATGTGGTTGTGTGTATTGCAGTCTTCAATAATGGGGTGCTGTGTTGCATCCTGGACAGGTTAGGCCTAATAGCATGTGTAGTGAGTGACGAGTTGACAAGTTCAGTTATCACCAATAATTCATGAGCTTCTACTCATACAAACACATTTCCTTAGTTTATAATAATTATTCTTTGTAATATTCTCATATAATCACTTGCACTTTTCACCATATCAAATGTCTGTACCGGGATATGTGTTTAAAGTATGAAAAATGCCCGTATTGAGAAGTTGTTCACTATAAAGGGGTTAGGCTTATCAAGAGTGTATCAAGCGAGCGTGAGTGATAGTGGGGTGGAAATTTCAGTTATAACCAAAACCCATTGAATTTTCATTCATGCACAAACATTCCTTAGTTTGTATTAATTAATTTTGGTAATTTTCTTTGAAAAATCACTTCCACTTAATATTAGTTTGGGCATAGGTACACCTAATAGGTGGGAGAGTGTGGATGGCCCAGCTGTAAGCGAATCACGTAGGCATAATATATGACGATACACCAAAATTGAAATATTTATTACCACTTTAAAAAATACACCCCTCCAATTCAAGAGCCAAATTTTTTACCCGGAGTATAAGACAACCCTATATTTTCAGAGCACTTTTTATGGCTTCAAAAGTAGTCTTATACGCTGGCATATACGGTAGTTATGATGGATGGTGCAAGTTTGTTAAGTAGTAAATAAAGCAAAGTGGATAACAAAGTATACCTGGCATACTGTATCCTATATAAAAATGCGTACAATATTGCAACGAACAAAGATGAACAAACTGAACCAAAGACACAACCTCCTAGTGGAGGTAATAATTAAGATAGATCAAATAATATTTTTTGCTTACAGCATTACTCAAAATGTTTAACAGTATTCAGCCTGTATTTCTAAGTTGCTTTTCATATCTATAAGCAGCTTTACTATATTACTGCACTGAAAACAGTCAAGGATAGAGGATGATGATGATAATAATAATGAAATATAGTTATGAGAATGGTAAAGGTAAAACAACAGAAAGTATAATTTTAATTTATAATTTTTAAAGTTTATATTTTACAAGTCATGTAGAGTATATATCTACTTTATCATCATTATTCATGCATTATATCCTTTACACTATAACAAAAAACAAAAAACACATGATTATATATAAGAGTCACAGCCAAAGACATTTTTAAAAAGAAAATTGGACATATGCTCGAGGCATGGCAAACTGCAATGCAAATATCATTATTATAATTCACCATTCTAATACGAGAAATTATTCCAACGCTTATTTCCAGAGTTGGAATATTATGTTAAGACACCAACCTTCATCTTCTTTCATCTTGGCCACTTCATCTTGACTCAGGAAGGAGAATTTCTTGTTTTCTGTAAGGAGCAGAGTCATGCAGGGTCAACAATTTACACTCATGCAGCTGGTCTAATACACTCCAGCAATCCTGCTACCTTACACAACATAAAAATAATGGGTGTATTGTTAAGTGTTTGATTATTTAAAAATTAAGCTAGAGGAATTATATACAAGGCAAAAATTAAACATATGACAAGCATTGCACCTCAAAAATAAATGACTACATCAGTGCATCATTAAATAAAATAATAAAATTAAGATAAATATAAATTCCGGCATTCATAAACTACACAGGTTCTGTTCTCAACATGAAAAACAAATGTTGAGACATTACAATACAGTACTCTCATTTCTTAACCACTTCCCTCAAACCTATCCTCTGATAAAGAAGCACACACACATACATACATATAGGATGTGAAAAACCTTCATACTCTACAGCTTCTTAGATGAACATTTAGCTACGGCAAAAATATGAGATTTTTAGAAGAGGTTAATGGAAGAATCTGATTGTAGTATTGTAGTGAATTTCAAAAGAACAACTGATTTATCAAATATTTGGTGGCATCAGACACAAGTTGGATCTGATTGTATTGTACTGTACATACACTCATCACTTTCATTTATATGTGCATGCAGTCACATCGGCATGAAAGTATAAACCTGGATAGTCTGGCAAATAAATCTAACAAATACTCACACATTCACACTGTTGAAGTAACATGCACAGTGCATACAAAGGAGTATCAAGCCACATCTCTACCTTAATATACACACACTAATGCATGTGTAAGCACACAGCTAATCACACACTCACCATGCAAATTATTAACATGGTTTTTACATGGTTAAGTGCAGTTGCAAAACAGTAAATACAATGAGTTGTGAATGCACACTTATTAAGGTTAATCACTAAGTATCAACAATTACGATGATCACTGAAATTACCGTATTTCTTACTGTGAAAACCCAATCTACTAACCTTTTGGTGGACCATCTTTGTCTTTTTTCATCTCGTTCTCAAAAAATTTCATTCGGTCTTTTAAAGTCACCTTCTTCACCTCTGCCTGGGTTTCTTCCACCTGTTGATGAGGAGGTTATGAAATTGTTATAATCATCATTATTAATACACTATTTCCCTTTTACAAAAAAAATAATGAACATAAATGGAAGTATTAAACAGACAATAAAGACAGGAACACTTTTGTATGGAACGAAGGTCATGAACATCAAGTAAAAAGTTAATTCGAAAAGTAAATTCAAATTCAGCCAAAACACCATATAGAG
Organism: Petrolisthes manimaculis; assembly: GCA_034508575.1. Taxonomy (NCBI): domain Eukaryota; kingdom Metazoa; phylum Arthropoda; class Malacostraca; order Decapoda; family Porcellanidae; genus Petrolisthes; species Petrolisthes manimaculis. The sequence continues at coordinate 300,007 of JAWZYT010001721.1, forward strand.
AAGCATCCCTAAAGTGGTGACGTCAAGCAAGGGTATGTTTGTGACAACCTACACTGTACTGTATTACATTATGCTTGACAGTCATAAAGCCACTGCACCTATTTTTCAGATACTTTTTTGAGCAATGGTACAGTACAGTGTATCAAGAACCCAAGCATCAAATGAGTATGACCAATGCACAACTATGTAGAGACAACTAAGGACTCATGTTCCCCAAGGTAAGAGGAACACCAACTCCAGACATCTGATTAATTTGCTTCAGACAAAGAGAAGGGGTACACTATGCCACTCCTGGCACCAAAACAAGAATAGGCAGTGACAAAAGATAAGGAAGAGGTAAAGTTCATGTATATAATGGTGCGAAGATCAACTAAGTGCAATCTGTCTTATTTTTAAATGTGGTAAATCAAGTCTCATTGCTCTGAGACAGCATATGGAGCTACTGTATTCTGGTTTACTGTACAGCCACAATCAAATAACCACCAACACTTTTCTTCCATCATGCAAATAAGTCAATAGCATATCAAAATATAATCATACAACACCTTATGTCAACTCAACCCCTTCAATTTTTATTATGAGGTGCTGTAAAATTATACACGTGTTGTTCGTTATTACCAAGATATTTACTACGATGGAAGGAAAGTGTCGGTGGATATTTGATTGTGGCTGTACATGACCAATAATTTTTTTTACACATATATATATATACTGTATATGTATATATATATATATATATATATATAATAATAATAATAATAAAACACTGTACACTGATATGTATTGTTACAAGTGTTGGAGGGAAGGAGAGACGATGTTTCTGTCTATAATTATATATGTATAGCATTACTAGGACCAGTGTCATATTTTTTTTTCACTGCACACAAAAATCACCACCAATAATGTACAGAGTACTGTATGATAAGTAACAACAAAACACCAGAACTACAAGTGGAATCATATTAAAGCAATAAAAAACTACTAGTATCACAGAGAATCAAAATAAGAACAACAACAACACATCAGTAATATTAATGACTACTATAGGTTATATTACAAAACAACAACATGAGCTTACCAAGTAGAGAAAAGCATAAATGGCAAAGTGGGATTAAAGCTAAATGTCCAGGCAACACAAGAGTAAAGCATAAGTTACTCCACATACCTTTCCCCTGTTGAACTTTTTGTTAGTATGGCTAGAAGCAAAGTCGACCATGTCTTCAGAGAAGTGTGGTGGGGGTGTGGGGGTGTGGGATGGGGGCACTGGGGAGGCAGCATTACTAAGGTCACCACCATTGGCACTGGATCGACCCAGGGCGATGGGCTATATGTTGGTTGGTTGGGTAAGGTGGATTGTGGTAGGGAAGGAGGGTTAATAAGTTAGTAAAGGCAACCAAATAAACTACAAAGCTGGATATTAGTGACAAAAAATATATATCCTTAGGGAAATGTAATGCAGTCATAAAATTGGAGGCTACTGATTATTCTAAAGGCCACAAGACGTTGTGATACTGAAATACTGTAGTACAGTACAGTAATACAGTACTGTATATTTATTGGCACAGGTTGGAGAATTTAGTAGCCTCCAATTTACTGACATCTTACCCCCAAACTAAAACACCAACACACTCAATTTTACAGCTAACCCTTTTGAGAAAATAATACAGTGAAAGCTCTCCTTTATCCGGCATTCTGGTAACCGGAAACTTCCCGTATCCGGCATTTTTTTCATAAAGATAAATTTCGCCAAAAAGAGCTGTAACGCTCACCCGCTCAGAGCGCAGAGTGACGAGTGTTAAAAGTGAAGAGAAGTGTACTGTACTGTTACTTTACAAATGTAAATACAGTATTACAATTCGTATTAAGCATATTAAATGCATATAACAATTCGCAGACAACTCATGACTGAAATGAGTCGTCGTCATGTGTGGTGGTGGTAAGGGGAGAGTAAGGGGAAGGGGGGAGATACCACGTGATATCGTTTGTTTACATTTTATTAATATGCATACTCTGGTTTTCCTTCTCCTTTCTCTGTTCGAGAAAAACCTTCTATTTTGATATGGAAGAATATGGCCTTCCGTTTTGGAAATGCACCACCTGACATGACTGATGAGTGTTGAAGCTGGTGGTTAGCTCGTAATTACTAAAATCGAGTCACACACAAGGCAGGCTAGGCCTATATTCCTTTGACCTTGAGCCAGGGTGACTGGAGACTGAGGGTAGGGAGGGGAAGGAGCACGGGGGAAGTGGTGGCAACACATGCACACACACACACATCACGGACGACAGTGATCTAATTTCCTGACATATTTATTATAATTTTGCTCGTTATGTATAAGAACTTCTCGGATTTATTTGAGTCAACTGTATATATACATAAATAGGTATGTAATGATGTGTAAATAATGTACCCACCGAAATCCTTGCATCGGGGTCTATTAAATAGTGGTTTAACTGTATTTGTGAAAGAATGTAGAGTAACGTAATTTTAAAGTACACTTTCTTGTATCCGGAAATTTCTCGTATCCGGAACGTTCTCGGTCCCACTGGTGCCGGATAAAAGGGCTTTCACTGTAATACCAATGCCCTCAGGTTGTTAGTTGGCAGTTATCCACAATTATGTTCATTATAACCTTCACTGCCAGCTGGGGTAAGTAATGTATGTAATCTAATACTGTAGAAAATGCTGTAAAAGAACTTCATAATTCGATTAACTCAGTTGTGACAGCTTAGTCTTACACAAGACATATACTGTACTGTAAGTACATTACATACTGTACTATACTTGAGTTATACATGATTTGGATACCTGGAAAGTTTCCATTGACGAAGATGGTCAAACAATAAGCATTTAGAAAAATTCTTCAATGGTTAAAAAATCACCTGTGGACTGGATTAAAATTGCAAAATAAATATAACAGACAACATGTGTTAGTTAGTTTGCCTTATCTCTAATGACCACATTGGAGTAGTCAGGAATGAATGTTGTTACGTCATTATGAAGATACTTGTACATTACTTGGCACATCAGATAATATCCAAAGGGGTTAGCTTTTAATACATGCTATAAGGAGTCATAAGCTGTGCACACATTATTATAACACATTAACCCTATCGTGTATAGGTTTACTTACATATACAACCACAATCAAATAACCACCTACACTTCCCTTCCATTGTGCAAACAAATCAGTAATCATATCAAAATATAATCATGCAACACCTTACGTCAACTCAACCCCCTCAGTTATTATTATGAGGTGCTACATAATCATATATGTGTTGTTCTTTATTACCAAGATATTTACTACGATGAAAGGAAAGTGTCGATGGATATTTGATTGTGGCCGTACATTACAATAGCCTCGTGAGCATGAATATTCAATTTCAATATTAAAATCCAGACACGTGCAGAATTCCCACCAGCTGATTGATACAGCAGAACACAATACATTTTAATACAACTTAAACAAATCTGAAGCACCCAAAGAAAATATACAACAAAACATAAATATTATGCAGAGCACATGCATGTCCACTAAATGTAACAAGGTCAATATTCTCCCTCACAAAAATTAAATAATAACAATATACAAAATAATATAACATCAAGCTATCATTATTTACTTAGCATTGTATATTTAAATCTTAGTAGTCTACATGCAGGGCTTTTACAAGTACTGTACTGAAAACATAACAAAATTTGTATTAGTAGAGCAATTCCACAAGTTTATATATTTAAAATAACTTTGGTATCATCCCACTTTTGCTATGGGTGTAAATGATACATTGGAATAGGTAATTAGAACCAAAAAGAAACGAAAATATTAAGAAGCAGGCAAAGGGTAAATATACGTTATAGAGCACTATTTAAGGCCATACTAAAATAAATGGTAAATAACTATGAAAACTAATCAATTATATCTACCTTTTACAATCCTAAGGCAGTGGTATCTTTGATTAATTTCAGCAACTTCACATATTTCTATACTGATAATATGATAACGAAGTCACTGATCATTACCTTTCCTCATCAATTCAATATTACAAAAACAAGTATACTGTAGTACCAGGCCATATACCATACGTCATTTGGTAGTACTGACATGGTACAAGATAATCGACAGAGAAAAGATCATAAATCAATTAAAGACAATAAATTAAACAAAATTCTCATCAGACACTGTATAAAATGATGGATTGCTTGATATTTGGCGCCGCAATAATGAGGTCATATGGTAGACACTGTATAAGCATTACGTAAAGCACGGGGAGTACAGAGTGGCCCATAATCCTACTTGTAACTCATTGTAATTCACCAAACCTTGAGTATACCAGTACAGTATGTCTCACAATGAACACTATTTGTGGAGGAGTGAGTCTTTGCGGACAATGTTTTCCTATTCCACCACCCTTTCTGTAACATGAATTTTAATGATTACTTATTTTATGGATGTAAATATAATGATCATCCTTATAATAATAAAAGGTACGTCATGAGATTACTCAACGCAGTTCCGGTGTAACTCCTGGGTAGTGTGAGAAATAATTATTTAATATACAAAACAGTGTGCCTCAAGGTCTGAAGAAGCTCTAGTGCCACAGAAACTTCCCCTCCACAAATATGTCTAGTTTACACAATACAATCTGTCTGTGTACATTACAATTTTAGGTCATATTAGTTCATATAGTATTGTGGGTATGTTGACCCTTACCTGATTCATGCAAGTCAAATTGCCCTTTATAATTATACCCATAAAAACAGGAGAAAAGGGGTATGAGAAAATATCATATACCTGTATATTACTTTCTATATAATATTATGTACTGTATATAAATTCATAAATATGTACAGTACAAGGTGCTAGCTTAGGACACCAGCAGTAGTATAAGGTCAATGAAACATCCCACACACACTCAACAATCACACCAATATCCATGCTGGGTACAGTACTCTCTGTCATTAAGAAATAAAATATCACAATAAGATGACAACCCTTTACATGAATTTTAATTATTATATTTTATGGAGATGTAAATATAATGATCATCCTTATAACAATTAAAGGTACTTTATGAGAGTACTCAACACAGTTATGGTGTAACTCCTGGGTAGTGTGAGATATAATAATTTAATATACAAAATAGGATTATATATATTAATACCATTCAAATTTACAAAGCACACTTTTATGGACACATTTCACATAGATTAGTGTAGCAAATGTACAATAATACATATACACTTACTCATCTGAATACATATATTCAAAGATTTACAAGATACCAGTATATGTCACAAAACATAAATTCCCTAACAGTTATTAACTTATCAACAGTAAATTTCCAATAAAAATAACTGATGACCCACCTTCTAATATTATTTCTCTTTACTGGGATCAGACGTTGGACGAGTTTCTTTCACTTTCCTCTATCCTTGGTAAAGGGTTCCATGGACCTTGTATATATAGATACTCACATCTCCAATTCAAATTCAAAATTTCCAATCTTTTCCATGTCAACAATAGGTACTGACTTATGATTCTGAACCTTTAGATACTTTCTATATCTCTTCCTCAAAAAAGAAATAACATTCACAACCCCTTTTTTGTAATAAAAGATACAGTACTAAACCTTAATGTCTTATCATCGTCATTATTACTGTAATTTTTTTCTCATATGAATAAAAAATACTGCGCAAGCGCAAGACTCTATGACCAAAGAACTTTAAACAACTTAAAAATCCTCATAGGGCTTTGTCAAGGCAATGTTTATGTAACTTGGAGAGCCCTTTGTAGCCATGGGATTACTAAACATTAATTATAATACCTTGTAGTGAGAAAATAGTACCAGCCCTGAAAGGCCCTATGGTATTAAGATGAGAGGAAAAGGTAACAAATTATGAGAAAGGGACAAGTATAGAAACAACAATAACAAAGATAGGAGAAATACAAATAAAAATAAAGGCATAAAGAGGAAGGAGTCCGATAGAAAATGGCTGGATACAAAAACGAAATTCACAACTGAAGGAACAAAGAGCATAAGAATGAATATACAGTTTACATACACAAATACAATTAAGGAAACGACGGGGGTCTCACCGAGATGCAACGTGCATCAAACCTCACAACTCAAGTACACTATGAGAATATTAAACAAGTACAATATGATGTACAATGCCTGTCCATTAAATGGTTAATAATATTTGTCTGATGGGTCAATATACAGTATATGTCAGACATATACATTCTGTGGCAACAGAATAAAATTTGAATTCCTCATCTTGTACAGCGATAATATAATCTGAATCTGTAATGAACTAATGTATAACCCTTTTAACACTAAATTTCTCATAAGGCCTCATGACCTTGTGTTTTTGATAAATTTGGAATTAAATAACTGAATGTGACTATAGTACAGTATGCCTGATGCAAAATTAATGTAAAATACACATGGCATATACAGTCTGTACAGTACATGTAAATTTGTTTCTATGTATTCAGACACACTCATTCTCTACACAAATACAATACTTGATATACAGTATTCATCTTCAGGGGTTTAATCTATTATATATAACTTTATCTCACCACACTCGGTCAAAATATTAAGACTGTTATCTGTAAACAAAGGGTGTGACATCCATAACATGGGTACGGCCAGCGAGTTCACACAAGGTTGGGGCACAGAGCATCAGGCTTCATAGGCAACACAATTTTAAGAGATGATCAGCTTCAACTGCTGCAATGAAATATTATAAGGCTTTTTACCTATAGGATGGTGTAAAGCTAATAATTACCTAAATAAATCCCATCAAATTCATTTGTTTAAACTACAGTACTTGACATACATAATAGTAATTAGCAATGAATGTTGCATATTATTAACACAGCATTATGACTCTAAAACGAACAGTACTATTAAAAAGCTTTTAGATATATACATACTGTATATAAAATAATCTGTATAGAATATGCTGCCTGGGGTGAAAAAGAAAATTGTTTATAGTACAGTAATGAAATGCAATGGAAATGAAAAATGTTGTCTGCTGCTGACAAACTGTAAGAAGGAAGCCACATGATTGACACAGGCTTTAGTGAGGAGAACTTCATGTTACAACAGAATAAAAGCCTAGTAGAGAAGACTTATAAGTCACACCACTAATCCCCTCTCACTCCTGGCTGCCATTGATACAGCCAGACACATCTTCAAACTTCATTTCCACACCAAAACTTGGGTACAAATATATTTACAAATCTCTAAAGGAATACCTAAATGCAAGTGAGCATGTATAATTGGTCCATCAACAATTTCTTTCCAAAATAACTGCAAATTGCTGGATCATCCACACAATGGATGTCCAGGATGTAACTAACAAAAACGAATGCATGACATCTTACACATCAGAAAATCTGAACCTTTGGTGATAGCTATTATCATTATTGTGCATCTTACTTAACCTTGCTAAAATAAATCTACAAGTAAGATCCATTCAAATGAAAAAATATAATAAAATATAATAAAAAAGTAAGAGCATCATTAATAACCATCTACTGTATGTATTGATTACCTGCAGAAAATATGTAACTGTATTTATCATTTATGCAATTTGTGATGTTCCAAATGAAGACTGTGTACTATAAAACAACTCTTCTCAGTCCAGACTTGTGTTCATTGGAAAAGTAAAACTAGTGATCAACTTTGTGAGGTACTGTATATATAATATATCCAATGCTGTTTTAAAAAAAAAATTATTTTACCAAATGTATATTAAATATTTCAAGGAATTAAAAAATTACCAAAAGACTATTATAAGGACAATTAATCAATATCATCATATTGCACAGCAGTTACTGAACATTGAGTCAACTTTAAATAAATTATTGTATACACTATTTATACCCAGTTTGTACATTAATACTGTGCCACTTCATTAGATATACAAAGCAATATGTATTTCAACTCATCCAAGTCAATTTCCTATGCCTGAACACTGATATTCCATGACACTGGGTATCCATTAACCAATGTTTATTGACAGTATTTTAGCCTCATACCTATGTAAATACAGTAATATCAATTATCAGCACGATACTCTTAGTGACAATCTATGGAATTTATGTAATTAGTAATATAATACAAATTACGCAAGATGCACTTAAAAGGGGAACTATAATATTCTTTTACAATATGTTCATGTACTGTACTTCAAAGTAAAAAAAAAATGCTATATTTACTATAAAGGATGCAGAATAAAATGTCATGACAGAAAATTGCAAGCTGATTATAACTCACCGCACAGAAGAAAGAAAATTAGTGCAGTCATAACAATACTTGATTATTGTCCAAATACTGTACTTGTGATACTAGTCAACCCACCGCCATTCTCAATAAATAGCTACAGCATCAACTAAAAACAAGATGCCTTTAGGATGTCTTTATCACATGTGTTCAGAAAGGTTTTAATAGGGATTTAAGGTAGAACATTATGCAAGTAAGGGCACCCAAAGTATCATACCATACCTGTAGATGAATCTACAGGTTTCTTGAATTTTAATTACTACCAGAAATCCAATAACAGTACAGTAGTACTTCAACGTTCGTGATACAGTACATGTACTTGGTTATTCCCGGGTTCAGTTTTGAGAAACATCTGGAAATGTTGCAAATCAACTTTGGAAATTTTTGTATCACCAACCAGTTTTTCACACAAACACCCGTATTTTGCTTTATACAGTAGCATGAAATACTATAATTATACCTAAATAAAATGTGTCACAATAAGCGACTGTAATGAATTATTTACTTTATACTTTTACACATGAATGGCCCCAAAACTTATGAGACAAATCTTTTCACATAAATAACTTACCAAGAACATGACAGCTTGCATAGAACAATAATATATTGTTCAAGGATCATTAGGGGAAGTGCAAATGTTGGAGGAGTATTGTACTCCACTACCAAATTCATTTCCTTTTAAAATGCTGTACTTATTTGAACACCAAAGACTACAAAAAAAGTTCTGTAAATATGTGTCGATAGAAATTATGGCAGTTGTCCTTCATTTTACCTGATATTTCAATAAATGTAAAAGAAAAAAGTACAGAAAAAAGTTAGCTCTTTAAACCTTAGGGGATTAAAAATTGAGATTAAAACCCATAAAATGCAAAAAAATTGTATGGCAACCACCAGGCAACAGTATAACTCACTAACATTTAATTCTCAAATATGCAAAATATTTTAACAATAAAATAAAACACAAAAACATGGGATGATATGTGAGTATGAGAAACTTGATGCTTCCACATGAACTTTTACTAAACAATATCTAACTCTTTTGGTCGAAGAGAATATATAGTCAACTATCCACTTACGCACAAATTTTGGCAAACCGTGAAGGTAACAACACCACATGTATAATATGCTGGTGCAATAGGATTCTGAAAACAATTTCCATCTTTTCTTGTATCTACTTGACGTTATTTCACAGATGATAAATATGAAAATACTGTAATTATGTTTATATAAAAGTGCACAGGCAGTCCTACTTAACCCTTAGGTGTTGGGTACAGCCTGAACACCGACCCTGGCTGCTGGGCAAATTCATTGTTTTTGTCATACAGTAGTTTTAAAACTTGGTATTACCATACAACCATAACTGGTGAAATTAAAAATAATTATTTCACATTAATATCTAGCAGCCTTTAGATGGGACAAGAATGAGTTTCATCAGAAATACTCATACAGTCTGGCTGCAGTGGCAGTGGGAGCAGAGGCAGTGCAAACAAGCTGAGTATGCAAGCACTGACCAAATTGTGTGGGATAAAATGGGTGAAGAACGGCAGGACATGGGTGGGTAAGGCCCAGCACAGGCATGCGTCAAATATAATACAGTACGTAAACACTTTCAACACAATAATTGAAAATAAAAACAATGGCAGTAAATTATGCATGCCATATGGTGTATCCTGTGCACTAGAGAGGCGCAATATGGTGTATCCCAACGCATAAGGGTTAAATCATTTGAAGTGGATCTGTGCAGAGGGAGGTGGGTAAGTGACAAGGGAGGGATCTGTGTGTGTATGTGTATGTGTGTGTGAAAACTCAAGGACTAAATAAAGACCATCTTGTGCAGTGGTTTGTAACCTTCCTAAGTGCCTGTACCCTTTGAGTATTCATATTTTCACATATCTCATACCTATGAATAGGAGGGTTCAACCCGCAGACCTGATATAGACCATCAACCTAGTATAACACGACTTGTAAGACAAACCTCCAGAAATGAAAGTAATTAATCTTAGTCAATGTACTATCCAGAAATTCCTAGGATACACTTTTATTATAAGTGTAAATCATTAAATTAGTTCACTTTGATTTAAAACAAGCTATCTATCTCCTCGGCTTCCCTTCCCCTATATGACGACTCATAATCACTATATGTTGGTTCTTTATATTTGTCCATTTGAGCACTGAATACTGTACTTCTGTCTGGCACAAGTTATGAAAATCAGTAAAATTATTTCACCCATTTCATTCTCTATAACTTGCACACAATCCTTTTATATAAGCATTTTTAACTAGGGTTTCTCACAGCAAGAGCTGAGTCAGAGCTGGTTTACTGATCAATGGTCATGGTCTAGTCTATGAGTTTTCTTGTACAGTACAGTACTCTATTATGAGACAACTAAATGAAGGGAACCACAAGTACAGAAGATGGGGAAAAAAAATGCTGCTGACTTTCACCCAATGTGATAACTTGCCCCAGGGCTACTAGTACAGTACAGTACTTGTATTAATGACTTTTAAAGTGTTCATCAGTATGATACAGTACTGCATAAATGGAAAGCTGCATTGATTAACCTGTGTAGTTAGTTAGCACTTCAAAGAAATCTCAGGTCAGTAAAAGATAACTTTGCTTTCCCATACCTGCAATAAAAGAAAACGATGTTTAACTAACCAAAAATGACATTTACAATGACAGTCTAACAATTACGTCCAGTCTTCTAAGTCTCTGTGATGGCAGTCATAACCAACAATATATCTAACACATGATGCTCCTGGATATGTTTGATCTCCCAATCACAATCATGGCACTATATCACAAAGGAAACTATAGATGCTCTTCATTTTGCTGAGAGAAATTACCCATCAAAATTAGGTCTGCATCAATATTAGAACTACTGTTCACAAGACAAGTCATTTTACTACCTGCATGACTTCATATCAAGTACTGTGCATTAACGATTTGATGGTACTCAACATAGAAAACATTTTTCTTTAATATATGTCAGCCTTATAAAATAGTGAAAGATTCTTTTTTACAAGCTAGTTATGAAAACCAGATGTGTATCTGTATGTAATGTTTATGCTTCAGGGTTGTACACTGATATGCCAAACTGCTGTAGGAGATAAAGGGGACATACTAGTCACTGTAGGAGTCACACATCTCCCTTGCATTACTCTTGAGGCCTTATAGTACTCTTTTATCCACCAGTTCATTTTACACTTAGTCACTCACTGAAGACCATCAAATGTTTTCCTGGGATTCTTTTATTCATTTTCATATTGTACAAACTCTGTGATGTACTGGGCCTGGACAGAACCTGTATTAAATAAGGAGTGTTATAATAATATGCTGATGTTTTATTGCAAGATTACTGTACCAGTTATATCAACCATGACATTACCATAATGAATAACGCCACACAACCAAATGAATTAAATAATTTTAGTTCATGGTAATTTGTCACCCTTCCTTTCTCCACACAGCAACCAGGCTAAACAAATGTATAACCCTGCATAAGTCTGCATGTATATATGTACGATGGAAGGATATATACAAGTTGTTATGTATATGAATGATTATATAGATTTTGAATTTTTCCTTGATATTTCTTTACTTAGAAACAATATAGGAAATGGCAACACATATTCTAAGCTATACATTATGAAAAATAGATATTCAACAAGAGCTAAAGGGTCAGATTTGCTTAAAATGTTAAAAAATCCCATGGAAGAGTAAAGCTTTAATACCAGAGTGCCACGCGAGCTTCAAACCACTAGCTGCCCTCATTCTCTCTCCAAGTCCGGCCACAACACTACAGTAGTTATATTCAAGTCCTGAGCTGGTATTTGATGTCTGGCATGTCCAGAGTCCAGACTGGCTGACTGTAAGGGGGGTGGGGCAAGGGGGCAGGGTGAGGAGCAGAAAGGTAGCTGCTGGGTAGGGGAGTGGGGGAGGAGGAAAGCTGAGCAGACAACCAAGACAATATGTGGTGGTGGTGGTGGTGGTGGTAGTGGTGGTGGTAGAGGTGGTGGTGGTGGTGGTGGTGGTGGTGAAAGCGGGCAGTTATGGGCCAAAGTGCTCCTGTCATTGTAATCTTGAGGGTTCAACAAATTTCTGTAAACAAGTTAAGAGTTTCTTTGTCAAGATCACCAATTTCATTTACTATACTGTATATTCCAGCTTTAAAAGCATACTGTTAAATATATATTTCATTGCTTTGGGGCCTCACATTTATTCAAGCAAAACAATGTTCAATTTTCTTGGCATAACAATGTACTATGTATTTCAACATGAGCAGTGCATATAACATGACAATACCTAAATAACAACATATACAATATAAAATAACATAACTATAAATACAAAACACATGAGGATAACAAGGGAAGAACTGGTACATGACATAGTGATGGACAAAAGCCAGGGTGGCTGCTGGGATAACATGGTTGAAGCAGGAACATGTCATGCACTGGACTAGTGTCATTCACTCTGCCAACACTGCATGCTGGCTCATTTATAATGTACTCATGCCCAATTTCATTAACATAATAACTTGAAACTGCAATGCACATTCCATTTTATAATTATTAATGATAGCATGCATTATATAACCAGGGATAATTTTTTTTTTTTTTATTATTAATATTCAATATTAGATAATAATTCATTTTCTGCCAGAACGAAATAGAGCATCATGTGTATCCAACATACACCACATTATTTCCATAGACCAGTGAAATAACTAAGTTATTATCCCTTGTTATGTAAAAATATATACAGCAGTGTTAAGTGGGATGCAAAAGTTTATTAACAATCAAACACTTGGTGAGCTACATCATAGCACTTAAAACTTAACAAAAAATCACTCAAGATATTATCCAAATAGTATAATGCATGAAAAATTACATGCCAATCTACAGTCTGGTGGGAAATACTATTACTAACATTACATATTCTTGAAAATTGTTTCAGGTTCTTGAACAAAGAAAAGGCAGTCAACTGAAGCAGACATGATGACAGGAACTATGAAGTGCTTCATGTGTTCTTCACTGATGTGGAGAAGGCAGGTACTATATGCAGTTACTTGTTGATGTTGCAGTACATACCATTATATTCTTATGACAATCACTTTGTTACCATGGTATATCATATGGATAATATTAGTTCTAGAACAACACATAATTCAATCAATGGTAGTTATCATACAAAAGGGCAATGATTATTCTATAGCATTTATTTTCTCAGTTGAAAGAAAGAAATGACAAAGTGGGACTAATCTGTATGGACGTTTTGCCTTTGGAAAGGGATGGAAGGAGGTGTGGTATGGGTATGTATAAATAAAGGATTAAGCAAGTATGAAGGATGGGTGTACATTTTTAGTGCAACAGATTGTATGGAGTAAGGTGAATGGTCATGGATGGAAGGGTTTGCATATTGTGAGTAAGTCTGGTAGTACAGTATGAAAATAAAAGGAAAGGATGGAGTCAATGTGGGTGGAAGTGAAGCAGTCAATGGAGTATGGAAAAGGTATTTTTGAAAGTGGTGAGGCATAGACAAAAAAATATATTCTGAAGATTTCTGGATAGGCAAAACATCAATACAGATTAATTCCATACTGGTGTTTCTTTCTTCACACTGTTTGCTTACCACACACTAAAGTTTACTTACTGAATATGGTTATTTTGGAGGTGGTTGGTGCTAATCCCAATGCCATTCCTGGTATGACATTTTTATATTTAAGGAAGGCTTGTGATATGTGCACTTTTTTCAAAACAGCAAGTTTTCCAAAATATGTTATATATTCATCCATAAATATCATAGACAGAAACTAAATATCAAAAGGAGGGAAGTCACTGCTGTAACTTTCAAATGGGAAACTTCCTTTCACAGCTCGGCTACAGAAACTAGCTTTCAATAACTTTAAGTCAGTTACTGTACAAGACTGATGTTCTTTTATATGCAACAAAAACTTCATCCTCTTAATAGAATCTGAGAGAAAAGTTGCATATCAAAGTAATAAAAATACTAAATTGTAATACATTTGGATCTGTGTCTTCACAGCTTCTGATAAATCAATATGAAGATGCATTGTTTGAGAATGATAGAAGAGAGACATACTCAAGGTTAAGAAAGTTCTTATTATAATGCCTTGCCACAAAAAAAGGATTAAAAATGAAAGAAAGACTGGGTGAGTGGGAAACCGAAAAGAGACCTTACTTTTTCACTATTTATCATTCCTAACCATTAAATCTTGATAGCCATCCTAACAGTGGGTTTTCAGCTTTTCAAAATAATGTAGAAGGAAAAACTCAGCCTCTTTCCTTAGTTTCCTTTACACCCAGCACTTCCACTTGTCAATACGGAACAGTCATATTATGTATAAAACAAATATGGTTCATTTTCAACTCCATATGTTATATTAAGTTAGATAACACACTCTCAGACTCAGGCATTCCAGGTAATATGACTGGGTTTAAGAGGATTCCAGCAAACACAAACTGTCCCCCTGTTTCCAAAGGTATGCATGTTATTTAATCATATTTAAATGTTTCTTCCAACTAACCAATAACTTTTACTATAACAGTGAATGTTTTGTGTGTTTGCTGGGTTGCAATCATGGTTGTAAATGAGAGGAGTGATGTAGAGGCTAGTTAAGACACACAATTAATGGTATAGGTTAATTAAGAGACATGGCCAGGTCAGCAGGGAACACTCATGGTAAGGGTACAGCTCATGCAGACTTGTTCATCAGTAGCTGCCCTATAAGATTTTCTCTAGTAATCAGTACACATATTATATTATACATCTTCTTAATGAGGTACAAAATACAGAGAACTGTACTGCTTCTGTACTATTCATCAAATCTCATTAATTTCATCAAGATCTGAACAAAGTATTTTTCATAATTTTCTGGGTTTAAATCCTGACAAGATTGTTATTTCAAATATATTTTCAAAGTACCAAATTCACTTTAAGTACTAAGTGTATTATAATCATAGCAGTAAGTAATGATCAAGAGCAGCCACCATACATTTTGGGAATAAAGGACTGGAGGGTAAGAAACATTCCATCAATGCTGAAATCTTTGGCTTTAGATAATGAAGTAAGACAAAATACTGACAACCAAGGAGTTATAAGTGATCATGTTGTGCTGAGAGGCTTCACAAATTTACCCATTGTTTTATCATTTCATGCACAAACATAATACTGTATAATATTTACTATTATGCCATAACATTAAATGATGCACAATAACCAATACTACTATTATGTAAAAATTCACAATTTTTAGTTGTATGTCAATTACATATAATATGTATAAAGTATCACATAAATTTTTGATAAAAAATAAAAATCAGCCAAAATTCCTGAATACAAAATCAAAATCAATTAATATTAATGAATATCCAGAAAAAGATACTGTACTGCAAAATTATAATTATTTTATAAGCACGGTAGTGTTGTAATACAATTTTTCTTTTTCTTTTTTAATAAAAAATTAATATTTCCTGAGAGTTTACCAGTCTAGTATGAAGTACCCTATACAGTATAAAAATATACCAGACTTGGATTGTGTCAACATAACATGTACAGGTGTACAGAATGTTCATATAACATTAACCTACTGGAAAATTAACAACACTTTTCTTGCTTATACAAAGAAGGCATCCAAGACAAGACCATAAAACACTCTTAAGCTTATGTCTCCTTGGTTCTCACAAAATAAAGAGGGAATGATAATACTGTATGTACAAAATAAAAAGTGTAGTCATCTGGTACTCACTGTACTGGTTTGTGGTGCTAGAGTGTGCTTGCCCAGGACAACGGTGGTGGTTTTAGTTTCTGCAGAGGCCTTGCGATCAGCAGTGATTAACGCAGAAGAGGGACCCGTGGTGGAGGAAGAGTTCTGGGAGGCGGGTCGTGAAAGCTGTTCTGCTGCTCTTACCACATCCATCACCTGTGTCATCAAAAGCAAACTATCTACTATTCCTAATATTTTTCATTTTTTAAACAGAAAGTAATGCGGGTTCAAGTACGTCAGGGCAGCTCCATTTTCAAAACACAATAGGTTAAACAGGTTTTTTCTATACTGTAATATACTACAGGGTCATCAATATCTGGAGTGGTATTAACCCACCATTTTTATTCACATTCCCAGATGAAAGCCACTATTGTTATTCACATTTCTGTGTCCCAATTCACTCCTGATGAGAGTAAAATTGATTCCTTCTTACTTCTAAAATCCTTTACTCAATATCCAATTGTAGATTATAATCTCATAACTTATTAATTATCATCAATATGTTCTCCTGTTTATATTAATTGGGTTTCATGGTGATACAATAAACAGACTAAGCAGGAGCTTATCAAATTATTGCTTACTGTATTTCTTTAAATATCACTACAGAATTAAGACTTGAGATTTCTGCAAACCAAATTATTACATTAGTCACAACTAGCCCCTGGCTAGTACAGTGGTAACGCGCCTGCCTTGCATCCGTGAGGTCGGCAGATCGAGCCTCGCCCAGGCCCGAGAGTTACAAACTGTTTACTGGGGGGTTATTGCCATGGCTAGGCACCATGGTGGGGAGTTGGGCTTGCCTGGCTGACGTTCAAGAGAGTGTCGCAAGACAGATACCTGAACTAAAACCCTGCAACTTTAACTTTAACTTTAAGTAAACACCAGCACAAAGTTTCAAAGGAGACACCACTCCAAAGGAGGCTGGCACAGGAAATAATAAAAACCTGCCAATTTCATCACATAATATCCTATGCATATTTTACTACAAGCTCTGATAATGTATTTCTGGTGGTGTCTAAATAGTTTCAAGCAAGTGATCCACTTCCTTATGTACATTATGTACACATAAAAATCTACTTTCCTGACAGTACTAATGCTAAGTGAAGGTAAAAGGAATCATGCAAAGAAGTAATGCATACAATCTCTGGAGGTGATTTATCCTTGGGTGATGTTGTAGGATCAGGCAAGGTGTGAGGAGCCAAGTGAGGGGGAAGAGGTGCATCTTCATCAGTGTCCGGGGTGGTGCTCCGAGGGTCTTGGTGGAGTTCAGGAGGTAGTGGGGATGGAGATAAGGCAGGGGAATAGGGAGGAGGAGGGGTTTTGGAAGGAGGTTGAGGGTAGAGGTCAGGAGTAGGAGTTTTGGACGAGGGTTGAGGATTTAGGTCATCATGCAGCGCTGAAGGGGTGTCCTGCTGGGGTGGGATAGCAGGACTGAAGCTAATCACTAGCACAATACACTCTTTGCTTTCTTTACTTGATGGGGTAAGATATTCAAGTGAAATGGAGGCTACCAATTCTGCTACACTGTGCCAAAAGCAGAATACCTTTACTTAGGTGTCAGGTTTTGGTACATGGTTTGGGGGAATAGGAAGCTCCCAACTTGGTTACAATACCTTACTCTCTTTAAGGTCTTAAGTGATACTAAGGTAAAAACATCACAGAGGACCTTAGCAAGCACCACCGAGTACTATACTGTACATTAAGTTTACTAAACTATAATACAAATTCTCTCAAAGAATTATGAGTGCAAATGAACCAATATACTCTACAAGGAGAATCTTTTACTCCCAATATTTTTCAGCATGGTCAGAATCTTGAGGTGAGATCTGCATTTCAGCCTAGATTTGGCTTTATTACTTAGGACATGGAATATAATTGTTCTTTGTGATGCATAGTGAGATGAGTAGAATGAAATTTTCTTTCTAGCAAGTTTCACATAATATTTACATACAAAATTAGATTAATTACTTATGAGTCAGACATCTAAGCAGTTCCCAGTGACAGAACAAGTAAACACATTATAATATGTTGATGATTGTCTAAACAAGTGTAAAACAAGATGTGGACTTGATCACTAGAATAAATATTATAACCAATGCCAAATGCATTTCAGCCAAATCTGTGAGCATATAACTACTCTGAGTAAATAGTGAAAACATGCAGGAAAATTAGTACACAATCAATAAGACTACTGCAATTCTTGCTACTAACATCAAATACTCAAGTTCTAATATCAGACAAAATAAAAAACTACTACCTTTTGTATGGCTAGGACACCACAGACTAACAGCTCTTTGATTAAGAGTTTACTTATATCACTGACAATATTTAGAGGACTACTTTTTCAACATGCAAGTAATATTTAGGTTTGAAGAGAGTGAATCTGATGCTTACTCAGAAAAAAGTAGGAAAAAACTAAACCTTTTGTTTCTCCTCTTTCTTTCTTAGCACAAGCAAAGTATAATACTGTACATTTAATTATGAAAAGAAGAGGCCAATTAAGTTTACTTATAAACAGTCACATTGAAAGTTAGAGCACTAGAAGGAAAAATGAATGGTCACATGCAATAAAATGACTTGAAAGTGATACCACAGATAAGAGAACTTGACCTGACATGTGATGACTTCCTTTTCCTACCTAGACTATATAAACTGTCACAATTGTGTTTATGTTCTTTAGGTGAAATTATAACTAGTCCATACTGTAATCACGGAACACTTTTGACACCAAAAGAATAAGTAATGAAAAGTTGTACATTATTTCATTTTTATATGTCACTGATCTTCAAATAAGACAGAAAAATAGTTCAGTGTACATTAATTCTATAAGCTAGGATTGACATTACACTGATGAGAAATTGCTGCATTAGAAAAAAAAACAACTTTACATACCGGTATACTATATCATTTTTTTTAATACTGTACATTACAGAAGAACATTAATGAGTTTATACAGTTCATAAGGATAGCGGTGAATGTGCCTTACCTGAGGTGGGTGATTGTCAGGAGTGGTGGCAGAGTCTTTGTCGAGGGATGTGACACTCTGGCTGGCACTGCGAGATTCACTACCCAGCCTTGACTCATTCTTCATCTGCTGCACCTGAATTACATACATCATTTACGGTATATATATCCAGCCATTCATCTCTATCTTAAATCTAAAAATTATATTTGTTAATTTTTCATTTGTTGCACCTGTATCACGTATAGTATAATTAACACACCACTTTTCATTTGCTATATCTATACTCTTATATCAGTTCACAACATAGTAATACTCACTTCTATCTGTTCTATCTATGCTTTTATATCAAGTGTATCATCATACAGACCTCATTTCTCTTATTCCCTCTGGCCCAGGAAATACCATCCCTACCATATTAAAGATCTCATGCTCAGTGTAATGGTGGTTCAAAAATTTCCTTGGGTATCTGTACATGCATCTCTGTACAGTCACATAAGAGTTCTAGCACCAAAAATACTCAAGTATAGTAATAGCACCACAAATAATCACATAGAAAAACTCACCAACTGGTAGTCATAACCATCACAAACAACAAGTCTGATAGTGGAACCAGCGGAGCGCATTATATTCACAGCTTCTTCATGTGTGATCCCCAGCAAAGAATGTTCATTCACTTCTAACATCCTTAGCCCAACCTGAAAAAAAACATTCATTATCAATCCCTCCTATTTCACACACTCCATCTACCTACCAGTATGAATCATTTACATTCCCCATTATTTACTATTTCAATTAAATATATAATTACTTTGAGTCTGGCATCCCTGTGCACAGCACCACTGGAATTGATCTTGGATACAAAGACTCCTTCATCAGATTTGTCAAGAGGGTTGCCTGGGGAGCCCTGAACACCTCCCTTGATATTCATGCCCAAACGTTCCCCTACTTGCTTCTTGATAATCACCTCCTGTATAGGGACAACATAAGTATTAGTATGTAACACACAAAGTAGCAGCACAATTATAGTATTTGTTAATATATAAACTGGTGGAGTACAAGGACCAACACCCAATGACCTGAAATATACTAGGCAATAATCTGTATTGCATAACACTGTACTGTAATAATAATAAATTAGCCACCACCAAATTTCAATTTTATACTATATACCATTTAGGCAAACTCTTCATAATACATGGAAAGGGAATGTATAAAACATGCTGTATAATGTCATCTTATTCCTAATCTTTTATGAATAAATATTTCATAAAATATGAAAAAAATAATACAATATCCCAGAAGTGTAGTCATCCTGCTGTAGGTTCAGCATTATGAATAAATAACATTGACAGAGTTGGGATCTGAATCCATGCTTCCATACAATGCAGAAGACAGTTAACACTTGAGTTATATATATATACACATCACCATATCTACCACTTTTAATTGACAGTTTTATTGGAATGTTGATTCTCTAAATGATATCATACTGAATCTGTTGAAAGATAACATTTAGAGAATTAACATTCCAATAAAACTGTCAATCAAAAGTGGTACTGGGATATAGTATTATCAAAATAAAGTTATTGACCACTGCTAACACCAGTAATGATAATGGCTTTAAAAAGAAAGAAGGATCACATTAAGACAAATTAATGGTAAACCACAAACAAGAAATATATTATATAAACCAAATCTGAAAATCTTACCAAAAAACGAACCTATGGATAAAACACAGTTAGGGGAGTAATTTAGAGAGCACGTTCATACCGTACAACCATTGGTAAAAACTAAAACTGACAAAATGGCAGGTAAGGAAAGAGGTAAGAAAAAAGATTGGTACAATTAGCAACATATCAATGATCCAGTTAATAAAGTACAAACTGTTGTTTCTTCAATTAACCACAAAATACTATTTTTGAAGTATTTAGTGTTCATAGAACTGGGTGTGGAAAAATTATCAAAATTCCAAACTACGCTGACTTCCTTTATAACTGAATAATGTACAGCCACAATCAAATATCCACCAACACTTTTCTCCCATCATAGTAAATATCTTGGTCATAAAAGAACAACACATGTATGATTTTGCAGCACCTCATAATAATAATTGAGGGGGTTGAGTTGACGTAAGGTGTTGTATGATTATATTTTGATATAATACTAATTTATTTGCACAATGGAAGGAAAGTGTCTGTGGTTATTTGATTGTAGCTGTACATGCATTTTTGCTGTCAACATATATGACATTAAGCCAGACCCAGCTTCACAGTACCGTACATATAAAGTCAAGGAAATACTCACCTAAAGCAGAATCTTTTTTCATGAACACCCTTCCCTCTCATCACAACCCAGATATACAACCTAACACAAAAGCTAATCAGGATGGTGGTGTATTTCCACCATCCGGAACCCCAGGTGCAGGTTGTAAAATAGCTTTCCGTAATCAAGTCTCATCCACAAACAAAGAACCTTAGAGAAACTTATATTTTCAAGAAACTGTAACTATAATACTCTACAAAATAACATGGAATTAAGTTTTTCACCATTTACTAAGACTGATCCAATACTGAATCAACATCTTTGAAAAATAAAATGCATAACTGGTGCATCGTTACTATGATTTCTACATAATGTGACTCCCAGATTCATGACCTTTTATATAAATAATAAATGATCTCTGATGAGATTTGTAGTACTGTACTAAAAGAAACAAATTATAAGAAAAAAATTCCAACTTAAAAATAATTTCAGAAAAAATCAACTTATGGTAAGACTACATAACATACTTGGTTAAAAATTTTAAACCATCTCAAAATAAGATGTATAACAGTGTACAGTACCAACACTACATCAAACATACATACATTTAGATGGGATAGCAACTAAAAATAAATATGCTAACACTTGCTAGCTGAAAATTCAACATAGGAATTAAGAGCATTCTACACATCTAACAGCAATGAGGATAGAAAAATATATGCAAAATAAACGGATTATTAAGAGGTATGAAATACGCACATAAAACAATGGACCAAATGGTAAATAAACGGATTAAGAGGCATGAAATACGCGCATAAAACAATGAACCAAACGGTAAATAATGAAGCCTGATCCGGGTTAACCTGTGAGTGACGACACTAAACATGGACACACTTAGACAGCAAGAAATGTGAACGAGGACACGTTTTTCATAACTGAGAACAACTTACTTACAGGCCAACAAGTTTTACTCACATGGACAGAAAGCTCTTGACTCGCAGAAAGTATCTAAAGGAACAAATAAACCATAAAGTTGAAGAAATGAGCACAAATTCATCCCCAACACCTTGTAATACAATCAACAAAACTGATAGTTAGCCTTTTTTATCTTTGCTATCAGGGTTTTACAATGCTTAAATAATAACACTGATGACTGTATTACATGTGTGCTATATAGCTATTTAAGAGCATTTTATAATGTTACTCTTGCTAGTTAACACCAAGTAACTTATAGCACAGCAAACAAAAAGAAAGCTATATATTATAATAAAGCATTAATAACCACCAGAAAGCAAAACTTATCTCTCATACATAAGTAGCATTATAACATGATGGAAATTTTGAACTTTTATAACCTGGCATAATAACTCAATAAGATGGCTGCCCTTTATCTTTTGTTTCATATTCTGTACTATGCAGGGAATTAATACTACTACCGTCCATAAAAAAATCTTTCAGCTGAATTATTATCAACATAACATATCGAAATACAATACTGTCCTATGATATTAACTTACAAAGTGACATGTACTTAAGTCAAGTATCCATATGGGTTTTCAATTCTAAAATAGCTATAAACACTGTATCAGTAATGACTGTGGTATCGTGGTGGCTAATAATATCAATGTTGTAATAAGAAAACCCGACTCACTGCCAAAATAAATACAATTTAGCAGTGAAAGACAAATAATAAACCAATTGCTACAGGTTCCAACAATTCCTCAGTACAGTACTCTAAACTCATCCAGATAGAGAGAAAGAGGTAAAAAAAATGGAATGAACAATGAAACCAGTACCCACCTTAAGGCCTTTAGGCTGAGGGTCATGCCGGACAGTGAGGATAATCTCATTGGGTGGGTTTAGAAGTCCAAGAACAGCTTCCTGGTGAGTTGCACCATTCATGTCTGCACCATTAACCATCAATATCCGGTCACCCATACGTAGCTTACCAGTTTTATGGGCAGCACCTCCAGCAGTTATCTGCACCACGGCAAAACTTTTAAAAACTTTTCTATGGCACCACTGACAGGACACTAGTAAATTCACATTACACTCTCAAAAGATATATACACAATAAGAACATATCTATTCAAGAGGCATCCTGATTTACAAAAGTAAATAAATGACTTGTAACAAGTTGACAGAAACCACTGCTGGACTTCAATAATACAGGGTGTATCGTGACTTATAACAATAGCTTACACCTGAGATATATAATTTTATTTTGAGTATATTTTGTTATATAAAGTATGCTGTGTATGATCTCAGTACAGTACACTGTATGCTGATGAAAAAGGTTGTAATTTGTTAACAAGTGGTGGAATGGAAGCTGGGAGCTTCAGAGAGGGGGGGGGAGCGAGAGATGAGTAGCCTAATAGGTTATCGGAGCAAAGAGGTCTTATTAATTTCGTCTTAATAAGTTTTATTACAATTGCAAAATTTTTGTGACATTCTATAACACATATGGTATCATATTTTCAATGCAGAAGGATATTGCCAGGCCTGTATAAAAAAAAAACTTGAGGAAATGTAGGGAAAATGTTGACGCTTGCGTTCGGTAGAGTTTAAGTATGGTTCAAAAGAATTTAAACATATTTAGTTGTACAGTACATTTTTAAAATCTTATTTTTATGGCAATTAAATCAACATAACCTCAAATACTAAAGAGAAATTTATCCAGAATGTGGGCTGTCTACTGTTATGACTAATAATGATAAAATACTTACTTTTGATATGTATACCCCTGGGTCATCAGGAGAGGTACCAAATGGAACACAGAAGTGATCTGATCCACCAATAATACTCAACCCCAGAGGTCCTCCATCCTTGTACAACGCCACTTCCTGCAAATAAAATACAAATTCTAATGATCTACAAATTGTATCTATAATCCAGTAATATATACAGTACCATTTATAACAACACATATTATTAACATGTAATACAGTACAGCTTTTCTACATGCATAACTTCTTATACTATCTTCTATCTCTGTCACAATTAATATATTGCACTGTGCAGTAGTTTTCTGGTAAAATATAAGCAGACACTAAATGCATGCACTAAATCTTTTAGATTTACATTAATTATTTCTTTCACAGAACATTATCACTAAATCACCGTTAAACTGTGAAAATAAAAAACTCTGAAAAGAAAGCCGGGGTAGAATTATTCAATTATTCAAAACTAATCTTTTACCTAAGCTTAGGACTTCAAGGCAAGATGAATAATCATTACTAATGGTATGAATGTCTCTTTTCTGTCTAATTAGATTACACACAGACAATGGTATACTGCAATGTTGCTCAAATACTCTAATCAAATAGTTTACAAGTTTACAAGTACAGTTATATGCATAATCAGTGACATTTAAATATAAAACAGCAAGCAGATTCAATATTCATAATGTATTAAATTATGTCAATGACCATATTGAAAAACATTACAAGGTAATGCATGTAGGTGAATATGAGGGATGAGAGAGGATTGGATAGGGTTAGGAGGAAATTATATGATATGGTTAAATATATGTGTTGGGAAGAGATTAATTAAAACATCTAAAGCAAGAGACCTAACACATGGTGGACAGCAGTGGAAAAGATTTGCAAGTAAGAACACACGTTAGAATTAGCAACCCCTAACTTAGGAATATGAAAATAATTATGTTGTTGATGATGTTTCAAGTAGGAGGAAGCAAAGACTTTTTTTTTTCAAAGCTGAAGGCAATGTGTGAGTGGCAGAATCAAGGGTCATCATGTCTCTTTTATCAACACCTGTATATATATATATTTATATTTTTTCCTTCTTAGGTCTAGAATGCCTACTTCTTGTAAAAAAGAATTATAGTCTATATGATGAATAATGAACATCAGTCTAACAAGCATGAAAGTTAAGCTAGTTTTTGAGATACTGTATTCATAAATAAAGATTTGCTGCAGTACTAACACTTACAAATCTTAATAGTTTAACCCACTCGATGCCAACAAGGTGTCTGAACATAGTGCCAATAATGCACAGTATACATTACATTATATATCAGCAAATTTATAAATTCATTACTACCAAAACCACGAGTCAAGACTTGAAATTTACACCCTCCCAAATCAGTCAGCACATGATGCAGGTTGTTTGGTAAAACTGGCCGACATCATGTGGGTTAAGTAAAAGTAAACTTGGAGGCAGCGTAGGTACTTCACATACAAATCCTATAATATTTTATGCGTCTATTTCATAATTAATTCTCTTTCTCTTCCAATTTCTTCAACTGAGAAATGAGACTGTTATAACAATGCTAAATGTACTGCATATACTACTACAAATGTTAAGTAAACCTCCTATGAATGGTATGTAGTACTGGACAGTACTCAATTTGCCAGCTGGAGTAATGTACTGGCTAGAATGAAATTTCTTGTGAATGCTTTCAATCTTCTTCCATTAGTACTGTACAAGGTATCAAGAGTTTAGGCACCTCTGACAGTAAGCAATATCCAGTACAGTACTTTACCATCCAAAATACTGTAAACCCAAAGCATAGCAGTGTTCAGAGAAGATCCTAGGATACAAAGCGACTACAGCTGAAAGTAAACTAGTAAAGTGAACACTACTGTAATAAGCTTATAGCTATGCAGGGAATATTTACTAAAGGATAATGTGTTATTAAAGAGACTCTAGTCAACAAGTCACCAGAATTTACTCTATGTGGCAATGATTTCTCTGGTGCAAAATAATCCTCAGAGGATACAATTACCATAATACTAACAAAAGAAAAGTATCATTGCCATCAGTATGATAAATAAGACCTCAATACCAGTCTTCAAGTAGTCTATATACTCTACTTCCTACCTGCAGTCCAAAGGTCAGGTCAGCTGAAGTCCGTCTTGAAAATGCCTTTTCTTTACATGCAAATAAACACTATGCAGACTATCACATTCCACTTGACATATTTCTTGATCATTTTTAAATTTCAACAAAGGAAGGAGATTCCAAAACACTATACTTCAGATCAAATTTTCCATATTCCTGTGCCATGTGCAAAATCAACTTCATAATGGTGCATTAGACTGAACCTATGAATATTTCAATCTATACTTTCTCACAAGATTACCATCATCAAAACTAGTCCCTTTTCAAACATACATTGGTTCATCTGCCATGCATGTAACTAGGATGTACAAATTTTGTACATACAGTAGTTACAATCATATACTAGATGAACATAACCCAACCACAAATCAATATAAAGGAAGAATCAAATAAAACCAACACACCTTTCTAAAAGTCAAGCAATAAATGAAAGTAATACCCTAACTATCAAAGCACCAAATATAATTATATGTTCATGAACCATTCATTGTATGGTTCATGGAGTTGTAACTACATGCATTTATCTGTACTGAACAATTATAGTCCAGCAACATACCATGATAATACTAGAAAATTCTACTAAGCCTTGAATAGACCTCCCAAAGAAAAAAATAATTTTAGTAGTATGTGTTTCATTCTATCATTGATTACCTCCACAAAACTATAATTCCTGAAAGTTGAAACTGCCAACAGTATAGTACAGTACTCTAAAATGAAAAAACTACAGAATATCCTAGCTTAACCCAAGAGGCATGCAGTTTAACCTTTAAGTATATAAAAGCTCACTATTAACCCGTAAGCTGTCCAATTAGAAACTCAGCTTAAAAATGAGTATTTTGATGAAAAAATACCAAAAATATGTACAATTTTCAAGATTTAAATCCAGTCACTGGTAAGCCCGGTAGAGATTTATTATTCACACTGTGTTGCTCAAAAATATTATTAACCGGTGTCGACAGTTTACGAGTTAAAGAAAAAAGATAAATCCAGTATTAATTAAAGAGCATGCTTTATAAAATCTCCCCACTGCATATATTTCCTGGCAATTAATAGTGCAGTGCATTTGTGAAGTTAGTACAAATGTACTACCAAAACAACAATTGTCCTAATCTATGATGGGAGAGGACATGAGAGAAGCAAACACATACACGTGAGACCATCATATATAGTTATAGTATACTAATTAAATGAAGAGCTCTTAAATCTGATTTTGACAACATCAAGCATTAAATTTTGTTACTTACTGAGGTTAGTAAAGCATTTTGGATCTCAACCAAAGGATATACTGTACATTCAACTGTATATTACTAAATGTAAGCCGGTTATATGTTTTGCTACTGTTCATATTCAAAGAAATACTTGTTCTTATCACTGTTGTACTTACAGTACATTAGTAAAGTAATACAGGCTGGAAATTAGACTAAATTATCACAATTCATGGAGGAATTAGCTTTGAAAACAAATTAAATTTACCATACTTGCAGTGTGAAATTGCCATTGTTACCATATAGTACTACAGAAAATCCACTTTACATTAACTTTTCAAAAAGTAAATAACTGATTCCAAAATCTATGGTAAAAGTACAATATAGTAAATATTCACTATGGTGGCAGTACAGCCAAATAGTAATTCATATTTGTGCTTCACTCAGACTCAAGTAAAGTACTGTATATACTAAAAAATGGAGTACAGTACTGACTAAAAGACAATCATCAAGTACTTTAGCACATTCATATTATGTAGAAGCATTTACAATACAAACAAGTTTACACCTCCTATCCTTGTAGAGAGGTCTGTGGATTGTGATAAACTGATAATGGGTTAATGATGATTCTATTATACAGTTCAGTAGTATGATGAGTTAATCCAAGATGAAAGTTCATGATAATTTACAGATTAAAAACTGACATCAGCTTCTTACATTGCCTTCGGAAGGAGAAAAAACAGCCCTGATAAGAATACAATACACAGCTCCAATTGGTTAGTAAGAATTATATTGTACAGCACTGTTAATATATTCTATATAACCCCCAAAACTTTGTCCTTCACCAAATGCTCTGAATGTTTGAAAAGTACGACTAACTTTTTTCTAATGAGATAGATGAGAAGGTCATCACATGTAAAGTGTATGCAAAGTACTAAATAGTTTCTACAGCATCGAAGAGAAAACTTAAAGCAGTTATAAAAAGACTGACTAGAGGCATGGCAGACTGTGAGGCGTTGGGAGTGAGGCCAAGGCCAGTCTGAGCGTCCTCTCCCAGTGTGAAAAGTGGTTACAACACCTTACCTCTACGACAAGTGGCTCAGGAGCCAACTCGTTGTCTGTGATCCGTGTTAATACTGTCTCCGTGAGGGTAGATTTGATGACGGTCTCTTTCATCTTCCCTAGCTTGGTGGAAGGAGGAGGGAAGGCCACTCCCACAGGGGTGTGGTTGGTAGGCATGTTGACGCTCACATGAACAGAAGGTGGCCCATCCTCCCCCTGTGCCCGCCCGCCCTCAAGGAAGTGCTGTGGAATCATAGCCTGAAAGTCGTCATTAGTGAGCGGTCCACGTTGGGCTACCTGGGTGGTGCCTGTAGGAAAGTTGTCATCAGTAGTTGGCAGTGGTGTGTCTGCTGAGCTCACTGACTGCTGCTGTGACTGCTTAGTGGCTGTGGCTGGTGAAACTGCTGGACTGGTGTGGCCACTGTGGTTGGTACCGGTATCAGTTAAATTGGAGCTGGACAACCTGCCACCTGGCTGAGCACGTCTGTATCCAGTATAGCTGGGTCGGTTGGCCATGTATGAGCCGGCACTGTATAAACCAGTGTAAGGGCGAGGGGCACCAAAGACTCGTGGTGAGGCCCGAGAAGTACTGGAGTTACCCTGACCTGGACCAACCAAGGTCTCTCGATGAACCACCAAACGTACAAACCGCTCTAGACCAGTCAACATAGACACAGCCTGATCATGCCGGGCTCCATCCAGGTCAACACCATTTATCTGATGAAATAAAGATAACTATAATAATTTATACAAAAACAAGTGCATAGTGTTAAAATAAAATCCTTCTGGAGACACATCAAATGAATACTGTATTACTCTCAACTTGAGCAGTTGTATTCCTTGGTGCTCTTTGCAACATAGATAACCATTATTAATCAACATAAGTAAATCTTTTCCTAATAATATGATAAACATCAAATTCTGCATATAAGGATCAGTTTCAATAGTATTCATACATACACTAAATATCAATAATGAAAAGTTGATTTACACTCACTGAAATAACTCTATCCCCAATTCTTAGTTTCCCATCTTTGGCTGCTGCCCCTCCTTCTGTAATCCTTGATATGTAGATGGCCTGTTGGTAAATAAAATTAATATATTCATTATTCATTATCTTTTTACATTGGATAAATTTTATAAGAAATTAGCTGCAAATAGCCATTACATGCAACTCTAATGGCTATCCTAAAAATAAAATACTAAATGCCATACATTAAACAATGTGATGTAAATCTATACAAAACACATTTAGTAATCCATTGTTTCAGACTTTACACTCAACTGTTACCAAGTTTCACCCATGGATTCTAAGAGTGTTTCTTGTATTGAACTCATCCCACCACCAGTGTCACTTACATCTGATCCTTCCTTGAATTGTGCTGCCCCCTTTCCACCAGCGATGCTGAATCCAAGGCCATTGTGGTCCCTCATTAGAGTAGTGTACAACGTTTCTGTCAGCACCTGCATTGGGAACGCAGGGTCATGGGGCTGAAGAGGAAGGAATGGGTCAAGTGCATATCCACAGTGAAATAAAGCCTGCAGAATTGGAGGCCGGAAACATAGAGCTAGAACTACAAATAACTTGACTAACATTCAAAATACAGAAAGCAATAATGTGAATGACAACTTGCAAGGTTTAACATGCTATGGATGCCATTTTAAACTGTGTAAAGTCAAGCAACATAAAGCTACAACTACTGTACAAATAGCTACTGTAGACTAACATTCAAGAAACACAAAGCAATTTTGTAAATACAATCTGCCATAGAAATAATTACAGAGCATTAAATGGTTTAATATTGTAATGCCTAAGTACAGTCGTGGTCAATAATAATCATCCACATATGGGTAACTTTAATAATTTACTTTGTAATGTTTTCACGTTCACATATGATATTATTGTTTTAAGTAGTGTGTAGCTGTTTGTATTAAATTAAAAGATGGTAGTTAACCTATTTATTGGAAAGTTTATCATCTAAGGAACAGAGAGAAGCTGTCAAACTCTTACGTGAGTTACCCCTATATGGATGATTATATATGACCGCGACTGTACATAATGCAAAGGTAAGCAAAGAAGAAATTACAATAATTGAAACATGAAAACTACAATGTATCTATTTAGACAATAATAAAGGATGATTTAAAACCCCATGGAGGGGTTTAAAATATGAAAAAAATGTAACCTTTTAATGCCATGCAATTAAGACAAAAATACACTAATTCACAATATTGTATTATCACTTGAAAACAACTAAGAAAACTACACTGTACCATCAACGACAAAAGTCGTGTCATTAAATTTGGTGGAAACATTTGGACGTTATTGTGTTTCACAAGTTATATCAAATCATCAGACAAAACAACTACACGACTTTTGTCTTTGACAGTACATGGAAGATTCGAGAAATGGTTCAATGAAAAACAACAAGAAAATCATTTGCTATGCTTCTCAATCTCTGTGTAATTCATCTCAAGCACAGGATGGACATATTCATAAGCTTGATGAGCTCTTTTGGATACTACAATAAACATCCCCACATACAATATAGTATTACAGATAATTGTATTTACACACAAAATACACTGACACTACATAAAGGAAAGCCCAAACAACACATGCAAAACTTCAGAAGCTTGACAGTTTACTGTGTAACCAATGTGAAAAAATATAAAATAGTCAGAAAAACAAAAAGTGTCTAGGATGAATTTTCATAATAGGGATGCATTTTATTAATATATTTATATTTATTATGTCTAGGATGTTACTTAGGTCAAAGGGGCTTGCAAGGGAAGTAGACAAGGGGGTTTGCAAAAATTCAAAATATCTGATTATCTGATTTTCAGGAAGTTGCTCTGCACACTGCATTCTATATTTCAGGACTTTTACTGTACATGATTTTCAGCTCTACATCATATTAAGTGCAATTTTTTTATTAGGTGACAGAGAACTGAACAAGTAACAAGCTCACCTCCATCTCTCCATTAGTTTCTCCTTCTCCATTGATAGCTGTGTGCTCTCCATTAACAGCAGTATGGTCACTGATTGAAGTTGATACATGGTTGCCAGTCTGCATCTTGCCTTGTGTTACTGTAGTGGTGGTGGTGGTGGTAGGTGTGGAGCTTAACGTTATCTGATCATCAACATGATTGGCTACAGGTTCCACATTCGATACTTGCTGTTGGACGATTGTTATATACCAGTATGTATTTAGTTGCACATATATAAAGGGAAGAGATTAAGTCATTTTCAATTATAAAAATATATTACATTTACAATGAATCTTCAGTTTAGGTAATGTGAATTAAACTGTAGATAGTATTAAACAAAAATCCATGTTAATTGAGTCTTATCTAGAAACACTCAATAGAGTGAGTACCTTCATAAATGCCAAATAAAATCTAAAGACAAAATCAACCCATATTTTGCCCTCATTTTTACCATTATCATGATCATACCTAAGGCACATCCCAAAGGGACATCAAACCAAAATATAAAAATATGAAGAGCAATGGTGGAACTAGCAAGTTCAAACATAATCATATGTCTGGGCACCTTAGGATGCATATACCCTCGTTACTGTTAATGAAAATTATAAAAATCCATTTGATATGACAGCTTACATATCAAAACATTCAACTTACAGTCAATATCACATCAAGTTGAGTCTGGGTTAAGCCTATTCTTAGCTTGAATTGACCCAGACTTGAGGTGACCTAATTTTCAGAGCCAAACAACAAAGCAAACAAAGTCATATTTAAGATTTTACCAAGTATAACTATGTAGGCAAGAGAAAAATGCAACAGTATATCTATGTATAGTATTATACTTTCAGTGTTGTACTTTAAAAGAAAACAGATCCAATTACCAACACAACAACAAAAATGTATCAATCACTATCACCAATCGATTTACCAACTGTAGATACTGCCTAACTCTGTTCATTCCT
Organism: Petrolisthes manimaculis; assembly: GCA_034508575.1. Classification (NCBI taxonomy): domain Eukaryota; kingdom Metazoa; phylum Arthropoda; class Malacostraca; order Decapoda; family Porcellanidae; genus Petrolisthes; species Petrolisthes manimaculis. Next base: position 332,405 of record JAWZYT010001721.1, read on the forward strand.
GGCCATATCCTTGGGCACTGGGGAGCCTGACATGGTAACTGACTGACTGAGATTCCTATAGTTAGATAATCAGTACCCTGACACATAAAACATTGAATAGCCTACTTACATTATCTGCTAGAGTCTTTTCCTCTCGGGTGACAACAAGCCTGAGTTGAGAGCCAGCTTCACGCATGATGTTGACAGCCTCATAATGGTCACACACCTCCACATCATGCCCATTCACCATAGCCAATCTGTCCCCTACCTGTCATTGAGAAAAACAATGAATAGATATTTTCAGAACTGAGCTTTAAATATTCTAAAACAACTAACATATTCATTCATTTAGTAGTTCGGTAGTTTACAGTGCAAAAAAATGCATTTGATAAAGTAAAGCAGGAATGACTGTAAAAATGATAGTTTATTAAGCATAGTAGGCAAATTATATGGCAGAATGTTTATTAAAAGGGTGTGGGAAAAATCAAAGGAGTTTGTTAGTGATGAGCAGGGAGGCTTTATGTGTGGATTATATGCAGTGGGTAGTTGATAGAGAAAGTCTGTGGAAATGATAGGAAGCTGTTTATGGCCTATATGGATATAAAAAAATCTGATAGTTGATAGAGTTAGGCATACAGTATAGAGGGAAGTTTTCTAAATGCAGGAAAGAGCTTCTGTAACTGTTTTGTGGCTTGTGTTAGAATAGACAGAGAACTTAATGACCAGCTCTCTATCTCTATTGAATGAAGCAACAATGTGTAAAGTCACCATACAAATCAAAATTATTTTATTAATACTTGCTCCAGTTATAATAAAATTCATTAAAAAAATAAAGTAAGTGTGTGTTTACCCTGAGTCCAGCAAGATAGGCCGGTCCATTTTCAGTGACTCTGGAAATAAAGATGCCTTCATCATCTCCTTTGTAAGGGGTTGAACCACGACCTCCAGCAATGGAAAGGCCAAGACCTCCTGTGGTCCGTTCCACTACCACTTCAAATCGCTTTTCTTCTTTCATCACTGAAGGAGCAGACTCTGACACTGAAAAGAAATGTGAGACACAAGTTTAATTAATTATATCGTCACAGTACTACTGTAGCATGTAAGTGTAGTAAAAATGTTCATCTAAGCATTAGTAAAGATGTGAAAGGATTAGGTTTATTAGTATTTGTAAGAATGTGTTATAAGTTGGGTAAAATGTGATCAGGTAGCATGTATACTTGGAGGAATAAAGGGGGAGAAAGCAGGGCAAACATATGAACTTAGTTTCATTTCCCATTACAACTACCCTTCATCATTGATTTGGAATATAAATGAACCAAATTCAGGTACAGTATTGATTACACATCACAATGATGCTGGAAATATTGAGAATATAACAGTAAAAATTCAATGTATACATAAAAGATATGCAAATACTAACCAATAGAATGAACATCGAAGTCAGACTCTGAGGCAGCATTATCATGAGAAACTTCTCCATCGCTGCCTTCCCCTCGCTGCAAGCCCTGCTGCTGACAAAATAATACAATTAGCCTCTCTACTTACTTATTTGAAGATATATATTCTTTCAAAAGCATACTGTCATATCATTTAAGTAAGACTTTTCACACAAAGACTGTTTGTATGAAATCAAAACTTAAGTTATGCTTAATATGTTGTAACAGTTCCATCACATCTTTAATTGAAGTATACATGCAAAGACTTGAGACGGTTTCAGTTCCCAGCTCCAGTCACAACTTCACAAGTATTTATCCCCTGTGACATGCAGGAAATGAAAGGGTAACATTGTTTTCTTCTCAACTCATTTTGTGGCTTTCCATAAAATATAAGGATTATAATGGCAGAATTCCTCCTCATCCTATAGATCAGGGTGATAATGCACTACTGTAGCGTATAGATTATAGTAGTGAAATATTATAATCATGCTCACATGCATAAGATAATATTCTATTATAATCCCACTTTAACATTATCAATTATATAAAATCCACATCATCAGACTATTGTCGCACCCATAACATGCACCATGCAGAATCGGCAGAAAACTCATATAGTAATTTGAAAATAAAAACTAAACCCAATGATACTGCTATATATTGCAATAAGTTCAGATAACAGGTATAAGATCAAATGAAAAGTCACTGAAATCAAGCTATTATAAAAATGTAGTCGTGCTTTAGGCCCTAATGATTGGAACAGGGTGAATGAATGCCAGTGGCTCCAGCTATCAACCCTTAATACTTGACAATTTCCCAACCTGCCAAACATAGAGGAACTCATTCACTGCATAATCATATTGGTGGTTGTAGTACCTACCAATACTATGGCAGATAAGGAAAAGAGACTATGAAATGCTAACGGAGAGAGTAAAGATGACAAACATAAACTGTATATATTGTAATTTATATAGATCACATGAGAGGAAAGAGAATGAAGAGGTAGTGTGATAGAGAAAAAAAGAATTAGCAAAGCAAAGAAATTGAATAATGAATTTAAAGGGTAGCTGGCATGTAGACATTTAGCAGGGCGAGGGTTATTGATTTACTAAGTAAGAAAAGTAAGGCTCTTTACATCCAAGAAGAAAACTTACTCTGCGCAATTCACTTCGCAGTGGCTGAATATTAGTGTAGGATCCATTACAGACATTGTGGAGGGGAAATTATAAAATTATTAACCTTTAAATCATTATTTCACTTTATAGAAACTCCAGCTTCTCCAACAATTGAGCTGATGTAGTTTGGTGACATGTAGACCATAAATATTCAATTTTAAAAATATACCCTACCTTATAAACTCAGGTTAAAATCACTACTCTACTTACTCACAACTATGGCTGACTGTCTACAACTAAATATATACAGATTAATTCAACACTAGAACACTACCACACATGAGAAGCACCGTGGAAGAACAGGATACGAGACACAGCTTGGTGGTGACAAAAGAAATTGCTAGCAACAACATACCATACTCCAAAGATTTTGACATGCTCAGGGTTCTCAAATGGAACTGGTACATCTGAATGGTTCCATATGATTGATATAATTGAATACAATAAATCTGTATTGAGAATGTAGGTATTTTAAACAAAAATGCCACGGAACTTAATCCCTGAAGCAAAACGTGATGAATAAGACATGCGGCCATGAATCCTCAATATGCTAAGAAGGAGCAGGAATGAATTACCTTGTCCCTTACCTTGTTCTTCTACAGACACTCATTAAGTGAATCACTTTATACTTTCACCTATATACAAATGAAATCCAGAGTATTTTAATACCTGTATATTTATGTAAAATCAACACCTCAAGATTTACACAATTATGCTTCCAGGATTCTATAAACACAGACTGCTGACCTCTCAATTATTTTATGGCCAACATTTAGAAACAGTTTTCATCCCACTGGTTATTTGGTTTGAGCTGAATCTGATTAGTTGTGTCTCAAGTATAAGTTCTAATTGTTAAATGAAACACTCATGCAACACACAAACTTACAGTATATAAACTGTTCACAACCTTAATCTATTGTAATGTTATATTTTCCAATATCCTGTAACTCACACAGACAGTATTTAAAACATAAATTTTATTTTCTAACAAAGACACTTTTATCCATGTTGGTTCTGTACTAAACAACTGTTTACCAGATTTCATTTTTGAACTGGGTGAGAAAACAATAAAACTAAAATACATTTTGCATTCCACATCTACAATCACATCTTTGATGATACTAGGACTATTTGAAAAGAAAACTGCATAAATAAAACTAAATAATTACCACAGAACACCACTTTGGAAGATTTTGGCACAAAATCTCCATCACAGCCCTTCTCTGACTTACTCATTCCTGACATCACAATCAGAAGGTGCACGTTCCTGATGGCAGTCCTCCTGTTCACTATACAACTGTGCTGATTCCCTGCCTAGGCAAATTTTTCTTCCTTTGTCTGTTATCAAATATCAACCCTCCAACTATCTTTAACCCTAAAAGACTGCAACTTATAATGTTAATGAAAATCCATTTATCAATAAAAAACAACAATAACTATCACTGGCACACAGCCCCTCACCTGAGCGATGATGGAGGCCACTTTCTCAAGGTCAGCTGACTTGGTGGAAGGATTGATGCGTTTGTTCTTGAGGTGGTGTGGAGTGTCTCTGCGATGGAGGCGAAGAGGTTGTGACTGGTTGCCAGCTTCATAGTCCACCACACATACTCCCTCTCCACCAGATTCAAGAGAAAAGCCAACATGCTTTTCATTATCATCCTGGCAAGGAGAGAGCAACAATATGCCATGAGCAATAAATGAAAATATTTTTCTTGTAATTTTAACCTCAAGGAACAAACAATGCAAAATGTTAGACCATAATGGTCAATACCTGAATCTTGAGAACACATTTTTATTCAGCATACTCTAGTGAATCAAGAGAATCACATGAATAATAACCATGGTCATATTTTGAGATATACACATAAATTACAATACTCATTCAACCTCTTGAGCAGGGAGAAATGTTCTGTATTCTTCCAACATGGATATAACCTTAACAAATTACAGGCTATGTGGCAGTATAATTAGTATAGAAGTGGCTGGTGGTATAACTGGTATGGAAGTGGCTGAAGGAATTAGAATCTTCATCACATAATGAGCTTTATTTCCCATTTCTCATCATCACATATACAGAGTTTTATAACACAAGTCAAATGAAATTTTATAATGACTTCTAAATTACAAATAGAGTCCAAGTAAAGAAATTAATATACAGTAATATGTAACAAATTAAGTAAATAACTTACCAGTGTGCTGCCGTTGGCACTCCCCACACTGCCATCTTCACCTTGAGGCTCCTGGGATGTTGCCTCTGCCTCATTGTGAATTCTCTACATTTCACAAAAAAGAAGAAAGGATATGTGTCAAAACTATATTACAATCAGTGAAGTGGCCCAGTCAGAGAGGGAAAGAATTTTGTATTTATCAAGCAAACTCCTAAGACTTAATTAAACGAAATCTATGATATTGATGGACAAACCAACCCATGCTGACTGTACTCATTACATGGATAAATTTACACAATTGACACAGTTAACCTCACAATCTGACATATTGGATAATTATTAGGCTTTAGATTTCAAAACCTTTGCTTTGTCCTTACTGGAGTAGCTGCAAAACTTGGTTGTAGGTGTTCCACCTCAGCTACAACTTCTTTCACCTCTTGCTGTGCAGAAGAGGAGGGAGGTGAGGTTGGGGAAACACGGTGTGGCCGGAAAGTCTCGCCCTTGTCCTATGAAGATCAATAATAATTATGTAGTACTGTACAGTATAATCTCAAATTTCGACAGAAATTTAAATTGTCGAAATTTAAACTGAACTTTTTATGGAGATAATTAGCATGGTTCCACAGCTGGCCAACCTTGAGTAAAAATATCGCCCTTATTCACATACGAACACGAGTTAATGCATAGTAATAAGTAAGAGTTACTTTACAAATGTAAATACAGTACTGTATTACAATTCGTATTAAGCATATTAAATGCATATAACAATTTGTATTAAAGGTTTTCCGCATACGACTCATGACTGAAATGAGTCGTCAGCCTGCGTAGTAGTGGTGGAGGTGGTAGGGGGAGAGTAGGGGGAAGGGGGGAGATAGCGCGATATCGTTTGTTTACATTTTATTGAGCATATTCTGGTATTTCCTTCTTTCTCTGTTCGAGAAAATCCTTCCTTCTTGATATAGAAGAATATGGCCTTCCGTTTTGTAAATGCACCACCTAACATGACTGAGTGCTGAAGCTGGTGGTTAACTCGTAATTACTAAAAACGAGCGAGTCACACACAAGGTAACAAGGCAGGCCTATATTCCCTTGACCTTGGGCTAGGGTGAATGGAGACTGAGGGTAGGGGGAAAAGGAGCGTGGGAGAAGTGGTGGGAACACACACACACACACACACACTTCACAGATGACAGTGATATAATTTCGTGACATGTTTATAATAATTTCGCTCGTTATGTATAAGAAGTCCTTGGATTTATTTGAGAGTCAACTGTATATATAACTCGGCATGTGTCGAAATCGGTGATTTTTGTGTCGAAATTGGCATTAGGGTAGTGTTATATTTGCTGTCGAAATTTGAATTGTTGAAATGAAAACTGTCGAAATTTGAGATTATACTGTAAATCTTATTTCAAATTTATGCACATATAAATGATACCTCAATAAATCAACCAATCAGTATTAACAATGCCAAGCTACCTACCAGTAACACTAACTAACAGAACCTTTTTCCAGATTACAATACTTTCTTAACAGTACTTCTGCACTTTTATTATCATCATTATAGTTGTAGTATTATATAAGTAATATCCCTATAACTAGAGTATTACTTTTAGTTCCAGTTCTTATGGATTAATGACAATGGTACGAGAGTACGAAGTAAGCAGCTCCAAGGAGAAATATCAGTCTCTCTCTATCTTACCAGTACAGTACAGTATTGCACTTGGTATATAATGGTTAAACTTCTTCAATCTGGACACCTCATATACCAAGTAATCTTTATTTTCCATCTACACTCACCATGGGTTCAGCAGCAGCAGCCACTGGTCCATCACTGGTCTTGGTGCCTTTCCCAAACAACTTCTCTGCTCTGGCTTTAAGGTCTCGTGGATGAGGAGTGTTGTGGCGCACAAAGTTGCTCTGTGAAGGGTGAAACAGAATTCAACAAATGCAAATGCAGCTGAAAAACACTATGTACTGTTGAGGTCATGATAAAAATGTGAAGAAATATACCAATCCCATCTTCATTCTACATTGAATATAACCACATATTACAGAAGGTTAAATTACAATATATAAACTGGGTACAATAAAGAGAAACACATATGATACTAACACCTTACACAAGCCAAGGAATGATAGGCTTTTATACTACAGACAGGGAAGCTGCATGATGCTCATTAATCATAGTGTATAAATATATACAGTATTTTGGCACTACATTAATTATCCTAATACTATATTACAACCCATCAGTTACATTGCTCTTTCACTGCACAAAAATATCAAGTCTGTTACAGGAAACAGTTTTTTCTTAAGTTTACATCAAGTCAGACACCATATACAGAAGAATAGTGATGTGTCAAAAGAAGCTACAATCTTTGTCATACATATATGCACAAAGAGCTTTGTCATTAAGAGGTAATATTTACTATTCTGAACACATTATAATAACCTACTATCTACTGATAATACAATTATTAACTTTAATCTATAATTTCCCCAATGAGGATGAAAACCATATGCAAAGCTGTAGCAGGAAAGATTCTATAGAGCAAATAAAAACATATAAAAGTTTCCAAAGCATTCCAACTCTACACCCTAAATGGCCAAGGTGACCATATGTTGTTGGTTGGGATAGTAAAGACAGCTACCAGTACTGTACAGTATCAGAAGTAAGTACAGCATGCTGGATTGTACAAGACTTGTTGCTGCAAAAAGCTTACAGGCTACTCCTATAACTTGATCTTAAAGCCTAACACTCTCACAGCATTTTGTCACTTACAGTATTATGACTACTGTACCATCATGCATGCTTAAAATAATTATATTACTTAAGTCATATTTTTGCAGATTCATTCATGTGCCAATCATATCATTCTTAACACTTAGTAGCTTCCCCTGTTCTCTCAGCTTTAACACAAAACAAAGTGTAAGTAGCTTCTGTCTATTATTTATCAACTTATTTTTGTCAGTAACTGGAAAGCTAAAAAAAAAAAAAAAAAAAACTATACATCTACAATCCTGCATGTTTACAATCTTTCAGTTTTTACAAGACCATTTGTGTGCAATAATCCTATGCAATATCCCACATTAGTTTACCTACAGAAAAAGGAAACATATCACTGATTGATAACTGTTTCTATGTATTGAGAATGCCATGGAGAACCTAAACCAAATCAAGGATATCAGTATTTATATGTTAAATATGTACAGCATATTATTATCTTTCACACTTGTAAGCAGGAAGACAAACATATATACTGGCTTAGGTAGGCTTGTCACACTTAGAAAGAACTACTATTGCAGCTAAAGGGCTACACAATACTGTACACATTACATCACCATATTCACTTATATTAATCACTCATGAATATACAATACAGTACAACTATCACACATTATTATACTGTACGCACAGTAATTTTCACTCATGCCATGCTAAAAAACTAAGAATTGGTTTGCCAAGCCTCTTATATGATATGACTAAGGTCTCCCATGCCCCAATTGCCCTTACTGGAATTAGAGAAATCAATGTTACTTATTCACCAGCAATAACATAATTAATTTTTCTATGAACAGTACAAGTTGTACTACAAACACAAGCATAAATTGCCATCTACTGTACTTTTATAGTAATAGAATACAATAGAATATAAAAGAAACAATATTACTAATAAATGAATAGATCACAATATTAATATACAATACTTCAAGCCAGCTTTACTAAGTTATTTATTAAGTTAAGTCCCTCAAGAGGTAATAACAAGAACCCAAGCCGGGGAACATGAACTAAGATTAATCAATAATGCTGAACATCTGGAATACCAGGTCAATAAAAACTTTTACACACTCCTACCAACTACATTACCTTTTAAACAACAATCTACAGCTGGATAAACAAACAAAAACAATAAATCAATAAAGAAATCAAGTAACACTTCTCACAGCAGAGTATCAGCCTCCATGCAAAGTACTGGACATAAAGCTGAGGTATACTAAATTCAGGTACAGTATGTTTGCCAGTTTTTGAGGACTATCTAGCCTCAAAACATTTGGTTACTAAACGGACTCAGGGACACGAGGTGGTGGCACATAGTCATCCTTCCATCACTAACACACAGGTCAGGAGTTTACTGATATACATGCCAACGAGCAGGAGGACATGGCAGGGACGCCAAAACAGATCACATGTAAACACTCATCATAGGCAAGAGCTGGAGAAGTTGACATAGTAAAAAAAAAAAAAAAAAAAGGAGGAAAAGGTGGAAGACTCACCAGTGTTTCCACCAGTCGTTTGCATAATTGCTAAGTACCAACCAATCATCGGCATTTGGTTAGGCGTGTAAGGAAATGCAAGGGGACAGGGTGGCATGAAATGTAGTTAAAACAATGGGACTTCTTAACCAGCAGGCACTTTGTATCTCATTTTGCTATGAAGTTCTCTTTGAAGCATTATACTCTTTTAGTAAAGGTAAATAACATAGCACTTTTGAGTCTAAGTCAATAAGCAATATTTATGGAGGAGATACCATGTTGAGCACATACTGATCTAGAGTAAATAATCATGGGACAATCAGCAAAACTACAATAAGAATTTAATATAATATACTGGTACTTGTATAACCAGTAAAAGACACAATCCTTGATAATTAGAAATAAGAAGAACATGTTTGTCACTTATGAGGTTTTGTCAATAAACATACAGTGCATCAAGTGACGTCATCCAATACCTACATAATTGTACTATACAATGAGGTAAAATCAGGTGAACATTTGTGACCAAACTTGTTCAAAGTCACAATCTGAGTGCATGAATGAGGACAGTGTCAATAATGTCAGTAGCAATTTTTTTGTTTTTTCTCAAGTAAAAAATATCAAATAACTTTATTACAAACCAAATATACTGTAGTACACAGTGAAAAGCTTCCTCTAGTACAATCTTCCACTGATTATTTAGAACAGATCAGTGCAGGCTACTTATAAACTGCCTTGCTACTGGGAGAAACACTGACTGAGACAACAGAAAGAAGAATATTAAGAGAGGAACAGAGATTCAGTGACAAATGCTTTTCACCACAATACTCTAAGAGCAATGAAGCTCCAGTACTGTATTTGTAATTTAATAGTAGGCTTTACATTTAAAAACTAATGCTCCACGAGAGATTTCTAGCAGTAGGAGACAAATTTCACTTTTCATCCTGCACTACAAATACATCAAATGAAGAAGGTAATGGACTTTGTGAGAGTACTGTACTACTGAAAACTACTGCCTAATTACAATACTGTGTATTATTGTTACTGAAACACTACAAAATCTATTGCAATTACTTTTGGTTAAAATATTACTGTGCAATGAGGTATAGCCAGCAAGATATGCAAAGTTTTATTCTATAAACCAAATAAATATTCAACCAAATAAGCTAATACAACAGGGACCATTTACAGTCTGTGTTAACAATTTGGGTTGGGGTGAAGGCTGAGAACCAGATGGAAGAGGTGGCTAGTAATCTTTGTCAACCCCTACCCAAACTCAGTGTTACCACACACCTCAAACAATCTCTGTTGCTAGACTTATCTATTTGAATTATACAAGGCTTGGAAACTAGAAAAATTGTATCACTCTGCTGACTGCAAATCAATATAAAACAGATAAAACCACAATACTGTACTTGTTTCATAGCTTTTATATGCAAAATATTAAACATATCATATTCATAAATAACTTGAAATAACAATAAAGAGCTCCTATATTCATTTAAGACACCAATATGCAGAGCAGGTGTTTAATTTGCCAAACAAAAGCCATGACATCATCAGTGCTTTAACATGGATAATGGGCATTCTCTGGGTAAGTGCATTCATCAAGAAATACACAAGCTTACATTAAATACAACTCACAAGAGCTCTTTGCCAATGAATAACAACTTCCTACAACCACCAAAACATTATAGTTGGTGGACAAAACACATTGTATGACCCTGATAGACTCATCAACGTGACATAACTTTTACGGGACATAATGAATGAGACCACCAGTGAACATAACACTGAGACAGTCATGCAGAAGGATTCAATAAAGTTGCACAGCCAAGAGGCAATACTACAGGGAGGATTTCTTATATTGCATAGCAATTTGGGTATTCTTTTATACCCACATGAATTTTTCTTCAATCCTTGGTATGTCTTTACAAAAAGTACAGTATCGTGTCATGGAACTGAGACACTACAGTACATGAGTGAAGATATTATTGTCACCAGCATAAACATAACTATACACCATCACTTAATGTGATATTCAAGCACATTTATGAACTTAACTAGTTTGATAATCAACATGCAAAAGCTGTCCATCCCAATACATCTGATCATGGAGCATATATTATAATAATTATACTTCAGTAACTCTCAATCCATGAGCAACTTTTCAAAAATTAGCATAAAGGAAAATTTACATAAAAATTAGTAAAAACAAGGTCCTTCCTCTCTGTTCAGATTCTTGCCTGAAAAAAAAATGTGTGCAAGAAATATACAGTACCGAGACATTGTGAACAGGTAAATAAGCATCCCATGAATGTTTGTAAAAATTGAACTGTCAGTGAAAAACTGTTTTACAGTACTGTACCAAAATTGCAACAATCTTAAAAGAGTTCATTTAGATGCATTAGTGACATTTTAAAAATATTAGTTTCTGACAAGAATTAACAAATTCAACTAAGCTCCTACCCAAACCCCTTTTTTTTATGTTATTAAACTATTATTCCTTTTAACATTTTTAAATTGTATATTATCAAATTGATAAACTTAAAATTAAAATTGTACTAATTTAAACTGATTACCTGATAATAAATTAAAGTGAGCATGAAATACCCCAAGTATTTCATATATTAGTATCTATTTTGTCATTTTAATTGTACTACTGTAATTATATTAGGAAATAGTTTATCAATATAATGGCCTACAGCTTAATCAAAGATTATTTTTAAGATATATTATTGACATCTTCTTCTAGTCATCTCAGAAATGTGGCACTATCACATTCATAGATGCACTAGTTGTCTAATAGATATTTTTGTTGATTATATCTCTTGTACTCTTATACAGTACTATATTTTGTATTAGCCCCTAAAAGACAGGCAAGTGTAGCCATGGCTGAATGCAGAAAATGGGCTTACAGTATTCCACCTAATGAAAAGAAACATTTAAACCTTTATAAAATCCTCTTTAAACCTTAATAAAATCATTACTAATAAATTACATAACAAAATATATTTGTTACTATTGTTGATTATACTGTACTGTATATGCCAAGGTAAGATGATTGTATCCTTGTTAGCAGACATCAAAAGTGTTAAGACATTTGTGCCAGTTACCTGTACCATTATCAAATTATTATCCAATATAGCCTAATTGCCCTTGTTCCTACTAATATAACTACTAATATAACAAACTATAAATTTCCTTCTAACTGAAATCATGGATAGACTACAGTGGTTACTTAGGTAATTCTTTTATCAGAAATTTGTTCAAATTTTCTTTTCAAACATGGCTTAACCTACACTCTAATTCTGCTATAATCTAATCCTCTCTTTAGATTTTTCTTCCCATTACATGCTGCTTCATATTCCATTATCCCTATCCAGGGAATAATTGCAATACTATAATGGAATTTCAAATTTATAGACTATAATACAAAAAAGAAGACTTAAATATGACTGTAGCGTACAGTTTCAATGTAATATTATAGCAAAAGTAAACTGGAAAGGACAGATTCATTACATTTCTCATTTTCACTGAATCAGTGTGAGGAGAAATTTATTAATCCATCTTATATATTATACTCTGCCTTATATAAAGAACTTAATCAGCTCAAAATAGACACCCTGTCCTGAGAGGGCTGAGAAAGTAACTTATTCAACTGAACATAAATAACATGAAAACTGGCAATTCACGAGGTAATATAATCCTTGAAAGTACTGTAGCTGCTTTATATAGTTACTTTGTAATTTTTAGTCCAAATTTTTTTAATAGCACTCAAAGGATGAGTGAAAGATTAATGAAAATTACTTAATAGAGACTTACAAATTCTCCCCATACTCATTACTCAGACTCAGATAAGGCATCATAATTGAGAAAAAAATTGCCAAGTTCATATTGTGAAGTTATTAGATACACATAATGTAAAGGTGATAGTACAGTTGGCCAATTGTTAATCTAGTATACCTTGGTATTTGTGCCATGGAATGGAAACATACTCTACATGTGGTACCATATATAACTTCTAATTTCAAGTTCTCCTAATTCCAAAGTAGAGGCCAGGGGCCAGGTACAGTATTTAATGCAATGATACTATGAGGTATAGGGGCCTGAGGTAGGCAATCTCATTTAACCCATTCCAAGTTAAAGCATACCATGAATGAAAGATTCACAGACACCTCCTGAGTTCAACCTACTGGGAATTGAGGTAAATACAATAATATATAGACACTTTGGCTTCATTCCCTCACTCATGTATCAAGGTTAACTAGATTCATTATTGCCCAACAGCACATATAAAAATAATGTATTTATTGATAATTATTACTTTAATATCAATATGTTTATGATAAATAACAGTAAAGAACTCAAATATGGGTACAGTATACACACACAGAGAGAAATTAATTACATAATATAATACTGTAAACAAATTTGTGGTATTACTGCAACATATATTGCATATTGTTATAGAGATATAAAAGAAACTTGAATAATACATAAGCTGACCAAGACATGAAGAATATTATTACAAAGAACAAATGTACTCACCTCCTTATTGTCATCGTTTTCCTCGTCCTCTCTGAACTTGACTGACTTGCGTGATTCGTCATGGGGGTCGTTGGGGTCCCAAGTATCATCATCATCTTGCCACTCATTAGCTGCGGGGCCGATGAGCGCAGTGAGATTATCGGTGCTCAGGTCGCCAGTGCGGTACAGCCTGCCCTCGCTACCACAGAAGTCTATAAACGGAACAAGGGGACGCAACGTGCTCACTCCAGCCGCTGGGGATCTCGCCACACACACTCACAAACGCCCCACATGCACACACAAACACACAAGTACAAGTGCCTGACTGGTGCCAAACTATTCAAACAGGAAGTTGCAAACTGTTCTCAGGAATTTAGATTATCAAAGGGAGGAAGTCCTGTTGTTATTTAACATGATTGAAAAAGGGAATTCTAGAGAAACTTAAGGGAAAAGTATGTTGTAATGACTAATAAAACAGCAGTCTGAGAACACATTATAAATACAGTAAAGATTCTGGTGTACTTACAGATCATCTGATCATATCTCAAAGAGGATTCAAGGAACTTGAGTAGAAATAGTGTAATCTGGACATATTTATGAAGTGATGCTGAAATTAACACACTGTGGCATGATCTTTGGTTGAAAGAATGAGTGTAGCATTAAAGCATAAAACTTGCCTAATCATAAGAACATTATGATGAAGCACACACTCCCAAGCATCAATAAATTAATGTGTCAGAAAGCTGGCAAGGTAAAAACTAGTGTCCTTCAAGTGATTTGAGGTTATATGTAACATCTGTAGTTGCTTTTTTTTTCCAGGATATTTGTAATGTATGTATAATCAATGTGGTAACTGCTATGCCTGAAATACTACAGATTTATTCTGTGATTATGCTTAAATCAATTTTAGTTTTTAAAATAGATTGTGAAAGTAAGAGTTGGACATAAAGGGTTGAGATAGGTAGCAGCATGATATTTGTGTGGTCTTATCACTCAAATGCAATAAAAGAAATGTTGTACAAATGTGAGACTTTTCATTTCACTTACTAGAAAATTGCATATTAGAATCTCAAATACAAATTAACATTAGTTATCTGCACCTAATCAGGATGAAAGTTACTCTGTGTATTATGTGCCAATCTAGCAGAAGGAGTATCACACCAAACATTAACACGGCAGGATATGTAATGATGCAATAAACTACAGCTCTCAAGCAGTTACCAGTGCTCAGCCAATGTGAATAAAAGCTGTAGAGCTCTCAGAATCTTGCAGATTCTGCCCCCAATGACTCCAAGTGTCTTAAGAGACTTGAGATGCTAACATACTATTTATGAGTGTATGTATGTCATTGATTTTTATGGAATTAAAAATGGAGGATTTTGACCCTTAATGTTACAATCATGGGCATATTGTGTCATCTTTCATCTTTCATGGCGCTGAAAGCAAATATATAATCATATCAAAATATTGTACTGCTTACATCTATGTGTTGCTGAAAGGAAGAAAGATATTTGCAAAGGACACCATAACCCATATTATAATCATAACTTTAAGATTAGTGAATTCATGTGATGCTATGTACAGCTGGCAAGGAGAGGAAGAAAATTACTGGAAGAATGTACAGTATACAGTAAGAATTATAAGCCCAAACATACAGCTCTCACAAAGCATATACAGTAATAGGACTGCATCATCAGAACAGGACAAGAGTCTAACCTTAAATGCTCTAAGTACTGCAATTGTCTTGATCAGTGTTCCAGTTAGAATATATTCATATTAAAAAACATTGTCTTATCAATTTCGGCCAATACTGATAAAATTGATTCATACTTAACTGCTGTATATAACCTGGAATTCAATAGTACTACAGGTATATATACCAAGTGTGATACTTGCTAACATTGTACCAGTATTTACAAAATATAAATATAATTCAATATAACACAAGAGTCAACCAAGTCAACATTGTCTCATTCCTTTATATTATAGTACTGTACAATACATCCAGCTGGAACACTTCATACTTAGACAAGAAAATGAGGGTAACAAAGCCTTTATATTCTACTCGTTTGTTAACATAATAAAAGTAAAGTAGAAATAAATATTCCGAGCAACTACTGTACTGTATGTATTAGCTGAACAAATGGGTCAAATTCAGAAAATATTGAAAAATGTTGATATTTCATCATGTCTGTGAGGTTTTCAAGTCGGTGCAAGGTAATGAAGATATAAAGACAATGGAAAGGTAGTGCAGTGGGACGACCCTCACATCATACATAAGTAGTAAAAATATCTACAATTCTAATGTGAAAATAATGTTCTTTCTTCCAACATATATGTTACACTGTACTTATAATTTGGCTTATAAGTATCACTGCAGATGAAAGTAAAGAGAAGTGATGATATACTGGAAAGGAGTTAAGTCATCGACCCATTCATCCACGACTATCAATCCTACCCGCATGGTTGAAACAACATACAGAAAGACAGGGTATACAGGCAGCTGGGGCAGGCTGTACACAACACTGGCTGCAAAACATACAAGAGAACACGGGCACCACCACTTCTCAGTGTCAGGATAATATGTGGAGTATGAACTCTGCATAGATCTAAAAGCATGCACTTCTTACTAGGTAAAATATGTCATGTTAACCATCAATCTATGCAAAATGTCAAGCACCCAATATTATTCCTTGTACAAGAAGTGTTGGCTCCACTACTATTAAGTAAATTGATGATATAGTACTCAAAATCAAGTTTTTAATATATATAATACATTACAAACTACAATATAATAAAATCTTCATTTTTCAATGATGCAGCTAAAGTTATTATAAAATATTTGACTGATAAGTATTATAATACTCTTGGCTATAATATAAAACATCAGGAGTAAATGCACTAAGTTAGTTTACATGAATTTGCTCCATTATAAAAATCATAAAGCCCCTTCTAGTTGGGATACACCTCATTATGAGAGAAATATACAGTATAGACTGTATATATATATATAGTAAATACATGCAGAGGGTATAATATACTCCAGCATGCAAACTAAGTTACTAGATACAAAAGACTGAATCCCTAACTACAGTATATAAATGTACTATTTCTTTATCACAACAGCAAAAATTAATATTTCATTTAATAGGTTTGATCACAATTATTTGTACACAATAAACTACTGTACTTAAAAAAAATATATATATACATATATGCATAATATGTATATATAAATTCAGTCACATGAAAATGCATTCATGATATGCATTACCTGAAAACTTGAAAAACTCAGGAAAAGTGCTACCTACAACAATTAATATTGATTCTTTATTACCCTAGACAAAATAATTCTGTACTACAACAGTACTACCTGAAGCAAAACTATAAAAAAACTATTGTACTTAAAAAGCTTCAAAATTTATGAAAATATCTGTAAAAGTTATCTTATTATTTTACAAGACTAATAAAAAGTAAAAGAAATGCAAGACTAGGTGCAGTATAATGGAATAGGAGCATGCAATGATCTGATGTAAGGGGGTACACTCTTGACGGTAAATTGGAGGGCTAACGATTCCTTCAAACTATGTCATTAAATAGAATCTTTATTAGTAACACTATAGGTTGTCTCTTTGCTGGCATAGTTTGCAGAAATTTATAACCCCGTAATTAACCAACAAGAGAGTCGTATCTTAAGGGAGTAAGATATTAATGCAAATTCAGGGCAACACAAATTCTAAACTGTCCCAAAAACAGACTGCTTTTGTACTTTATAGATACCATAATACACTCCTCAATGCTGGGGGTAGAATAAAACTGCTACCCACAGCCTCAACAAGAGGAGTAGGAGGAACAATTTCTGTTAGTAGTGACAGTCCAAGGTTAGTAATGCTGATCTATGTACAGTATAGTGAAGTTCCTTCTACTCTTTAAAGTGGTGGTGTGGTGGTGTAGAGGTTAGCACTCGGGTATTGTGATTAAAGTATTTGGGTCTGATCCCCTTTGGGGTTCTTTTTTGGATTGTGTAGGCAGTTTGATTTGATGCAGTTTGGAGAATTAGCAGCTTTCAGATTACCAACATCTTACCCCATTAAGCCTAATCAGATTTTAAGTACCAGGCCAAAGAAAATATACGGTAGCATAACAATAAGAGGGCATTATTATCTCTTACTGTAATTTATCATTAAAGGGATAATTTTCTGTGGGTGAACTGGAGTCTACGCAGCCCTTCAAAAAATAATTGTTTAAATCGTATCTACAATTATTTTCCTTTTTGGTAATCTCAGTAACACACTTTTCATGACGAAGTTTTGAGTAACAAGCCTAAGAATGTTAATGTATATTACAGTATGTACATCCACCAAAGACAGACCTGTCAGTTCTTTCCCCCAATTCAGACACTGTGATTCTTGTTCTTCTGAATTCAGAACAACACCACATCTGTGAGTCCAACAATAAAACCATTTTTTTGTTATTGCAGATGTACATATTAAGCAGTGCAGATACTGTATGGAAGGAGGAAACAAGTGACTGGACTTCAGCAAGAGTACATCTAACATCAGAAATATTACTGGCATGAGTATGTAAATACTGTATAGAGATTGAAGCAAGCTTGAGATATAGTGGGTACTTACCAAGACTCTCGTGCTGGTATTCTTGCTGGGGCAGGAGGAAACAGGTGAGAACTTCCTGACCAGATGCCTCATCAACCTGTGGGGCACCACCATGTAAAATGTTAATGAGATACAGATCATGATAAATTTTCTAATAAATGCGTTACTTTAACTACGATTTTTAAATAAGGATAGTTCCTCAAATCTGGTGATATTTCATAGCCAAAATTCCATTTCAAAATACAATGATCCACCATTCAAATTCCTAAATAATTATAAAGTAATGGTTGGCACTAAAAAACTGACTCACAAAGTGCACAAAGGAAGAGTTATCTTGCCATCCTTTTGAACTTCAATATCGAGGATATGATATTTTGTCAATGATGACAAAACACAAATTCCTGTTAAGGATATATGTACAGTATATGGATTAAATAACAGTACTGTACCTCTTTCTGAAAATTGAGCATTGGTTGAGCCTGGTTTTCACTCAGCCACACAGCCTTAAGGTTGAGAGCAGTGATTGTCAGCGGCAAATACTGCAACCTGTGAAATTAAAATTATTACTTTCCTTTCCAGTAAAACTTTATTATATATACATAACATTATGACTGTACATGCAAATCTCTCACCCAGTATAATACTGTACCTTATTTCATGAAGTACAGGATATATATGAAGGACACTTTACTGGTTGCAATTTTCAATAAAAAATAGACAATGAATGTCTAAAAATGTAGCATATGAAGGACACTTTACCTGTTACCCGAGACATCCAGAACGTGTAGCTCCCTGCAGTTCCCTGCATCTGGTGGAAGGTACTGTAGCCGATTGTCTCGCAGTGACAACACTCCCAGTTTTTCCAGTTTTCCTAAAAATACATTAACACAAACTATGAGTTGATGTACCAGAACTTTATCCTTCTATCACAGAACCAATGATATGCTGTAATACTGTACATTATCAACTCTTTTCTTATGAGAATCTTTCCTATGTCCATAGAAACACAATAACATAGATACAGTACTAAAAGTAGTGGTGGTAGTACCACAACATTTTGCAGTCCTGATTAAAACTTCCTGAGGTGGTTCATTAGGGCATGACTAAAGTATTACTTACCAATTTGTGCAGGGAGCTCAATAAGCTTATTTCGATCAACATTTAGATTTGTCAGATTTCGAAGGTTGCCAATTGTGTCTGGTAATTCAGTCAGGAGATTTTCTGTCAATATCAGCTCTTGTAGATTCTCACATCTGTGAAAAGAAGATGCAGTACTAGTTTAGACAGTACTGTACTTAATTTGTTACATCAAGTAAATAAAGTACATCTTACAATACACATCCCAGAAGATATCTTCTTGATAACTGTATCAAAATCTAAAGGAGAGGTCAAATTGCTAAAAAAGAAATGTCAATAAATTCCTGTCACTGATGGTACTGTACTAACTAAATCTTGTATTATTGCTACGGTATAACTTAAGTTTGTTAAGAGTTTCAGGTAATCCCTTCAGAAAAAATAATCCATACTACACACTCACTTTCCAATGTTGGGATTTAGTATCATGAGCCTGTTCTGGTCGACCTTGAAGATGGTGAGCTTGGTGAGGGAACCGAGACCATCAGGTAAACTCTCAATGAGGTTGTTTGAGAGGTGGAGATCTGTGAGGTTGGTGAGGCCCGCCAGCCCTTCCGGAACGTCCTCCAGTCGGTTCTCACTCACGTCGAGACACAGCAGGTTCTTGAGGCGGCCCAACTCAGGAGGAAGGTGAGAAATCTGATTGTGGTCAAGCCAGAGTTCTTGCAGTGCTGGAAGGTCTCCAATGTGTGTCGGCTGTGGAGCGATGATAATGAGAAAAACGGGTAAGGTGGTTGTTATGATAGATGACTACAGGCATGGATTAGACCACTGATATAACTTACAAAATGAAGATCTTCAGTACAATAGTATTATTTTCAAGTGAACCTCTACACCAAATGAATGGCAATACATTTATATTCTATACTCATATTTGACAGTGACACTTCAGATAGTGAGTACAGTAGCTTATTGAGCATGAACTTACCAGTAAGTGGTGTGGTGGGAATCACTAATATACTATATACATAATTATGTGGAGTATAAATAGTATTGCTATGGGAATATCACACTTTACTTATCAACAATGAAAAATCAAACTTAAAACAGCCTTTCAAGCCTTCAATTAGAAAATAAACATTGTGTTAATGATACAGTAACCACTTATATAGTGACCTTAGACAAGTGTATAAAATATCCATGAACTCACCAGCTCCTCAATATCGTTGTCACCAATGTCGAGTCTCTCCAGTTTGGTCAGTTGTGACACCGACTCGGGCAAACCCTTGAGCAAGTTCTCTCGGAGCTCCAGTGACTGCAGGTTCACCAAACTGTAAACACACATGTAAACTGTAGATATTTGTCTATATAATAAGTGGTAGGTGAAAGTCAGTTAGTTAAAATGTCCATCTGGATGATGACATACCTGTACAGCAATTTATTTATTTATATAACTCTAACACATGTCAATATCAGTGTCATCTAAGAATCTTACATAAAAATCTTACATAAGAAGCAAAAACTGCACTTCAAACCCAATCAGGTCTCTCAGCCATGACATGTACATTAAAATTAATGTTTTCAAGATTGTCTTATTTTCTCAGTGTGCTGTACCTTCATACAACCTGATGTGGTTAGCATGAATTAGAAAATGAAATAATGTACAATTACAAACCTTCAACTTATATAAAGTAGAGTAGTTCAGTTCAGTACAGTATATACCTACCATCCAAAGTCATAGGGAAGGTTGGTGAGGGACATGTCATTGAGTCCCAGTACAGTCAGGTTCTTCAGCTGGGTGAACCCCCCTGGGAGCCTGTAACATCAGAAATAAATTATGTACCCTATGTTTCTACTGTGGCACATCATTGACCAATCATATATATATATACAGTATATACAGGTCTCCCCCACTATACAATTGTGTTAGGTTCTTCAAAACCCAATCGTACAGCGATCGATCATATAATGGGATAAATAGGGTTACGTTCCAAGACTCGTATAACATTACTATTTACTACTATAATATATAACTTAAGGGTAAAATAAACAATGTTAAAAACAGTTGTTGTTGTTGAAGTTCCTCAAGCTGTCTGGCCGAGCAGCCCCGAGCTCCTGAACCGGGCTTTCCCACAGTGCCCTCAGAGTGTACAGTATGTTGTGTTGTTGGCGAGTGTGGGTATGTGTATTGCAGTGTTCAATAATGTATTTAATAGAATGGGGTGCTGTGTTGCATCCTGGACAGGCATACACAATGGCTCCATCCAGCCTCCTCTGATATATCAGAAGGGCCGGGTAGTTGCCACACCGCATCCTGGCCAGGTGGACTGTCCTCACGGGGAAGGGAGGATTCAGATGGGTGGATGTCAGGAGGTCGTGCATGCAGCTGTGAGTTTTTTTAGTGTTTGGATGAACTGATGAGTGATTTGAGTATGGATATGTTTCTGAAGATTGGTTTGGGGTGGGCATGGTGTAAGAGATGATAGTATTTGTGTATATCTCTTGGCCTTGGACAGTGTTGCCACTTGCCACAGTGAAAGGAGACACGGGTAAACAGTTCAAAACACGCAGATGCTGTCATCGCTCTCTCAAACAAATGACAGTACGGTAACCTTGCGCAGCGGGAGTCGGGAGATCGTAAATGCGAGTGAAAATGATCGTATAAAGAGCCAAGAGTATCAAGTACTTAAATCGTATACGCGAACAAGGTTATATATATATATATATATATATATATATATATATATATATATATATATATATATATCCACACAGTCAATCACACCATGTGTTGCACTGTTACCCAACTTTACCGAAAACTGGCGTCACACACAACCACCAACTTTCGCCCACCAACACGGTTCACTACAACACAAATAGCCTTAGGGTGTTTGGTAGTGGTCGTGTTAACAGAGCACCTTTTTCGGGAAATAGTTATATTTACTGTACTTTAACATTATCATCATAAAAGAAACGTATTATATAATGAGTTCCTCGGGTTTCGATAAAGTATTTGTGGGAGCCTGTACATTTTGGAGCATAGTCATCCTCCCCCTCCCTCGTCCTGGGAGCTATGTGGTGGACTGGTGGTGTTTACAAGCGTGGTACAGTTGGTTCAAAAAAGTAATTTCAATCATATCCTCAAATACGAATTTAGCTACCGGTAGCTATAATTTTTTTTATTGAGACATTCATTGATACATATCAATTATATTCATTATGTCAGAACGGTATGTGACTATGAATACAACTCTAACAGGATTCATTTGATTCATCTTACAAACATGGGGAACTAAAGTGAATTTCTGGTGCCGACTGTATACAGACGTGGAGTAGAAAATGGATGGTTGGCGTTACTTCCGCTGCTTAAGCAAAGACAAGAGGAAGTAAGAAGGAAGGCGAAGTGGTAAGAGAAAGAAGGAAGGTGGGGAAGTGGTAAGAGGGAAGGAAGGTGGGGAAGTGGTAAGAGAAGAAAGGAAGATAAAAGGGAAGGAAGGTAGGGAAGTGGTAAGAGAAAGAAGGAAGGTAGGGAAGTGGTAAGAGAAAGAAGGAAGGTAGGGAAGTGGTAAGAGAAAGAAGGAAGGTAGGGAAGTGGTAGGAGAAGAAAGGAAGATAAAAGGGAGGGATAGAGAAGTTACAGGTGCATCTCTAACGCGCTCTCTCTCTCTCTCTCTCTCTCTCTCGGGTTGCGTGAGAATGGAGGACCTGTTGCATGCTTCCCCACCGTCTTCCCCACCATTCACATACAATGTCATAATGTCCTTCTCTGTCATGCCAGGATGAGGATTGTATTACTTACCGGTACTTGTATATACTGTTTTATAAGTGAATTGGAGGGCTATTGAATCCTTTAATTAAACAATGCCACAAAACAAATCCTCAGAGTATTAGTATCATTAAAGGTAATCTGGTTCGTGGCAAAGTGTGGAGTAATCAGTAGAGTCTTATATTACGTCTCTGTTCTCTCCGTTCCTTAATCTGTCTTTCTCTCTGTCCCATTATCAATTTCTTTGTTTCTATTTGCTTCTCTATACACTCTTCTTTGTTCCATTATCTATCTCGTTCTGTTTTCCGTAGTTTTTTTCTGTACACCTATCTTTTTTATCTGCCTGTTTGTGTGTATATATAGCCCACTTAAATATGACACACCTGTCCACATACCTCTCTGTCTTCCACTGTCTGCCACTTGCCTATAATAGTACAATACATGCCTACCTACTTACCTACCTACACAATTACCTACCTAGGCTACCTACCTAACAGTACAATACATGCCTACTTACTTACCTACCTACCTACCTATTTCCACCTACTAAATATATCACCAAGTGCCAACCTACCTACCTATCTACCTGTTTCTACATTTCCTGATTCCTGTGTTTTCTACCTCTCCTTCCTCTTTACATGCCAGTCTGTCAAGTCCGTCTCACCACACTACAATTTGTCACTGGTTTTGTGGTTTGGTGTACATCTGTCAGGCTGCTTTTTGTCCGCCTGTGACACCTTCCTTCCTTCCTCCCTCCCCACCCCTTACATTCACTCTCCCTTTCTTTGTATCCGTCCCCCATCCTTGTCTCCCCCTCCCATTTCTTCCCTCGTATATTTCCTCCCCTGTCATTGTATGTCTCCTTCTTATCTTTTTTTTTTATTAAATTTTTCCTTCTTCCTCTCTTTCGTTGACATCCTAGTAGCTTCTATTGTCTCACCCTTCTTACATGTCCCTATCCCCTCCTCTCTCACGTTTCTATCGTATTCTCTCCCTCTCCTTTCCTCTCCCCTCTCACGTTTCTATCCCATTCTCTCCCTCTCCTCTCCGTCGCCTTCCTCACATCCCTCTCACCTGCTGTAAATCTAGGAAAGAGTTTACCAAGCGAGCCAGTCGAGGGTGAAAGCTGTCTGGGCACATATTCCCCAGCCTCCCTCCCCTGTGTCCCTCAATGCTTCTCCTACCCACTTACATATGTTCACGCTTCGATGTTTATCCTACCCTCCCCCAACTTCCCTCCTCTCCCTCCCTTCGACTCTTTTCCCTACTTTACTTCTATCCTTTTATATATACCATTTACCTGCTCGTTTTTTTTTTCTCTCTCTCGCCAAGATCTTCCTTTTTCTCCATTCCCTCTACTCATCTTTCCTATTCGTTTCACGCTCATACATCCGTTTTATCTTCCTACCTCCATACCCTTTCCCCCGTCCTCCCTACCAGACTTTTACACTCCCCATCTTATATATCCTTCTCATTTATTCCGTTAGATCTTGCCTCTCTTAACTTCCACTCACCCATTTCCTTCCCTTATTATACTCCCTCTTCCCCATTCTCGTACTGTCCCTAGTGCCAGACTTGCCCTTGCTTCTTCTGCACTAGTCAACACCACACCTTTCTCCACCAATAAATAAAAACATAAATATACAAAAATATGAGTTGCCAAAAGATAATTAGTTACAAGGGCGACAAAATCCTTAGTAAATGTTGTTGAGAGATGCTGCATATTGTTATTGTTGCTGTATGTGTCAAGAATAAAAGTCAAGAATAAAAATTAGCCATCCCCACCTCTTGAGGGAATCTTATGAATCAATAATATAGAAACCAACAGCTATAGTTTCGAATTATTTTTTTTTCCAAGGCCATTTCATTCGAACGTGGTGTAGTGTGAAGTATTGTTGTGTTGTGTGAAGTGTTGTTGTGTTGTATGGAGTATTGTAGTGTTGTGTGGTGTTGTGTTGTGTGAAGTATTGTAGTGTTGTGTGAAGTGTTGTTGTGTTGTATGGAGTATTGTAGTGTTGTGTGAAGTGTTGTTGTGTTGTATGTAGTATTGCAGTGTTGTGTGAAGTTTTGTTGTGTTGCATGTAGTATTGTAGTGTTTTGTGAAGTGTTGTTGTGTTGTATGGAGTATTGCAGTGTTGTGTGAAGTTTTGTTGTGTTGTATGGAGTATTGTAGTGTTGTGTGAAGTGTTGTTGTGTTGTATGGAGTATTGCAGTGTTTTGTGAAGTGCTGTTGTGTTGTATGGAGTATTACAGTGTTGTGTGAAGTGTTGTTGTGTTGTATGGAGTATTGCAGTGTTGTGTGAAGTTTTGTTGTGTTGTATGGAGTATTGTAGTGTTGTGTGAAGTTTTGTTGTGTTGTATGGAGTATTGTAGTGTTGTGTGAAGTGTTGTTGTGTTGTATGGAGTATTGCAGTGTTGTGTGAAGTTTTGTTGTGTTGTATGGAGTATTGTAGTGTTGTGTGAAGTGTTGTTGTGTTGTATGGAGTATTGCAGTGTTGTGTGAAGTTTTGTTGTGTTGTATGGAGTATTGTAGTGTTGTGTGAAGTGTTGTTGTGTTGTATGGAGTATTGTAGTGTTTTGTGAAGTGTTGTTGTGTTGTATGGAGTATTGTAGTGTTGTGTGAAGTGTTGTTGTGTTGTATGGAGTATTGTAGTGTTTTGTGAAGTGTTGTTGTGTTGTATGGAGTATTGCAGTGTTTTGTGAAGTGTTGTTGTGTTGTATGGAGTATTGCAGTGTTTTGTGAAGTGTTGTTGTGTTGTATGGAGTATTGCAGTGTTGTGTGAAGTGTTGTTGTGTTGTATGGAGTATTGTAGTGTTGTGTGAAGTGTTGTTGTGTTGTATGGAGTATTGCAGTGTTGTGTGGTGTTGTTGTGTTGCATGTAGTATTGTAGTGTTGTGTGAAGTGTTGTTGTGTTGTATGGAGTATTGTAGTGTTGTGTGGTGTTGTGTTGTATGGAGTATTGTAGTGTTGTTATTGTGTGGTGTTGAGTGTTATATAAGATGCCAAGTATTACATTGATATAAAGTGTTACATTTCTGCTGCTGTTGTGGGTTGCTAAGTGTCGCTGGATGGGGTGATAAAAGTGGTCGAGTATAATACTACTGGACGTGATGTTGAATAAGACAGTGTTTACCGCTGGGAGGCCAAGAGGAAGCAATGGTAAGCCACTTAGGTAAATGTGGACGACAGGGTAAACACCAACTCTCTCTCTCTCTCACTCTCTCTCTCTGATTTTTTTTTTATTCGTGTATATCAATAAACCTCTCTGTGCGTGTGCGTGCGTGCGTGTGTGTGTGTAAATCTGACCGACACAGGTGGGTAGACTGCCTGACTGACCTGGGGATGGGGTTGCTGCTGAAGTCTGCCACCTGGAGTGCCTTCAGGTTCTTGATGTTGTCAGGGATGTCGGGGATGTCTGCACCGGGAGAAAAATTTACAACTGTAATGCCAATAACGACATCATAACAACAACAATAATAATAACCTTAATTACAACATAAACATTTACAATAATGATGATCCAAATAATAATTATATTCTAATGGTGATAACAAATTAATCATTTTAATATAAACAGCTAAAGAATAGAAGGCGAAACATGAGAGAGGATGCTAATGACAACTGAGTTAAATCCCTACAAACAGAGTCTGTAATTCCTATTCAATTGAGGCGGCAATTCTGTTCCTATATTTCTTTCCTATTTTCCACCCATTATTCTAACAATGTTGATTTCCCCTCTAATATTCGCCTTATTCTTACAACACCTTACACCTACTATACTTATTTCACTCAATCAACCCCTACACAGTCTCATTATGTTCATTTCACCAGTCTTTTTGTTTTATGGTAACCCCCCCCCCCCCCCCCCCCTCTCTCTCTCTCTCTCTCTCTCTCTCTCTCTCTCTCTCTCTCTCTCTCTCTCTCTCTCTCTCTCTCTCTCTCTCCCCACTTTCATTCTTGATACACTCCACAAAAATTTTATAATACTGTAAATGGTAGGTATATAGTCAGTCAGTCTCAGGAATTCGTATACACCACTGCGATATCAAGAGTTCGTAACAACTACAAAATTGAGTACATTAATTTCCTAACACCAAACATTTCTAGTAATTTTATCCTGGTAATATTTTTTTAATCAGTCAGCAGAGCAATGCCTACAGTATGTACAGAATAAACACACCTTTTAACCAATGCTCTGTGTACGAATTCCTGAGGCCGACTGGACAATCTAACCCATTCGTACTTTATTGCACTCCCACTTTTCAAAATACACACACTTCTCATCTTGATCCATCCCATTCCTACTGAGGCTTCCACTACACCGTATTCCACTCCCTTGTAACACCCCAGGCCCTTCCATCCTCACTATGTAGACCAGAAATCAGAGTCAGTGTTAAAGGTGTTTTGGCCTCAGGCACTCACTCACTCCCTCCTCCTCCTCCTCCTCCTCCTCCTTCTCCTCCATCACTACACTCTTCACCACCACTATACACTCTTCACCATGGCCTCCTCCATACCCGAAGCTTACCTACATCTCCCTCTCAATTCCTCGACATCGTTCCCACTCATTACTCCGGCACACACACACATAATAATTATATATTCTATCTTTCTTTCTCTCTCTCTCTCTCTCTCTCTCTCTCTCTCTCTCTCTCTCTCTCTCTCTCTCTCTCTCTCTCTCTCTCTCTCTCTCTCTCTCTCTCTCTTTATCTCTCCTATATTCCTTCCTTTCTCGGCAACCCACGCCCCTCCCTATAAAAAAACAAAAACAAAAAAACTTGCTATGAAATAAATCTCCTTTATATGTTCTCCTTTGTCCCCATTCAAGTCACAAACAACACACATCGGTTCACTTATTTTTTCCACTCCACTTCACTACCATACGCACCAATACTATTTATTCATTCTGGTCGGAGTGAAAAGATACAAACAACAATATTCTAACCTAGTCTAAGGTTTAAACTGCTACCGTATACTGTATTCTTCTCACACACACGCATGCTCCAACACACACACATACACACTTTCCATCTCCTCTCTCATTTTGTGTGTGTGTGTGTGTGTGTGTGATTCTTAACTCATACATACTTTCCATCTCCTCCTTCCTTGTGTGTGTGTGTGTGTGTGTGTGTCATCGAACAATCATAAAACAATAAGCTGGAAGGATACATAGGAGGGAGAAAAAAATCTAGTTTTGTTGGAGTCCCGGGAAGCAATATATTACTTTTTTTTTTACTTAGCAGTCTTGGGTTAGGAGGAGGAGGTAAAACAGACAAATGGAAGTAAAGAAAAAAACAGAGAAATGGAAGTAAAGGAGAAATGGAAGTAAAGGAAAAACGGAGAAATGGAAGTAAAGGAAAAACAGAGAAATGGAAGTAAAGGAAAACAGAGAATTTGAAGTAAGGGTAAAAGAGACAAATGAAATTGAAGGAAAAACAGTCAATAGTAAGAAGGAAAACAGAGAAATAGAAGTGAAGGAAAAACAGAAACGGGGGTGAAGGGGCAACGGACAGAAGGGGGGGGGCAGGGGTGAAGGGGGGTGAGGAAACTGGCGCCAGAAATCCCCCCCACTCTGCAGGACGCCATGTTGCCGCTACAAGGGTGTGTGGGGGTGGGGGTGGGTGGGTGGGGGGTGGAGACTGAAAGGAAGAAAGGAGTACGGGTGGGAAAGAGGGAGGAGGGGGAGGGGATGGGGGGAGGTAGTAAGGGAAGAAGGAAGGGAGGAATGGAGGGAAGAAGGAAAGGAGGGGGTGAGGGAGGGAAGAAGGAAGAAAGGAATGAAGCAAAGAAGTTACATAGAGTTACATAGAATCACAGACCACAACAGACCTTACGGTCCACACGGGGTGATCTGATTAGAAGGTTACTGGTAGAGAATTAATTTCTCCCCAGTGATAGTCGTAGATAAGGATAGCAAAGTAGAAGTGAGGGAAGGAGGAAGGAATGAAGCAAGGGAGTGAGTGAATGAGGGAAGGAAGGAAGGGATTGAGGAAAGGAGGGAGGGAAGGAGGGAGGAAAGATGGAAAGAGAAACAAAGTCACTATGGTAGGAGGGAAAAGGAAGAGGAAACGAAGATAGGGTATAAGAAAATGGAGAAACAGAGAAAAGACTAAGAATTGGGAAATATAGTGAGAAAGGGAGGACGTTATACATTAGGGCGCTGAGAGAGAGAGAGAGAGAGAGAGAGAGAGAGAGAGAGAGAGAGAGAGAGAGAGAGAGAGAGAGAGAGAGAGAGAGAGAGAGAGAGAGAGAGAGAGAGAGAGAGAGATTGACTTGGAAGTGAAGATGGTGATCACTACAACTCGAGGGTCTGAAGGAGGAAGAGGGGAATGAGGTGGGAAGGGAATGAGGTAGGAAGGGGGAGGGGAAGGAGGTAGGAAGGGGGAGGGGAAGGGGAAGGGAAGGAGGTAGGAAGGGGGAGGGGAAGTAACAACATAATGGAAAGCTAAGAGAGACAATGGAGGGGTGGGGGCAGACCGGTAATGGTAGAATAATAGAGGTTGGGTTAGAGGAATGGGGACGGAAGGGGAGGGGGGAATGGGGTCGGGGGGGAAGGGGGAAATGGGATGGTAGGGGGGAATGGGATGGTAGGGGGAAAGGGGACGGAAGGGGGACTGGGGAACGGAAGGGAAGGGGGGAATGGAGAACAGAAAGGGAACGGAAGGAAGGGGGAAATAGGAAATGGAAGGGGAGGGGGGGATGGAGAACGAAATGGAAGGGGAGAATAGAAAGGGGGCGGAAAGGGAGGGGGAGAAATGGGGAACAAAAATTGAGGCTGGAGAGGAATGGAGATGAATGGGGACGGGTCAATATTTTGGTTGATGGAGGAAACTGTAGTAGAATGGAAAGGTCAACTCGATTTACAGAGTAGAAGGAAAGGTAGACGAGAGCATCAGTGAGAGGTGAGTGGCATGGGAGGGAAAGGTGAATGGAAAGGGAGGGAGAAGTGCGAAGTGAGGGGCATGGGAGGGAGAGGTGCGTGGACAGGGAGGGAGAGGTGCGTGGACAGGGAGGGAGAGGTGAGTAGAAAGGGAAAAGTGAGAGGCATGGGAGGGAGGGAGGGAATGGTGAGATGTTAATGGTATGTGAGTGAGAATCCTATACTGTATATATAACATCCAATCTCCAATCCCAGTCGTGTTGGATGAAGTGGGGGTGAGGTGGTATAGGCTGGCTGGCTGGATGGATGGATGGATGATTGGGGCCTTGACTGACTCTAACAGGTTATACTTTACTAGTCCTTACCTCACTACACTCTCTGTTGACGTAGGAGGAATCGATTGGGGGTCTTCTTGGGTACGCTCCTAGTAGTCAATAGTTCGATTTAACCAGTTCCAAAAATAACCACTCTTGAATCATTATAATCTTACAAGCGTGGGTGCAGTGACAATATATTCTCACTGTTACCTTATTGTAAAGGATCCTATGTGTGTGTAACCGACTTCTATTCACTGGGACGTATACAGGAGGAATCTATTGGGGGTCTTCTTGGGTACGTTCCTAGTCAATAGTTCAATTTAACCAGTTCCAGAATTAACCACTCTTGAATCATTATAATTAATTATATAATAATTAATATATTCTCAGTTACTTCATTATGTGTGTAACTGATTTCTATACACTGGGACAAAAGAAATCCCCTGTGAATGTGTCTATTTATTGTCACTGTTATTACATTCGAAAATATTTTATGTACTGTAAGTAGGCCTAACTGACTTTTAAACACTGGGATGAAACCGATTCACTACTTGTATAATGAGTTGGTGGGTGTTTCCGTCATACTGTAGCTTGCAGGGATCAGGAACCTTCAATTTCGGTCAAAATATACGATCCCCTTAAGGAGCCTGTGATCATGTATGAGACTTGGTAGCTTTTGATTCCTTCTGACTATGCTACGAAACAAGCTCTTACTATATAGGTGGTGTTTTGAGGCAATGTTTGAAGACTCAGTTGTCTCCAGTATTCTGACTACCTCACAGAGTCCCTTAACTCTAATGGATTTCCTTTGTATCCCCATTTCTCCTTTCTTCTCGCGTTAACAACTTCTACTCAAGTCTTCCATTTCCTCCTTTACTTTTGTCTTGTGTCCGTGTCACTTTCACACTCACCCACACCCCTTACCATTTCCATATTGTTGTCCTTTCTCAACTACTTCCTGCCATCTTTCGTTCATGACCTATTCCTCCTAACCGCTTTTGTACACTGTTTTTCTTTCCCTTGGTTTACATTATCTGCCCTTTTTTTGTCTGATCCAATCTTTCATTCGTTCATGACCTATTTATCCTTACCACTTCTGTACCCTGTTACATTAATTACCCTTACTTCACATTCTCTACCTTTCTCTCTTCCCATTATATTCCCAAAGTCTTTTCGTTCTATTCCGTATTATCCTCTCTCACTCTCTCTCTCTCTCTCTCTCTCTCTCTCTCTCTCTCTCTCTCTCTCTCTCTCTCTCTCTCTCTCTCTCTCTCTGTCAATCCCAATTTTTCTCCCTCCCTCTTGCACTGTTTTCCCCCTTTCTCAATCCCAGTTTTCCTCTCTCCCTTCCCCCAAACAATGCTCCCCATTCGATTCTTTTAACTCTGGAAAAACCCGATCTTTATTATTCTTCTCTGGTATAAGCCGTCCATGTATTCCCAGCTTAGCTCCCTTTCCTTTCATTCCCTTCCGTGTGTTTTCATATTTCCTCATCTATTTCACTTGCCTTCCATTCATATAATATTTTCTAACTCGAGTAAATTTCCTAAGTTGCGCCTCTTCCATCTATATTCCAATAACTTCAATATAATTTCTCATATAATATTCTCTAACTCAAGTAAATTTCCTAAGTTGCGCCTCTTCCATCTATATTCCAATAACTTCAATATAATTTCCTAACTTTAATCTATATTCGTTGCCCTTTCCTTACATGTACTTTTTTAGTAACTTGATATTTTTTTCCATTATCCATTTTTTTTCCCCACATAATATAATCTATTTCTTTTCCCTTCCTCCTGTCTCCCTACTAATTTTTTTCTTCCATATATCCTTTATTCGTGTCACCCTTTTACCCATCTTTTTATCTCGTTTCCTCCTCTCTTCAATTACCACTTTTTTCCGTTCTTTCACTTTCTTTCCCCACACCTTTCCCCCTTTTTCTTTTAATCTTTTCTTCCTCAATAGAGTTCATTCCCCTTTCCATCAGTGCCCTAACCTAACCTTTAATAACCTCTCCCTCACTCCACCATAAACTTCCTCTCCTCGCCTCATCCCTTCATTTCTTCATATACCTTCCTCTTCTCTTCTCTTCTCTCTCGTTTATTCCTCTATCTTTATTTTCACACATCTTTGCCTAGTTTCATCCTCTTCCTCTTCTTCCTGTGTTCCATTCCTCTTTATTTATGTTTACATCTTTTGTCTACCATCTCCTTTTTATTTTATTTTCCACCTAGCTCCTTGAATTTTTCCTCCTCCTCTTCAGTTCTCTTCACCTTCCACTCTCTCCCTCCTCTCCACAATCTTCCTTTTTACCTCTCCCTCTAGTTCATCACATCCTTCCTCTCTTCCATTTCTTCTTCTTTTCATACATATTTTCCTTCCCTCCTCTCCTCTCCTTCCTTCCTTCTTCCAATATATTTCCTCCTCTCTTCCCTTCCTTCTTCCTCTTCTTTTTTTAAAGGCTTTTCATCGTCCTCTCTTTTCCTCCCACTTCCTCATTCTTCCATCTCCCTCCCTTCTCTTTATTGGTTATTCCCCGTCTTCTCTCCCCCTCCCTCCCTCTCTCCTCCCCCAATGTCAGTTCGTCTAGGTGGCCAGTCATCTTCTCTCCTTTCCCTTCCTCTTCCCATTATACTCCCTTTCTATTTTCTTCTCTTTATTTCCCTCCCAAACTTATCTCCATTTCCCATTCCATTTCTGCTTCCCACTCCACTCATTTTATATCTCCAGTATTTCTTTAATTTTCGTTTTCCCCCATTCTCTCTTCACTTTGATATCCTTCCACCTACTCTCTCTCTCTTTCTCTCTCTATCTCTTTTCCATTTTCTATTCCTCTGTTCACAATCCCTCGTCTTTCTTGTCTGCCTTCCACCCCACCAAGCGTTGTGGTGTGGAGGTGAGGCAGCTTGAAAGAGATGGGGGGTGGAGGTGAAAGGAGGAGGTAACAGGAGGGAGGGAGGGAGGGATGGCAGGGAGCTTGGTGGGGTGACGAGCGTGACGTCAGTAGCGGCAGTGACGTCAACGTGATGTCATAAGGGCAGGCCAAAATAAAGGTGTTTTTTACTCGCAAACTCTCAGTCACTACGTGTTATCAACCAACACTATATATATACATATATATTTAAACTATATAAAAATAAATCACTTGATACACGTGATCCAGGAATATGCAAATGTCCACAAGGAAAAGGGATTGATTGATATTAGGCGCGGCAACATCGAGGTCATATACCGCCAGAAAAATGTGATAGATAGGTGAGACAGCAAGCAGGAAGGAAATAGAAAGAAAAAAAAGGGAGGGGGGTTGAAGCCAAGGAAATGGGAAACATAAAAAGTTTTCGTGTTTCCTTTTTCCTTTTAGATATTTACAGACTGTATAATTCATATACATACATACATACATATTACTCTGGCTTCTTAACAACACTATATATCACCACAACCTTACCATTACAAGACAGAAAGCACCAAGGGATATGATGAGTTGAACTGAATGACACAACAAATAATAATAATAATAATAAACAATACATAACAACAATAATAATAACTTTTCCAAACTGTACTACAAAATAAATCCCGGTTTTGTTGTTGTTTTTCTTTCACAGTTCGGCATTGTACTAGTTCTTGTTGAAAAAAAAAAAAAAAAAAAAAACAATTGATAGTCTACTGCTTCATCCAAACTATCCCATGAAACAACTCGTCTCAATGTTATGAATAGTGGATGTGTTTCGTGATACAATTTGGAGGCTTCAGTTGCCCTCCTCCAATTAGATGTCACGAGTTTTCTTCCCATTAAGGACCCTGTGATCTTGTATGAAAATTGGAGGAGGCTTCTGATTCCTCCTGACCATACCACGAAACAACCTCCTTCTATATAAATGGTGTTTCGTGGCAATATTTGAAGGCTTCAATTATCTCCAATATTCTAACTATTATAATTATCACAGGGTCCCTTAAGTTGGATGAGACTGATATTGCTGTTCTTTGATGAATTCTATTACTGGTATAAATCACATCACTATAATTATAGGATAATTAGGATATAACACACACACACACACACACACACACACACACACACACACACACACACACACACACATGTATATTCGTAATTCACTTTCGATGAGAGAAATACACATATGAATCCTAATAATGATGGCACTGGAAATAATTGTAAAACGAAACCCCAAAGACATAATAATAATAATAATAATAATAATAATAATAATAATAATAATAATAATAATAATAAACAATAATAATAGAAAACAGTAATAATATTAATAATAATTGTAATAACACAAATTTCATCCCTATTATTATCATATTTATTAAATTTAAATATGAAACTAAAAGCAAAATAATTTAATATGAGCATTAATGAAAAAAATAATAAATACTAATAGTAATAATAATAATAACAATAAGAGTAATAACGAGAGCGGCCAAAAGCGCCCGAGGAGCCGTAAAAAAATATAGGAGATATAAACGGGGTAAAGGACCATAAAGTGTGATGAAGAGGGAGGCAGAAGGAGGGGAATGATGGGAAGGAGAGGGAGGAAACGTAGAGTGGGAAAGGAAACAGAGGGGAAGGAGAGGATTGGAGAGGGAAGGTGAGGGGAGGGAGAGGATTGGGGAGGGAGAGGATTGGAGAGGTTTGGAAAGGGAATGGAAAAATAGGGGAGGGAAAGGAGAGGAGAGGAAAGCCGAGGGAAGGAGTGGGAAGAAAATGAGAGGTGAGGAAAGCCGAGGGAAGGAGTGGGAAGAAAAGGAGAGGGGAGGGAGAAAAGAGACGAGACAGGGAGAGGAGAGGAAAGGAGTGGG
Organism: Petrolisthes manimaculis; assembly: GCA_034508575.1. Lineage (NCBI taxonomy): Eukaryota > Metazoa > Arthropoda > Malacostraca > Decapoda > Porcellanidae > Petrolisthes > Petrolisthes manimaculis. Next base: position 367,431 of record JAWZYT010001721.1, read on the forward strand.
AGGAGTGGGAAGGAAAGGAGAGGGGAGGGTGAGAAGAAAGAGGGGTAAGGAGACGAGACAGGGAGAGCAGGTTATCGTACAGAAATATACTGTTCCATGACAAGAATGTGGGTGGAGGGCAGACATGGAGTTGAAGGAGGGAGCTGTGAAGGAGAGGAAGGTGTAGACAGGGATGGATAAATCAGTGGAGAGGAGGATAGAGGGAGGAGGTGTAGACAGGGATGGATAGATCAGTGGGAGAGGAGATGGTGGGAGGAAGAAGGGATAAAGTGGAGGAGGGGGGAGCTGTAGTGGAGAGAACGAGGTGTTATGTAGGACTGTGTGAGGGACGAGTAGAGGACTGACCATACATACTGTACATACATCATTATTCTTCATCAGGCAAACGATGGAAAGGGTGTGTGCAAACCTGTCTGTCATAATCATCGTATTCTTAATCACTAGAGCTAGATAAAGCGAAAGAGGATAGGAGGGGGAGGAGAGGGGTATAGATAAAGGGAGAGGAGAGGAGGACAGAAGGGAGAGGGGAGAGAGGACAGAAGGGAGAGGGGAGAGGGAGGGATGCAACACAAGCCTCAACAGAATAATGAAATGGCGGATGTCAGAATCCCCACGTGACCTCTACCCAATTATCCTTCCTACCCACCTCCCTCTATGTGTGTGTTTGTGTTTGTGTTTGCGTGTGTGACAAAATAACAAAGAAAGGACACACTATAACGTCCTCTTAAAGGTAGATGCTTAAATCTGTTGGTGAAATGGAAGGTTTCTGATTCTCCAAATGATGTCACCCATTATTAGTCTGTTCTGTGGTATATTTTAGAGGATGAATCAGTAGCCTTCCAATTTGGAGGAGGATGAATCAGTAGCCTTCCAATTTGGAGGAGGATGAATCAGTAGCCTTCCAATTTGCCAACACTCCAGCTGATCACTCGGGATTCTGACACCTCCAGTTTCTCCCTGATGACTGAACACGATATATTCGGCACCAGTTCAAACAAATGTCAAGCACCACGACTCCAGAGATAAAATTAACGCTAAATGTGGTTCACCCGAGTCCGTGACATCGACTCCAGTAATAATGAAGAGAGAGAGAAGAGAGAGAGAGAGAGAGAGAGAGAGGAGAGAGGAGAGAGAGAGAGAGGAGAGAGAGAGAGAGAGAGAGAGAGAGAGAGAGAGAGAGAGAGAGAGGAGAAGAGAGAGAGAGAGAGAGAGGAGAGAGAGAGAGAGAGAGAGAGAGAGAGAGAAGGAGATTGATCTAGGCCACACCACACCACACCACACAATCTTCACTGACGTCTAATAACTTCTGAAATTAATCTCTAATACTATTTGACTGTGGTAGGGTAGGCTATCTGCTTTGAGTTTGGTACATGCAGTTTTCAAGAGGTTGATGGTGACGAACTTACTCTTGTCTGTAACTGCATTTTTTTTTTTTCAGGCTTCCGGGAACACGTGCCACTTATTGCCAACACCTCTCGCTATCTCCTACCACCTGCCAACACCTGTCACTCCGCCTCAACCCTGCCACTTTATCTTAGCAAGTGTCACTTCCATTTACCTGGTATCGCCTCAGTAATCGCCGTTTCCCACCTCACCCCTCCCTCCATCTGACTGAAAATTTTTACCTCCTAACTCTCTCTCTCTCACACACACACACTAACTCTCACACACTCTCTCTCTTTCTCAATAAACAACAACAACACCCACCACTCTCCCTCCTGTTACTTCACATCCTTTTCTCCTAAGCAACCTTCCTCCCAGAGAGTTACAAAATAGGACAACATACAGAAATAAATATATCATAATAATTAATATTCTATACTCCCCCTCCCTTTGTACCGCAACCGTGTCACCCTTCAGAAACCTACCTCCCTTGATAAAAACCATCCATCCATCCCTCCCTATTACCTCACTCCCTTTCCAACCCTGTCACCCTTCAGAAACCTACCTACCTCTCTATACCTCCCTCATCCTTCCTATTACATTCCTCCATCTCTCCTTACCTTTCATACTTCAGAGCCCATCCTGCCTCCCTCCACACCCGCCTGCTAATGAAAAGACGGGAGTAATCAGGGAGACTCTTCTTCTCATCACACACGCCACACCAACCCGATAATGAACACACTATTTACATCATCCTTATAACATACACCGTGGATAATCAATTTACTGTAATTACGACAACAGCCTACCTAAACTGTTAACTCTTTATTAATTAAACACAACCATCCATTAACACAAATTAAACACTAAACAAGAAACGCCAAAATGTAGTGTATTTTTTTTTAACACGTAAAACGAGAATAAAGAATAACATAAGCAAAATATTGTTTAGAAAATTGTAAAAGGAACAGGTGGTGGTGTTGGTGGTGATATGAGGATAGAGGGAACAATTTAATACTTGAAAACAAACAAGGCAGTAAAGGGGAACAGACACACAGACAGACAGACAGACAGGTGGATCATGGTGGTGAAGTGGAACAATAGGGAGAAGTAGATAAAGGTGGAATGGACAAGTGGATAAATGGGAGAAACTAGAGAATAAAATAATAATAATACAAACCATCTGGCCAGCCACCATCTCCACAAGGGGAAAAACTACCACCACTACCACCATCATTGTCAACAATAAACACCAGCAACTACCACTATCACCACCATAACTACCACCACACCACCACCACCACCACAACCACCACCAACCCAACCACCACCAGCATCACCATAAATACCAACAAGATCACCACTACCAATACCACTTCTACCATCATCGTGGTTTTCTTTGTACTGCCATCACTACCACCCTGTACCACCAACATCAGTACCACACACTACCTACCTACCTACCACAACCAGAACAAGGACCAGCAGTTAGTCTGTACTTTAACACACACATAGGCAGGCAGGCAAGCAGGCACACACACTAGTATTCAGCGCTAGTTAAAGGGACACCAGCATCATACCACACTACTACACCACACCAGCCTCCTCTCTCTCTCTCTCTCTCTCTCTCTCCTCTCTCTCTCTCTCTCTCTCTCCACACACAATATTCCCACGCTACTCCTCACCCTACAGTTAGCTGGCATATGTGCTTCCTCCACTCCATACATAGCCAAATATATACTAAATACCGGTATACACTTTCTTCTCCCTGTCACAAGTTTATTTGATACTAGGCATTATTTCCACCTGCGTTCCTCGTCACCAACATCACTGCAGCATTTTTTAAACACTTGTCATCTCTTAATTTGATTTACCCATAACTCAAAATGACTTCATGTCTTAATTACTTACATGTATGGGTACTTGAATTCCTAGTCAGTACCATTATAGGGGTAATATATTGCTGGTCATTCTGGAGCAACTGATTCCTTCAAACTATTCCAGGCAACAGACCACCTAATTTTTGCTAATTTGGTTCTGTTTCCTGGCATAATTTGGAGGAGGGATCAAGGCACTCCAATGACACTAAAAGTATACTATCTCCTTAACACATGCCATCCAAGTCCTCTAATATTGTGATCACCATAATCTTATATATATATATATATATATATATATATATATATATATATATATATATAAAATAGTGTGTTAAGATGAAATTCGATGGTGTGGTGGTCAGTCGGTAGCCTACCCTGAGAACATGACCATCTGGTACAGCCACAATCAAATATCCACAGACGCTTTCCTTCCCATCGTAGTAAATATCTTGGTAATAAAGAACAACACGTGTGTGATTTTGCAGCACCTAATAATAATAACCAACACTTTCCTTCCATCGTAGTAAATATCTTGGTAATAAAGACCAATCACGTGTATGATTTTGGCAGCACCTCTTAATAATAATAATTGGGGGGGTTGAGTTGACATAAGGTGTTGTAAGATTATAGTTTGATATGATACTGATTTATTTGCACGATGGAAGAAAAGTGTCGGTGGTTGTGATTGTGACTGTACCTCACCGAAATGGCAACTCGAACACATCATCTTGTACCACCACCAACTTCTAACCAAGAAACTCCATCATCAAAAGTTAAAGGATTTGTCAGAGAGGTTGTCCGGCCGGGGCCTTTCAGAGGATGGAAGATGAAGGGGAAAAAAAGGTGGGTTGTGATGGAAAAAAAATGGAGGGGTTGGGGTTGGAAGGGAAGGAAAGGAACTTTCCTTCCCTTCCAACCCCAACCCCTCCATTTGTGTTTGTTTCCATCACATATCCTCACCTGGGTTAGGTTGGTCAACAACTTCTGCTTCTCATCCTCTGAAAGGCCCGGCCGGACAAACCTCTCTCCTTTCATCGTATAGTAAATATCTTGGTAATAAAAGAACAACACACGTATGATTTTGCAGCACCTCATAATAATAATTAAGGGGGTTTGAGTAGACAGAAAGTGTTGTATGATTTATATTTTGATATGATAGTGACTTATTTGCACCATGGAAGTAAAGTGTCGGTGGATATTTGACTGTGGCTGTACATGCTGAGATAAGAATGAAGTAGATAAAGAGAGGTACAAGGGACAAATACATAGCAGAAGGATTTCCTACCTACAGTACAGCAGCTCCAGTTAGTTCATTATTACCGAGGCAGAAAATACCAATCCTCTTACTGCTATACAGAAAGAAATATGACTAAAAAACACAATACCAATTCTCTTACTGCTATACAGAAAAATAAATTACTGAAAAAAAAACCAATACCGTATATCATATCTTTTTTCTCTCTCCTTATAAGTAGCTTCTATATCTATAACTCTTGCACAACTCAGGTAGAAAAAACAAAAAACAAACTGGCATTATATTACCTGTCATCAAAGCACGTCTCTTTCATTTTTTCCGGGTGATTTATCTACTGTACAATATTAATCTTCTTGTCTTCATTTCCTATGATACACTTTTTTGGTAGGGGTAAGGAGGTGAATGGTTGGGGAGGGGGAACTAGGGTAAGAAAAGACAACACATAGGAGGGAAATTAGGGCAAGGAAAGACAAGAGGAAGGAAGGGGCAAATAGGGAAAAGGAGACAAAACAATAAAGAGGAGAACCAGGACAAGGAAATACAACACGAAAGGGGAGAAAATTGAATAAAGGAGAGAGAGAGAGAGAGAGAGAGAGAGCGGCAACAAGAAGAAGGTGACAGACACACCCCAGAAAATCGAAACAGTCGAGAATCCTTATCAGCGGGAAATATTGGGGGAGAAGAAGGGAAGGATATGGAAGAATGTTAGGAGGAAGAAAGGTGAGAGTAAACAACATGTGAAAGGAGAAGAAGGGAGGGAAGGGGAGGGGAGAAGAGAGGTGAGGGAGAGAAGGGGAGGAGATAACAGTGGAAAACGGAGGTGATGGGGAGAAGATAACAGTGGAAAACGGAAGTGAGAGAGTGAAGGGGATGAGATAACAGTGAAAAACAGAATCGAGAAAGGGAGAGGAGATAACAGTGGAAAACGGAAGTGAGAGAAGAGTAGCACGACGAGATGATGATGATGGAATTATGAGGGAAAAGGGGAAGTAGGAAAATAAGGAAAATTGTTGGCACTGGACATATATTTCGTAGTAATAAAAGGGTTATGTAAGTGGGTGTAGGGCGGGGGGTAGGGAGAGGGTGCTGAAGGAGAGAAGGGGGGGGGAGCTGGGAGGAAGTTAGGAGGGGGGGAGTATCTTTAGAGTTGAGGAAGGAAGGAAGGGGAGTGGGGAGGATAAGAAAGAGGCAACACTATTTTAAATACACCTTAAAAATATTACACCTCAATTAGTCAGATGGTAATATTGTTTTGAAATACGGAAAATTATACTCTATGAAACTGAAGCCATTCCAATTATTTTAAGGTTATTGCGTTGAGCTGAATAAAATAATCAACATTGGGAGTGAAATGGTAATGCCAATGAATTACTCTGAATACCGTACGGCACTGCCCATAAATATCAGCGGTTCATTAAACGAAATATGTTGTATGTTTATGGACAACTCTTCATAATATCAGTTTCATATTATAGGTATTAACTGTAGAAGTTCTTGATTTTATTATTTTTTGACTATCAATATTTCAACACATGTATGTATACCAGATAATTATGAACACAGAACTCCATAAGTGTAACAAGTGCTGAACACATTATCATATAAGTGTCAGAAGTATTGAACACATTATCATATAAGTGTAATATGTACTGAACACATTATCCCTTAAGTGTAAGAAAGAAGTATTGAATACATTATAACATACAGTAAGTGTAACAAGTACTGAACACATTATCATATAAGTTTTAGAAGTACTGAACACATTATCACATATACGTGTACGAATTACAATATAACAAGAGTGTATTTATCTATTGTACTACGTTATATGAGATGAGGGACGTAGTAAGTGATGTAAAGTTGGCCACATATGAATCTGGTACGCCTCTCTACTAGTGAGATACCTACAACAGGAAGGAAAGTGAGCAAATGTTATAGTTTGTTGACAAGCAGACAGTAATATTAATTAACTGTCTGTCAGTCAACAAATTACATCTTTTTTCACTTTCCTTTCATATGTAGCTACAGTACGGTACCTCACAAGTAACGAGCCATACCAGCTTCATGTGTGGGCACCTGTACAGTCGACCTCAGGAATTCGTACACAGAGTATTGATTACAATGAGTCTTTATTCTGCACAGACTGTAACTTAGGTATTGTTCTGCTGACTGATTCAAGCATTAGCCAAATAACATTACTAGAGAAGTTTGGTGTTCGGAAATTAATGTATTAAATTTTCTAGTGTTGTATACGAATTCCCGAGGTCGACTGTATACAACGAAGCTTAAGGGGGAAGTACAGTGTTGGCAAATCTGGAGCAACTGATTCCTCCAAACTATTCCAAGCAACAGGACGCCTATATTTTTGTCCATCTGGTCCTGTTTCCTGGCATATTTTGGAGGAATAAAGGCACTCCACTGTACCAAAAGTATACTCTCCCCTTAACACCGGGGAAAATATATTGGGTCAGTAAAGAAGGAAGAGTTGGATGATTAGATGGTGACGGGAGAGACATGATGACAGACAGCAGATGAGGTGAGTGAGAGACAGACAGCAGATGAGGTGAGTGAGAGACAGACAGCAGATGAGGTGAGTGAGAGACAGACAGCAGATAAGGTGAGTGAGACAGACAGCAGATGAGGTGAGTGAGAGACAGACAGCAGATAAGGTGAGTGACAGACAGCAGATGAGGTGAGTGAGAGACAGACAGCAGATGAGGTGAGTGAGAGACATGAGATGAGATGAGGTGAGTGACAGACAGAAGATAAGGTGAGTGAGAGACATACAGCAGATGAGGTGAGTGAGAGACATACAGCAGATGAGGTGAGTGAGAGACAGACAGCAGATAAGGTGAGTGAGACAGACAGCAAATGAGATGAGGTGAGAGACAGGAGATGAGATGAGGTGAGTGACAGGAGATGAGGGGACAAGATAGTTAGAAAATGAAGGGAAATGAAGAGGAAAAGGAGGTAAATGGAGTGTCAGAGAGAGAGAGAGAGAGAGAGAGAGAGAGAGAGAGAGAGAGAGAGAGAGAGAGAGAGAGAGAGAGAG